>CM057129.1:13187048-13612048 GCA_029964075.1 Patiria pectinifera | reverse complement strand
CCCTCTGGAGACATGCTCACAATAGGGAACAAAAGATTGTATACGTCTCCACAGGGCAATTTCTATAGATGAATACGTCTCCACAAGGTTTTCACAAAATAGATATATGGATTTTACTCAAAAACTAGGAATTTCCAAGGTGGGTTGATCAGTCGCAAATGGAAGAGTTTTAGAAAAGGGATATTAAGTCTGAATTTCAGCCAAGGAAATTAATTCTGGTTAAAATTTAGAATTTTAGAATTTTGAAACTACACTTTCAAACTCAAAAACTTTACTACACGAGAACAAAGAAATGTCTCCACAAGGATACAAATTTCAGTATGTGTGAGTATCCAGTGTACACGTATGGTGAGAAAATTTACATGTAACTGCACATTAATTTATGTATGCATGCAGCACACTATACGTTTCAAATCCCAATGACAACAAACAAGTACCTGCAATTTTTCATCCCAGGAAAAACAAAAAAATCATAAAAAAATTTCTAGATGACTCACAACAAACATACACATATGGTCAGCTCTTCAGCATCATTTTTAATTACAACCGGATCAGTACTCGTACAGTTATTCGGTCCCTCAGCGGTGCGGGGGCTTGTATTCTTCGGAGCGTGGAGAGAATATGAAATATTACAATCGTAGCGTTTTTTTTTTACCATATGGCAGTCATGGCTCACCTTCCACGCTTTATTAAAAAAAAAAAATAGCCAGGATCCTGAAATGATCCTAGTCTATCGAGTTTCAAAGTCAAATTCACTCCCCGGTAATTAAAACCCGCGGGAGAATGAAATTAATACTGATATTTTGGGGTCTGTTATGGAATCAATAAACATCATGTACATGTACCTGTATCTATGACAAATATTTTGTGGTTCTGTGTTGTTCAAAAATCATACATCTCGCGGTATATCTTTATTTTTTAAATAAAAAAAAATTAAAATACTGCAAGTCAGACTTGCGCATACTGGCAGTTTTTATTATATGTCCAGTGCAGTTGGCAAAAAGAATTATCAGACCTTTCAAAACATTTTAAAATTTGTCTGACCAAAGGGTTTTGAAAGGTGAAGCAACTCTGTGGGCAAATTCAGTAAGTTGCATTTCAATACCTTTTGAAAGGAATTGAAAGGTGTGGTAGTGCAGTAACAATAAATTCTGGAGGATTTTAAAAGGTCCAGCATTTTTTGTCCTCCAATTTTACAGCACCCAGATTTTGAGGTGTTTTGAATGGCCTACCTATAGGAGAGTTAAGTCAGTTAGTACGAATTCTTGTTGGTGTCCCTTACCAAAATGAAACATTTCTATTGTTTTAGCAATAGTGATTTAGTAAGGTGGCCCTTACCAAAATGAAACATTTCTATTGTTTTAGCAATAGTGTTTTAGCACAAAAGAGGTTCTTTCCACAGATGTGTCAAGTGACACATTTTTGGAAATTTCTGTAAATCCGCTTCCATGCATTCTAATTTCGAGTTGGTTTGCAATTGGGCGAATCCATGAATGGGTGACAACCGGCTCAGTGAGAATCATGATAAATATGACTCGGTAATTTATGACTCGGTAAATTTGGAATTAAAATCGAGATCCATAATATTTTGTTTATGATAATTCTGTCTTCTTGCAATATACAGCACTCACAGAACTAAAACTTCATCAGGTTTGGTTTTTAAGCATCCGTATTACGATTTTGAGCATTTTCGTAGCTTCAAATAAAAAAAAAATTGTTAAAAGCTTTGGCAATGAATGGCACACAGTGTACAGTACATGTCCAAGAAATAACATTTAGTTAGGACACTTGCAGGATATACACGCCCGTCCTCTGTCACTCAGTGGGTATTTTCTTAAAACTGAGCCACCCTTTAAAAAAACAAAGGACTCCTAAAGACAATGAATCATGTCCATGAAAAAAATTTATACCAAACATTACCAACGATAATACGCAAATTCATACTGCTTTATGGTGTTGCGGTTTCAAGTTTTGCAAATTCATCTGCATGTTTAACAAATGTACTTATTCAACTGCTAAAAACTCCAAAGAAATGGGAAAAATGATTGCGTTCAAGAGGCCTTCGTAAAATTGCATACAATGAGCAAACTAGCAAACGTTTTTCACTCCCAATTTTATGTACCTGTCTTATCAGGCTCTTTTTGAAGACTTTCCGCACCCAAATTTATTTCTCAAAAATTAACCGCAGCAAGTGCTTATTTGTACATGTAGATAAGAGGCCCCGGTAACTTGTAGTTCATTGACGAGTGTAATGTACGCTTGGCGCTTGTACTTTTTCGCGAGAAAAAATAGCACGCGTCAAAAGTTCATCAAAGCGGTGAAGAAGAAAAAATAATAATGTTGACAAATGTTTTTGCACCCCTCTTGACAAGTTTGCGTAATAACAGGAAGCATGTTTGATGTTGCACTCACAAGTCGTGGGTGTGAAGCACTCCTCTTCACCTGAGGTTTAAAAAACACCCCAACAAAAAAATTGCCCGATAAGAATTCCTCGGGGGCATGTTAAGCCTTAAGGCAAGGTTACGCGCTTAATGAGAACATCTCGTCCAATTTCCCGGTGTTCCTCCTCCTAAGTTCATTTTCCTCACAGTTTTTCCAAGCCAAAACCATTCGTACTTTCATTTTTGATCGAACTGTACCGATTTAGGAAGTGACTCACTAAATCGTAATGGCGTTATGTATTTCTGATTACGTTTAAATAACATTGTTTCCAATGACTAGTATAAACACAGAGCGATCACCATGGTGTTAAATAATTTGATTACCGTGAAGCACGTTCCTTTTCCAGGTTTTTGACCTCGGGTGCACTTTGTAAGAACGACCATTCGTTCTTTTTTTTTCTTTTTTGGGGGTCATGTTTTTGGGTAGCATGGGAGTGCGTAACCTTACAGCCTATTTCATGGAAAAAGCACATTAAGATTTAATGTGTAAAGTGGGGCTTACCGCAGAATGGTACGGTAGTTTACATCATAAACAAGTACTTTTATGAGTGTCATTTGAGGTCATGAAAAAGAAGGGAGTTTGGGGAAAGGAGGGGGGTGGGGATTCAGCCCCCCCCCCCATTTCTGACAAATTCTGTATGCTATTCTTATGCAAAGTTTTAGCTCAATCAAGCAAAGCGTTTTGTAATCATGATCATTACTATTTCATACATCCATGAAGGAGTGGCCGAACCGTACGTACAGATTGAGATTTACGGCTGTTCTGTTTTGGCTGGTACCGTTACTGGTTTATGCGCATTTGCGTAGATTACCAACATCAACTGGCGATAGCACAGCAACTGAGTCACGATGTTGATATTATCATGATTATTGTTCTACGCTGTGCACATGTATGGGATTCTGGAACTTTCGAAAATCCCATGGACTAAAATATAGTGTAAAAATGTGTGAGTATTGGTGAAAAACAGTGGTTGCCCGTCGGGCTGGCAACCTGGAACTTTTAGTTGTCCGACAACCCGGGACGTCGGGCAGGCGATGTCGCGAGCCCTGGTCTGTTGAGTATTGTTTGATGTCCTATACTCAAAAGATACATGTGAACAAAGGCTAACGAAATATCAACAACAACAAAACAAATCTGGAAGCATCTTTCTTGTTTAAGAAACGAATCAGAAAAGAGAAAAGTACATGACACAACCCAAGAGTCTCTTCAAGTTCAGTGAGTTTTTTTGTGTGTCTTATTTTCCTCAAGCAGGTATTAAAAAAATACTGACAACAAAGGCTATGGCTTACAGATGTTTGCGGGCCGAGGTGTGAAAAAACATCACTTTACGAAAAACAACAGCTTTTGGACGCCGGTATACAGTCACAACTGGCGTCGTTCTGGGGAGGCACTGTTTCTGACATCAGCAGATATAATCTGCTGCGAAATAAATGCCACCTTCCGGAAATCTTGGAGAATTGGATTAAGTGCCGAGCGGAGGCAACAACAACATAATAAATCGTCCTCCAATTTTTTTATTTTTTTGTGTAGATCAGGGCTGAGATGTCACACGGGCGAGGGACCATTTGATATTGCCCTGTGCGCCAGTGCATACAGCTGTCCCTTCATTAAGGAAGGCGCTTGATTGGCCACAAAATGCACTGGTCCAACAGCGCCGACGTGTGAAACGAAACGTAATATGTCTCTGCTTTTTTTCATGTGTGTGTGTGTGTGTGTATGGAAAAGCAATACCAGGCTGGTGACAAAGATTGATGTGGTCAGGGCACTGCAATGGTATTGGATCGGCTCATTAATACGACTACATCTTGTTGCCCAACGGTGCATTACTTACCCATCTACTGCTTTTCCAGATGTTGCGCGTCAGATGTAGAGGGTTTTATTAGAGGAACGGATGGGGTTCTCAGTTGATGAATATTCCCCAACCAAGGTCTTTTTTTTTTTAAAGTTGCAAAGATAAATACCACTCGTGACAATTAATAGGACATTGAGGACGAATATCGAATAGTGGTGGGAGATATTGGATATTTCAAAATCCGGTTATCCTCCTTTTTTTAAAACTGAATATCGGTTATCCGATTTCGCTTGAAGTTGCCATTCAGCTCACAATCATGCCAACAAAAAAGTGATGTGTGAGGTGCCGCATGGATAACCGCCAGGATGATTTGGTATACTTTTTATTCATTTATGTATTTATTTATTTATTTATTTATTTCTTATTTATCCTGGGTGATCCATTCAGTGAAAAAAACTCACTGAACTCCCATGGATCCCAGCTCACACAAAACTACTATTAAAATACAATTATATTATTAGGAGTACAATGTAAGAATGTTAAAAAATTCATTTAAACTTAAATAAAATAGGAATTACACAGATGATTAACAGACATTTAAATACACTACAATACAAAACATCACTGCAAGATGACATCCCCCACCCCCTGTTTTTTTTCCTGTTTTTTCCCTTTTTTTCCCCACTTATTTTCTTTTTTTAACTGAGCTGTTTGAGTTGATTGACAAAGTGATTGAGACTTGCTGGATGCGAGATTTCAAATGAAGCGGTAAGTTATTCCAAGCCTGGGCACCCCTGAAGTTAAAAGTTCTTCCATTTTCTGTTTTAGGGAGTGGAAGAGCCACATTGCCAACAGTGCTAAATTCCTAGTTCGATGACAGTGTAGTTCACTGACTGGAACAAAAACTTCGCTGAGATAACTAGGAACATTGCCTGATAAACACTTAAAATCCATGGTATTAAAATGAATAGTTTGCAGGGTTACATGACCACTGGGCCTTTACAAAAAAAACTTGAGAGCTGTAATGTTGAAATAAAAAATGGGTGAGAACTCTCTGATCAGATGAATGGGCAGATTGTTACATGAACCAAGAAACCTGCTAGCGAGCGAATGCAGTTACAATCAGAGACCATGGAGCAAATTGTGGGATGTTGCAGTTGTTTTCTTTAGCTTGTGTCGCAGACAAATGGACGCCCACTGTTTTATTAAGTTTGGCAACAAATAATGCACCAAAATTCATGTGAAGGGCCTCTCGTGCACATTTTCCAAAATCTCCGTGCTGGACCTGCGTCCAGGGCCCAATTTCACGGCGCTGCTAAGCACAAACATTTGCTTAGCACACAAAAAGTCTGGCTTATAAAAGCAGGTTACCAGCCAAAACTCCAACATAGGAACATACATGTACATGTAGGGGTGTCGGAACATAGGGGTGTCGGAACATAAAACAGTCACCATTTCAACATGGATAAGCGAGACGATAGTCTGAGCTGTGGGCCTTTTCACATTTGAATTGTGTGGGTTTTACAGGCTTACACGTTTTAACAAAATTGCTCTCTTGCTACAAGTAACAACTGACGTTTCTCTCATTGTTCACTTACAAAGGATGTTTTGCTACAGTGTAGGACATTGATATTTAGTTTGAAAGGGTTTTTGGATCGTTGCCGTGCCATGGAAAGAATCAAATGCATCGCCTACATGAACATGTATTTTTTACTTTTACAGTAATCTGTAAACATTTCCCTATGGACATCAGCGCCCATTATACAAATATTGACTTCGAGTGGTGTAGTAAAACTAGCCTCCTGAGGTGATCCATGGGAGGGAAAATAGATTGCTCCATGGATCACCGAGGGAGGCTAGTTTTACTTCACCACGAGATACATGTAAAGCATTCAATATTTGTTTTATAACACTTCACCCACAGATTCTGCTTGGTTTTAATATTTTAAATTATTTAAATCTGAACACAGTTGAAATAAACTTCAGTTTCAATGCAAACTTGGTGGAAACTGTATTTCTCTCTTCCAAACTACCCCTTCACGAAATGTTTGAACCCAACTCTGCGGCGCGCTCTCTTTGGAACAAAACGCGCAACGCCCACACCAGCATGCATTTGCACACAAATACTGCGCCGTGGATATAGTACTTTGGTTGCTACAGGTAAAGTACTTTTGGCCGTGCACAGAAATATAGCGAAAATAGAAAGTATCATGTGCTTCGCTCTCGGCCAATCAAGACACAGAATCTGTGAGTGAGGTGTTATAACAGGAACTACTGACATTAGGGCCTAAATTCATGGCTCTGCTTAATCTGCTAAAACAGAATTCTGCGCTTACGATCGCCATTATGCTAAGCACCAACAGACAAATTCTTGTGCTAATCCTGAAAGGATGTAATTTCAGGGAAACACTGTTCATATTAGGTGTTTATCTGTTGAAATAGTGAACCCCAAAAAATACTCATTGAAAACATTTGTGAGAAAAGTTTGCTCATTGGCTTACTGCCATGAACTAACACAACAACGAATCACTAATGACAAGAAAGTTTACGACAGGAAAATATCAAAAATTTTGGCAACTTTTTGGGCATAAACTAATCGCAACATTGAGGTTTCTGCCTGATATGACATCACACTTTTGCTCATGAATATGGAAATTTCCATTAGCATAAAAACCCATAAGGCGCCAAAATGCTCTTGGAAATGGCAAAATGAAAATTGAAAATAAGGTTAAAGGGACACAAAGGTGCATTTTCATTTTTCAAGGATTGCATTTAAAAAATTTACATTTCATGAGCTCTTTGACACAAATCAGGAGGGAGTTTTACAAGCAGCATCCTTGATGCCATGGTTTATTTGAGAATCCTCAGAGTCGGTGATATCTCACGTGAAGGGAGACAGCCTGGTTGCCAAGGCAACTTTCACTTGGGTCTCTTCTCAAGAAATCTTGTTGTCTTGGGTACTGATTTCTATGAGAAAATCGCTCCTGGGCGGTCAGTGTCGACAGTCAAGAGAACTTTGATTGCTTTAAAGGGAATGTACATGTACACACATGTACATCATTGGCTATGCCGTAATTTTCAGAAATGAACTATTTAAGGGGTTAGTATAATAGATCAAATATTGTTACACTGACATGTTTGAAGTTTTGTGTTCGAAAATGCTGGAAAAACCAAGAAAAACAAAAATGGTCAGGTAGTCTGGTTCCCTGACTCCACTAAATTTTTAGATGCCGGAAAATTGTAAGGTATGGGAACCAGTCTAACTGACCTGCACCCGTTCATGAACATGTAACCAATAGCAAACACAATTTGGACTGGAAAAAATGGTAAATTTGGAGCAGTAGTTGAAAAATAGTTAGGTTTATACAAAAATACCACTTTTCCTGAAAATGACTTAACACCAGGTGCCATAATTTTACAGGATGCTTTAGACTGTCATTTACCAACATCCTAGTAAGGTATTTCGTAAAAATGTGTTAGTTTTGTTTTTCGATGTTTGGAAATGTTGTATATTCTCTTTAAGGATGAACAGAAGGTGCTAGCTGCCTCAAAATGATCCTTGACTTCTGCGGTTGTACATGTACAGTGTACATGTACTTACGTGTGGTGCACTAGAAGGATTGAAAATTTAGAGTTGCCTACATGTAAATCTGTAGGCGATGTGACCTGTGACGTCATGCCCACAGGCAAACTGCTGGGCAAGCCAAACATTTAAGCATCATTTGTACATGTATGTTATTTGGCCCCCATGTCAACACTTTTAAACTATATTAATGTACATGCAGCGCAGAGGACGACAGTTTGCTGAAAGTCGGCATAATTTACCACAACATACAATTTTCTGGTATGGTAGTTTCCAGGTCTATGGTATAGACCATTTGACATTTGTTCACAAAATTGTATGATGTGGTAAATTATAAATGCAGCGCAGAGGACGACAGTTTGCTGAAAGTTGGCATAATTTACCACAACATACAATTTTGTGAACAAATGTCCAATGGTCTATACCGTAGACCTGGAAACTACCATGCCAAAAATGCAGTACACACATCCAAAAACTCTTGCAATTACCGGTAGATATTACATTTGTATTTGCAAACATTCAAAAACAACACTGCCAAAAATATTATGAAAAAGCCTACAAGAATGTTACCTAATAGTATCAAGCATCCTGTGAAATCACTGCACTTTGCATGCTGTCATTTTCAAGAAAAAAAGGGATCACATGCACGAAGCAGACTAGTACAGTAGCCTACCCGTATATTGGATAAACTTCAACACTTCGGAATTTCACATATTTTACCGAAACAATCTGAACACAATGCATATTCCCTCAAAAGCTTTCTTTAGTTGTGCGGATTTCTGAAGTGTTTCGCTCCGAAATAGAAACTACACTCACAGCATTTTTACAATGCAAACATCACGTGGACATTTCCCCTTCAGAACCATTTGAAATTCTTAAATTCAAAATACCAGGCATGATTGTGGGCAAAACAAAAAAATTCAATCTGCAGTTTGTTTGTCCCTGTGGGACAAAAAACTAGGCTGAATAAATTCAATGCCACCTTTAATCTCTTTCGCTTTCGGTTAACGCAGTGGAAATGAAAGGTTACTGGACTTGGGAAAAAAAGAAGAAAAAAAACACCTTGAGTTTCAAAAGAGATCTGGGTCAGGGTTAAATTGTGGAATTAGGCTGGGAACTTTACATTCACAAGCAATACTGAAGGCCACTGATAGGCAGAATTGTGGAAATTGCATTTTCAAATTAGTGGTTGCCCTTTTCAAGACTCTGTATGAAAAATAAAATTGGTTCCGGTGATGGTGGAAATTAAAAGTACATGTACATGTATGAACAACCAAAAATCCCACGAACACCAGAATTATTCAAGAGGTTTCTGAAAGTGGAAACACAGTTGTAGCTATTATAAGAAATCTAACAAATTCCCATATTTCAAAGTGCTGGGATCACGATGATGGGACCTTTGAAGGTATGTGACCTGTCACCATGAAATGAACATCCATGTAACGTTCAAATCTGCCTTTCTGCAGTACTCTACAGCAGCCAGGGCAAAGCCAAAATTTGAAGGGGTGGGGGATTATTTGTTTTCAGGTTAAGCTTTAATAATCCGTAAGTCCTGTTCTACCGGTACATTTCCAACTTGTATTCTGTTCTATCAAACATCTTCAAATCCCTTTTTTCATCATGTTTCGTCAGTTGATTGTTCATCCACTGTGATACACCTTTGCCCTTTTCTCCCTCAAAAAAGTACGTTTACAACTCCAGTTAAAGGGAAAATACAACATTTGCAAACATCAAAAAATAAAACTACATGTACCAAATCATTTTGAAATACCTTGCTGGACTGTTAGTGAATGACAGTGTAAAGCATCCTGTAAAATCATGGCACCTGGTATACTGTCATTTTCAAGAAAAGTGGTATTTTTCCAACGCTGGTCGGCCGACCAGCGTTTTTTTCAAATACTGGCCCCAATTGACCATCGCACTTGTTTGCAATCGATTACAAACCTATGAACGGGTACGAGCCAGCTAGACTGGTTCCCTGACCTTACAATTCCCCAATGTATGTAAACTGCTGTTTCTTCTCATAAGGAGTCAGGGAACCAGACTACAGGAAAATGATCGTTTTTCTTGGTTTTTATAGCATTTCCGAACCCAAAACCTCAAAAAAGTCAATGTAACTATATATTTGCTATATATTTCCAACCCCCCAATTCCATCCATTTCTGAAAATTACAGCAAAAGCAAATGATGTATATTCCCTTTAAGTTAGCGGTATATTTCCGTTACTGAACTCATTGCCCCCATTATGTTATATTATGCACCATTACAAGAAAGCAAGATCATTTTGTGGTGATGGGTCACATACACGTAGTATTTCAATTTGAAATGCCCATAATACTGATTAAATATTCATACAAATTCTACATTGACATATTGCCTTGGCAGGATATTACAGCAATATTTTACTTTCAGTTTCACATGTACGTAAACATTACCGGTATTAACCTACCATACATGTTAGGCCAATTACAAAAATAAACCAGTTTCTCATCCCCGCCCGCTACCCGCTTCCTTTTCTCCCGACGGCCTCCTTTTTTTTGTTTATTCATAAATTTGCAATAGGGGGCCTATATTTTGCACATCGTCAATAAAGTGTCTTTTTATTTGTTCCAACAAAATTGTAGCTCTTGTATGTAGAAAGGGTTATAACTCCTTTGAACACAATTTGTATCAGCAAAATAGTCAAGAAAATCGCAGAATCCATCTTGGAAAATCTGCCATCTTGGAAAAAAAAGAAAGACGAAAAAGTGCCCACCTCATTTTTTTCCAAAAGGCTGGACGAGAAACTACTATTTTTTTTTACTTGGCCTTACAAACATGTACGTTTTGTGAAAACAAGGTCTCCAAACAGCGAAAACAAAATACACAGGACATGAACCTGTAGTGGTATTCTGTTGATTCGGGATACGCTGGAGAACATTGCTCAAAACAAAATAGTAGTTGGAATCTTGAGCGAGTAGCCCATCTGTCAACGTTCTGATGACCAGCAGGTCAAATATTTCGGTGTCACATTTGACCTTGCCAGGAATGCAAAGGCTTGGTCTGTTGTGGTGAATTCCATAAAATCTGGCAAAGCAATCATAATATGCCAGTGTGGTACTGTATATTCCAAAATGTGAGGTTTTTTCACATCCGGATTATAAAGAAACTCAGATATGTTCGTATGAGCCCATAATGGGCTACGCTAATCCATTGGGAAATCTGTTATATTTTTATAGTGGAAAAAAAAAATCAGACGAAAAAAAGGACATGCACATATAGTTTGTATAAAAGTAAAACATGGGCAGTCAACAGTTTTGTGACTTTTTTCTTATTACTGAACAAATTTTAGTATGATTTTAACATGCACATGGTAGATTTGTTTGCCCACAACAAGAGATACCCCCCCCTTTCATAAAGCAGAAACCTCCAATTACTCCCCTCCCCCCCAAAAAAAAAATTCAAAGAAACCACATGTACAAAAATTCTGCTATTCATAAATAAGCTCCTTTAAAAAAAAACGTGTTTCACAGTAAATCAACTGCACTTTATTTCAAGGACAACAACCATCTACACCACAAATTGGGGCGAAAAATTGAATAGACCTCCCACGTGTGTCATGTATTTGTGAAACATTTTAATTTAATCAATTGCAATATACGTGTTCATGATGTCACATTAAACTCATCAATGTGGGGCTTACAATGTTACATAATTGCTAATGGCCGGTCTTCTTCCGAACATATTTTTAAAATGTAATAACAGAGATCAAATTTTGTTTTTCTCCGACTGTTACTGTTAGTATAACATGTAATGGTACCGGTACATGTATGCAAGTGGTTTATTGTTAAAGCTAATGTATTTCAGAGCTGCACGCAAAAACTGATTTGATAGTGGGCGTTCGAGTACAATGTCATGTTTGAGTTCAAAATCATGAAAATGGGCATTCAACTAGAGCTGACGAAATGTATGTTACTGCCTTCGAATATCATCCATAAAATTCACAATTTTGCCAAGAAAACAACACAATATGGGCAACCTAATGTAAGCTAGTCAATTTTAATTGTTTTTCATCTTGAAAACAATATACGAATCTGGGCTCATGATGCACTCATGAGGCCCCCATCAATGGAGAAACTACTGTGCCTTGTACACGTACAAAGCAATTCCCCGTGACGGATTTATCTGAACAATAGCTAGCACAATGCTTTCGCCATTGAAGGGGGCCTTCGTGATAGAATTGACACATTCACTAGCGTGCCCGAAATGGTCTACATTGTATATTCCAAGAATGAGAAATTTTTCTTTGCCACGAAAAATACATATTTTTTTTAATTATAGTTTACATCATGATAAAAATTTGCACAAGTATCTGATAGGAACAAAATTCAAAAAATTCAAAAATCCAAACGAGTTCTACTCACCTAAATTTAGCCATTACTATGCGGGCTCCGGTTTTATCCGCACACACATTTCAATACAGGAGGCTAGGGGCCCAAATGAATCCTGTGTCGAATCACGATCTTAATCAGGCAAGCATCCGGAAGCCACAACTAAAGTCAATATCATCTGATCAATCGATGGCTACAAAGTACACGCACCACGCATCCCTAATCTCCAAATGGGCATTCTCCCATTCAAAGCAACCGACAACGATAAAAGGGCAGCATGCTAAAGCAACTTAGCAAATAAGTGTTTGAATATTTAAAGCTAAAACCATATGGAAACCAAAACCAAAAAACAACAACATCACACCCAATGGTGTAGTTGGGTTGATTTGTTTTGAAGAAGGACTATGAACAATATACTGACCTTGCAATATCTAACCCTAAAATCCGCATCGTTATCTCGGCCAATTCTGTTTCCCGCATCCTCGTTCCTGGCTTGCTCAGATGATCAAGTACAGTGCTCAATATGACCACACTGGCTCCCACACAAAGGGCCTTCATGCTCAACGCACAGTGTACCGCGTGCTGTTTCGGCGAGTCCCTCATCCATGCACTCCTTTGTGTTGAAAGTCCATATAGTCAGATAGTGGGCATACACACACGTATACCACGCACTCACAAACAAAAAATGGTGCATGCCTGCATGCAGCTGACCCATATGGATTGGACAGAAGAGGTAGGGAGGATCAAGCCAACAGAAGCTAGCGTACGGGCACAGAGCCCCCCTAGAAACAAGGGCATGCAGTGTTGAAAAGACTTCAATGACAAAAGCAGGTGCATACATGTACTTGGGTGGCTTGGGGAGTAGGGCTTACATGACACCCGATTGAGAAAAAAATCAGTAGAAAAAACTAAATAAATGTGCCACCAGACCATAGTAGATGGTCCCAGAGTACCCTATCCGCCTACTCCATATGTAGCGCCCGCGCGCCTTCATGATAACACTGCCCAATCGGCAGCGGGAACTACCAAAGGAAAAAAAAGGGGGGGAAAAAGGCATCGCAGGATTTTGTTGGCACCGTGCCAGCAGCATGTGTAATAGCTGGTCAATTTCAATACTAGTCAAATTCCATCTGCTTTGTGTGTACGTGTTCATGTACATGTATACATGTACACCATACGTTCATGTGAGTTGGGCTTTTGGGTTTGGCCGAATTGGCAGCCCGTCCCATCCTGAATTTTAGGAGGGAGGAAAATAGAAAACACAAGAAGAACTCTAAAAGATAATAACTGCTCAGCTGAGAGAGTGCTGTTGGCTTGGCTTTTGAATATAAATCACACTTTTTTGGAACAAAAAGCTAATTTTGGCTCGCAAAAAGATCTAATTATGAAGTAGTTTTGTTTTAAGAAAAACCTGGTGATGACAAAAGGGATTTCACATAACCTGTTAGATTCTAAATTTAGATCATTAGATTCTATATTTAGATTAGGTCAATGAATATACGTTGGTGAGCAAAAACTAAATAACACCAAAATCAATATGAACGGTCAAATGTGGTAATTTTTTTTTAATCAATTTTAAAAGTCACGGTCAAACAATCAGAGATTAAATCAGTCTTTGATTCTGCTTGAACGATTTTTCCAATTGTCTTTACTGGCATAAATTACAATTTATAAAATTAATAAATTTGAAAAAAAAATGTTACTAAAAAAATCATTGTTGACACTGCTTCAACAAGTCAAGTGAATGTGAAAATGTGTAGTATACACGTATATACTATACATATTTTTGTAAGTTTTCATTACACTGTATTATCGTGAATGTTCCTACATGTACTGTAATTTAATTGAAAAGTGATATTTCAATCTTCGTATCGCCCATTTTGTGCGTTACTGCGCATCCCATCATAACTTTAAACAAACAGTTTTTTTCTTATTACATGAACATATATGTATACATGTTTACGTGTACATTATGAACAAGAAAAGTTTGGGTTTGTGAGGGGGAACAAATTGGATTTTAGTGGAAGAGGCATTTTTGTTTTCATTCGTACTGTTGAAAGTGGATTTAATTTTGACCATACGTACGTCATGAAATTGATTCGTATTTTGTGCAACTTTCTACTCCTCTTAACATGTATGAAAACTTTTTGAAATCACTAACACTGAAAAGTGCACTTCTTTTAAACATTTAAACATTTTTAATTTGTTTCTGACAACTGAGGGCGCTGTTGCTGTGATGTCACTTTAGGAAGGCATGTTCAGCTTTAGGTGCTTTATGTTCAAATGTGAACCCAAAAACTTTGCTCATTAAAAACAATCTTTAGAAATGTTTGCTCATTGGCTTTACTGTCATGCGCTGACACAACAACGAATTACAAAGAAAAGAATATTTACGAAAGCAAAATATCCAAAACTCTAGCACCTTTTTGTGCTGAAAATATCTGTTACATTGAGGTTTCTGCCTGGACTGACATCACACTTTTGCTCATGAAATTTGCATTAGCATAAAAACTAAAAATGCACCAAAATACCCATGAAAATAACCCAAAAATGGCAAAAAAGAAAACTGAAAATACCAGTAAGGTTAAAATGGGACACAAAGGTGCACTTTCAGCATAAAAGGTGCACTTTCAGCATAAAAACTAAAAAGGCACCAAAATACCCATGAAAATAGCCCAAAAACGGCAAAAAATGAAAATTGAAAATACCGGTAACGTGTTGAAATGGGACACAAAGGTGCACTTTCAGGGACCGCATTAAAAATATTACATTTCACGGGCCGTTTAATACTTTTTTCATCGATGCGAATTACTCAGGCAGAGCGGGTGTTTCAAAGTCGACAAACTCTTTCAATTTTTTTATTCAATATATCGTACCTCCCCCACCAAAAATAAACAAAAATTCCGGAACAGAATGGGAGCAAATCCAGATTGGTTCCAAGGGGTGAAAGAAACAGCGTGCGTCACACCTTGTGACCATGCAAAGCTAACTAAATTTTCTGTAAGGGGTGGTGGGTACACGTACATGTACAGATTGTTTGACCCATTTCCGGGATGGAGCATTATTTCTTTTGTTGCGTTAACGCTCTAAACTCCAGTACATGTTTAAAGGAGCATATTCGAGAAAAGTATTTTGCTATGAAAATGCAGTTACAAAATATACATGTACCACAAAACTGTAACAGTTGGAAAGTTGTTAACAGGTAGAATATGAACATTGTAGAGTGCTGTGGCCTCGTGGTCTGTGGTTAATTCTGCAGGTTGTGGGTTTGAGTCCAGCCTGGGGTCATGGTGCGTATGCCCTTGGGCAAGGCACTTTGTCACTCATTGCTTCTCTCCACCCAGAAGTAAATGGGTACCTGTGAGGGCAGAGATGGTACATTGTGGTCCATTCTAGCTGCTTTGCGCCAAGTGGCAGCATTGAGCTAGGTATATTCCCCAGGGAGTTGAGATCATGGTCTTTGAAATGTTTCATTGGCCCAATGAGCAGGGATAATCATGATGCTAGTAGTTTCAAGAACATAAGTCTTGGAGCTAGATGAGAAATTTGCTGTTCTGTGTAATTACCGAACGAAGGAATTTCAGTGTACCAATTTTTTGTGTCCTCAAACGGGACGTGGGACTCGGAGCACTAGGCATAATTCCAGTCATGCATAACATGTTTCTTTTGAAAATGCTGCCTCAAAGCGTGTGTGCTACACGTGGAATCGCCATTTGAGTAAGTCTGAAACAAGCGAGGGACCTGATATCAAACAAAATGGGGCTTTTCAACAATTTCTCCGAAAAGTTAAGACATCAATGAATGTGTTTTTGTGTGTGTGACTGAACCTCTGAAATATCGCTAATGAACAATATGAAACACTTAATTTTTATAGCGACCCCCAAACGAAAGTGCAACTTTAAAAGAGCGGTTCTTTTTTGTTGCCCTGGAGTCAGTTGTGGCGCGAAAGGGGCACGGCTAACCGCAACGTCGGGGTGACACAAAGGGGTGAATCTCTGGGCACGCCGCTTTTGCAATTGCACAACAGGGAGGCTTTCCGCACTATGATTATTGTGAAATGATGAATGAAACTATGTTATTCCAGAGTTTTAACATGACTATCGGCACATTTTCAACATGAAAGTGGGTCATCTGTGAAGTCTACAAAAGAAATGAAAAAAGAACAAAAACAAAAAAAGTTTATGATGAATAAGCACATTGTACATATATATATATACATGTATGTTTACCTTCGTTTATGTACAATGTACATTGTACATGTACCAGTACTACATTTGTACATGTACATACGGTATGTATGCATACGTGTGCAATCAAATAAAATGCTTTCGGCTATGAAGCCTTACAGCCTAACTACAATGTCAACAAAATTCATGCATTTGATAGAGCAATAAGGTGGAAAATAAACATTCCTCTTTTCGAAACAAAGGAAATTTTGCATGACCATTTTTATGCTTATCAAGTTCCAATATTATCTTTATCATGAACATTATTACGCTAACTATTCCTGGCCTATGTACTGTACATGTACATAACATTGTGAAATATAATTTTCATACATATTGTGTAAGTAATCAGGTGCACCTAAAACCTCAAAATAAATAGGTGTCCAAAAATACCCTCCCCATATTATTATTAATACAAATAACACTACAGGATACAAAATAACGTTTTTATTGTTTAATCCATTTTTGTCATGTTTGTTGAAGCGTTTCAATTAAACTCATTATAAATTACTGGCTGAAGTACTGTTGAGTTTTTACATAAAGAGTACCACAGCAACTAACATTGTCCAAAACTTTGCAATTGGGTTTTTCCAAAAAAAAACACAGACAACAACAAAACAAGACACAAAAACTGCTTGGGGGAAAAAAATATCACGCACCATCAATTTTTATGCAGTTACAAATATTTACACAATGTATTATACACTATACATGTAATAGTACAAATGTACTTATTTGGAGCAATATGGTAAATGGTTGTTAAATGTGAGACGTCAGACGGTAATTTCAGCCTCAGCATTTACATGTATGTGTAATTAAAAAAAGAAAGCTTCGGTAAAAAATTTTAAGAATACAAATTTCAAACAATTAAGGGCCTTGCTCAGATACTGCAAGTGCTCATTAGCATGCGGCCTGCATCTGGTCTTTGCATCAACCGGACATAAATTGTCCTGCGCGTCGACGCCACGGCGGGCCCGCGTCGTCGCTGGGGCTCTCTCATCACTCGGCACTTTTTCATTAATACCGAAGATGGGCCTCCCCGGCTATGTCCAGTCATGCTCTGGTAATCTCCAATTACTGCGCTCCCCCGGAAGGAAGCAGCAAGGAAAATATATATCATCGTGCTTCTTCCTCCTCCTCCGACCACCCCCCCCTCCCAACTCCCCTTTTTTCTCTCTCAGTTTCTCTGAGCGAGCACGAGTCTGCCGCCAGAGCGACCAAGGATGGAGACGAGAGATGCGCATCACCGGAGCATCACCGACAAAATCACAGAATCAGCTAATTCATATCTTTCTCTTCGCATTCAAAACTCTTGTTGTCTTTTACACTCCGCGTTCCTCACAATTTTTTTCGGAGGCCGTGCCCAATTCTCTTCTTAATTACATTTTGGCAAAGAAAAAATGACTTTTAAACGAGTGCAGCGACTGACACATGGCTACATAGGTGTAACGGATAGCGCTGGAGCAAAACGTCTTACATTTCCAGGTGGGATTTTATGTTTTTGAAGAAAACAGGAAACTTTGTGCTCTGAAAATGTCAGTGTGAAACGATCCTTTTGCCCAAGGGACCATTGGAAAATTCAGATGAAGTAATGAATATTGCTCTCAACTGAATGATCATCAAGAACACATGTTAATTAAGTTAACGAACACCATTGTCATTGAAATCAAAATTCAGGATTTCAAACCAAAAGTAGGTTAATTTTTTTTTTCTTATTTTTTCCCCCAATTCCTATTTTAAGATTTTGATAATCTTGGGTCTTTTGTGAGTCTACATGTACATTTCATTTCACTGAAAAAGTCTCACACACACAAAAACCAAGTCTGGGAAGATAAATTACCTTGACGTTATGAAATTACGAGCGTATTAAATTAGTATCACATTACATTCACTACCAAAAAAAAAATTGTTATAATTTTTTTAACTAAACAACAAACTTTCCCAAATTTACAACAAAAAACACACACGATTTCATTTGAGAAAACATGATTTCATTTTTGAAAGGATGTTTCCTCATTCTTGCAACACTTCAACTTTGAAAAATATACCGATGCATTTTTATTGAACTTTCATCAAATTTTTGCTGTTTTGACAAGTGTACCATATGGTGCAATACCGTGCAAAACAAACTCTTGCCAATAGAGGGCGCTATACACTGTTACAAGAACAATTTCAGAATCAATGTACAAAACTTGTTTATCACTGCACTGTGAACAAAGTACTCTGAGCACACTAGTTTAAAGGGAATGTATACACATCATTGGCTTTTGCTGTAATTTTCACAAATGAAGTATTTGAGGGGTTAGTATAATAGATCAAATATTGTTACACTGACATGTTTGAAGTTTTGTATTCGAAACTGCTGGAAAAACCAAGAAAAACAAAAATGTTCAAGTCAGTTCCCTGACTCCACTAAAGGTGAAATGGATCAGTTTATAGATGCCGGAAAATTGTAAGGCAAGGGAACCAGTCTAGCTGGCTTGCACACGTTCATAAACATGTAACCAATAGCAAACAAAATTTGGACTGAAAAAAAATAGTAAATTTGGAGCAGTAGTTGAAAAATAGTTAGGTTTTTCCAACGCTGTTTGGCCGACCACCTTTGGAAATGCATACAAAAATACCATTTTCTTGAAAATGGCTTTACACCAGGTGCCATAATCTTACATAAGGCTTTAGACTGTCAATTACCAACATCCTAGTAAGGTATTTCGTATAAACTTGGTAGTTTTATTTTTCGATGTTTGCAAATGTTGTATATTCCCTTTAATGGCCTGATTTTCAAAAGGTGGGGGCATGTCCTAGTCATGGGAGTGTGCCATAGACTTCCCTAACCCGCCTCAATCCTCCAAAATCTTCCAGGCAGAGTTGGAAGATTTCGGAGGCCAAGGGCAACAAAATCTGTGGGGAGGGAGGGGGGTAATGTGCCCCCTCTGCCCCCCTCTGGATACGCCACTGGTTAAATACCAACTGATTGAATGACAGCCATCTTTAGAAAACAAGCAATTCATGGATTGTGTAATTTAAGATATGAAACGGCAACTTTCGAATAGGAGGTGCTAGGAACAGAATCAACTTTAATATGAAACTGAAAAATAGTGCATTGGGTTTCTCTGTTATCTGAAAATGTGTCGCAGCACTGAATCCTCAGTCATGTCAGTAGGGCCAAAAAAACCCATTTTTATGGGAAAAATGAGAGAAAAAAAACACACAAACCATCAATTTCTACCTTTTACCCTTGACTACACGCAGACGCCTCTATGTGATCGTACACAAAAGAAATGGCCCCCCCCCCCCAAAAAAAAATGTCACTGCCTACATGTACATGTACATTATGTACCTACCCTCTTTTCAAATGCCGTGTAATCGGAAGCAGAACTATTTTTTTTTTGGCCTAGGTACATGTAGGTGTTAAGCACTCTACTAAACATTTCGAGCAATTTTTAAGGTGCGTCAGAAAAAAACTACACAGATGGTCCATTCAATTGAAATGTCATTGTTGGCATTGTGAGGTTTCAAACAAAAGTTGTAAAAGACAAAATCGCTGACGAGGAATTGCAAGTACTTTTCTTATGAGAAACTCAAAGTGGATGACCACAAAAGAAAGTGCATTGTGCACATGTATGTACTTACCTTCTTCAAAGTGTTGGGTAAACCTTACAAACTCTCAGATTCTGTCCCGCTCGACAGTGTGCAGTGTGAACTTCTCTGCACATGTAAGGCAACAAAACAAAAAAAAACAAAATAAATATTTAAATAAATAAAAAAATTAAAAATGGATTAAGGCAGTTGGAAGATTTTGCAGGATTAAGGTTACATCCTAGCAAAAATTGGGGGGGCCGGGGAGGGAGGGAGGGGGCCAAGTGAGGGGCAGAGAACTAATTTTAAGGGAACAACACCAAAAATATAACCAGCCCTGAAAAAGGGGGGGGGGCCATCATTTAATATATAAGCCCCATACTATAAACGCATTGTGAGGGCCATTTCTGAGAGTTTTTAGCCTTTATGTTGGGTGCCATCGGTCGATTGCATTGCTCTGTGGGTCGATTCAATTTCATATCTCGGACTCTGAATTCTCCAGAGCCGTGAAATTAGAATGAAAAGGTGTTGGACTGGTGGCAGAGAGATTGACTGATAGCATCATGATCCACTAATAGAACAACGCGATCGACGAATTGCGCAAATTGACTTAACTTGCCAAAGATAAAGGCTGTATCCACAAGGCAAAAAAAAAAAAGTCGCCGGCTTCTGGTATGGAGCTTGCCCAAAAAGTGGTGCGGCGACGCGGCTTTTTTTTTTTTTTTACCTGACTTTTTTGCTTCAAATGTCGGCTGATGACTGCAAATGGTGCCCGACTAAACTTAGTGCAAATATATGGGAGTCCAGAGAGGCCACATAAAGCTTATTCTCGATCATAATCCCATCTAAAAACACATTAAAATTGTGCAGCAGCAGGATTCCAGTCAAACCAGTGAGTTTGGCGGTTTTGAGACATCATCTTTCATTGAACAAAAAAACTTTTTCATTTTGCCGATGCGCATGGCTACGGCGACGCGCGCGCATACCAGAAACCGGAGACTTTTTTTTTTGGCCCAATGTACTGGTTTTCGAGGATGTGATTTATTTTAAAGGGAATGTACAACATTTGCTTTTGCTGCAATTTTCAGAAATGAATGGATTTGGAGGATGAGTCTGTTATAGCAAATATTGTTCAACTGACTTGCTTCACGTACTGGGCTTGTAGATGCCGGAAAAACCAAGAAAACCAATCATGTTCCTGAAGTCTGGTTCCCAGACCCCACTTAAGATGAAACAGAGCAATTTATAGACTTTGGGGAATTGTAAGATCAGAGAATCAGTCTAGCAGGCTTGTACCTCTTCACAATCAATTGCAAAGAAAATGCAGACGAACGTAATATGAAAAATGAGGAGCACTTTTTGGAAAAAAGGCAGTTTTCTGGTCGGCCGACCAGCGTTGGAAAAGTACAGTTTTTCTTGAAAATGTCAGCACACCAGAAGCCACAACTTTACAGGATGCTTTAGACTGTCATTCCCTAACAATCAAGTAAGGTATTTTGTGACAATTTATCATTGCGTTTTTTTTAATGTTTAAGAAAAACACCGACATTGCCTTCGGTTTCCAAAATTTTTTGGGCTGGCGGTGGAACACGTACCGCACACACAACAAATGAACTGGTTGTGTGGTAAGAATCTGCGCGTGTGCGTCGCTACCAGGTCAAACCCAACGATCTTTCAACATGTCATGTTCAATGCACAGTAAATTATTGACTTCTTGTGAGTCTCTTTTCTTTTACCCAATTCTTGGCATTTTTCTCTTTTGATTTTGCGGGTACAACTATAAAATACAGGGCCACTCCAATCTATATCCTCGCATCCGTGGCTGCGTAGTCGGCTCTCTATAGCGCCCTCTATTGATTAAAATTTACTTCTAGCCCACCCCGCATGGATCCGCGCATCCAGACATCCAAGATGGAGTTTTAGATAGGGAAATAAAGTAGACGAAATGAGTTGGTAGGTTGGGGTTGGTTTTAGATAGGGAAATAAAGTAGTGAGTCTAGGGGAAATAAAGTAGAGAGTCCTAGGGTAAATAAAAGTTGGGAGTCCTATGGTAATTACACATGTAAAGCGCCCTCTATCGACGACAATTTACTTCATGCCCATTCACTTCCTATTATACCGCCCTCTCTACATCCACTTCAAATCATGTCCGCCCACCCACTCCTCGCTTCGCATCCACAGCCCAAAAATAAACCCTCTTCTCACGGGGCCCTGCATTTGCTCCAATTTTCCGGAAAGTCATGAAAGTTTTCCATTTTTTCAATCAAATTCCAAGCGCCAAAAAGTTACTTTCTGTGGTTCTTTCATCTATTTTCCCTCCTCGACTCTCACTCTCTACCCTCCTCCAATCCTCTTTATTTACCAGTTACTTACATGTTCTTCACCAGGATTAGAACCTGCAATCTTGTTTTTTTTATCACACTAGCCTTATCCGCTACACTAGTCAAATGATCGTTGCCAGTGACGAACAATTCGATGTATTTAAAGTATAAGGCTAATGAATATTTAATAAACTAAATATTCATGAAAAATTAACGTGCACCGCATACATCGTCATCAATAGCCAACACCACAAATGGCCGCCAAGACCGTCTACTGCTGAGCTGACGTGCATCCAAAGTGTGCTCTAAAAAACATGTCTTCGACAGAAACATGTCTTCACATTGTCATTGCCAGAGCTTTCTGGATTCATCTCACTCACTCAGGTGAAATCACAAAGTGAGGTGAACATTGATGTGTTTAGTGGCAGTCGATAACTGACGTACTGACATGACTGACGTAATTCAACCCGATTCCCCCTTTCCCGGGGGCAGTCACCTTGTCGCCCCCCCAGTCGGCCCCCCACTGAGATTTTGAGTTTCAAAAAAAATTATCATTGATCTACATGTTCCAGCCCCCTGAAAAATTCCTGCCACCGCCACCGGCACTGCATCTCATTCTCTGGTCACACTGTCATGACTGTCATGACTGTCCTCAAAATCGACAGGTGGACATGAATATTGAAAATTAGGAACGCTCTGCCTTACCAAACAGCCAAAACGTGCGCAAAATCGTCTCCACTCCGATCCTCAGAGTGTAACACAACACGCATGTGACGTCCATACAATAATTTGGAAAAACAAGGTCTGAAATCCAAATGCAACATGCAGTGCACCACGTACTCGTATCGATAGAATTTTTACAAATAGGTACCAGACTGTAAATCTGATAAGGTTGGGCAGTAGATGGCGCACTTTCAATTTTACGGTTCGCGGCGAGCTCAAAAAGTTCACGCCCGTACCTTCACTTTTGCTCGTAACCTCCCCCCCCCACCAACCCGCCCCCTTCAAAAAGTTAGAGTGAATGCCACGAATATGCAATTTCCAAGGAAACAAGCTTTGTTTTTTGCTGAATTTAATTGTTTCTCTGGCAAAATATCAATAAAGAGAGAGAAAGTGTTGCTCAGTATTTATGGTGGTGTTCCCTAACGTTACGTGGTTCGACGTTTACCCGACTTTCCTAGTGTAGTGTTTCCAAACCTCTTTGTTGACAAACCTCAAATTCATGCAGTGAAATACTGGTACTTTTACCTTATTAATGCTTGCTTTTTAACCTCTGTGAAAAATTTCGGTGTCATGAAATTTAATCCGAAATTCAAAAACGGTGGCGTCCGGAAATTGGGCACAAATTGGTGGAGTGTTCCCTAACGTGGCGCACTTGAATAAACCTCGGAAAATTACAAATTAACATTTAATAATTTCAGTAAGTTGATAAATTCTGATAAATCATTATTATCTCTACTTACATACCCAGCCAGAAGTTTGTCAGAAAATTATTTTCTTATTTTTCGGGGCATTTTTGAAGGGTTCACGTTGCACTTCAAAATAAAATCGAAAAATCACGCCAAAATAAAGTTTTCTTCTAACTTTGTAACGGGTAAATAAACTCGCGATTTATGAACGGAAGTGTTTAGAAGTTGATGAAATTTCACTTTCTGTGAAATTTTAGTTAAAATTTTTGCTCTAGCTAGGCGCTACAGGCGAAAAGTCAAAGTGCGCCACGTTAGGGGCCGCGCCACTTTAGGGTACATCAACAATACAACCTATGCAGTTGAAATGCTGAAAGTTACCATAATGGTCTAGGAGACACTGGAGATTTTGCGTACTTTTAGTGGTGTTTTTTTTTTAATTGTGCAAAACATAAAAACGACTACAAATACTCTTGCTCTATCTAGTGGCTTATTTCCAGACCATTGACAATTGCACATGCGCGTGTACACGTCACAGGCTTAAAATTTTATTCTGACTGCCACCCAAAACTAATTCCTTGCCCCCCCCCCCCCAAACAAAAAAACCCACTGGCCACTGGCTGTACCCATAAAACACATATACATCTATATCTCACAAAAAATAAAAATCAATTTAATGAATTTATTTATATTTTTTTAAAAGAATTTAAGCATTTAAAAAAAATGTACAGCACCTGCACTTGTAATGTAAATATTAAGCATTTTTAACATTGATATGAATTAACATAGCACAGTGAATTTAATTCATTGTTAAATTAATTAATGTAATTAAATTAAATACATTAATCAATTTGACAATGAATTAACTTCACGGTACTCTTTTAATTCATATTAATTCAAAAAATGCCTTACATTACATAACAAGCGCTGTACACTTAAAAAATGCATAACTTCTTAAGATAAATAAACATAAATTCATTAATACTTTAATTAATTAATAATTTATTATTTTAATTTAATGTAATTAATTTCATGATTAACAAAGAAATTGTTTACTTTGGTTACGTTTAGTTAGTTGATTTTTTGAGAGTACGTGTATTAATAATAATTTACTAAAGTCAATTAACACACTGAGTACCCCCCCCCTTCCTCCAGTTTGCGTTATTCCGCGTTTTTTTTAATAAGTAAAAAAATTCTCACCACGCATTTTTAGCAAAATTAATTAAGACAAATATCAATCAATTGAAAAAGAGTTATAGAGTTACAGAAGAGACCTCAAAAACTCGGAGAATTGAAGAAAGGTGTGCAAGAAAGAAAATTAAAAAAAATTGTTTCCGCCCAGGCTTGAACTGGGGACCTTCCGCGTGTTAGGCGGACGTGATAACCACTACACTACGGAAACTTCACGTATTCTACAGGGAAATTTATTGTTTATATACCATGTATACTAGTCTGGCCGGCTGGGATTTTTACACTTTCATTTAAGGGAAGTCATTAAGATCTGGGGGATTTCAATACATTAAAAACTCGCTTTACAATTATACTTTGCATTTAAAATAATAGTAAAGTGATAGTTAGTGTTTCAGGCGAACATTGATGGTAAGAAGATTGCCTTGGTTATCAAGATTATTTTCCGTTACTTATTACCCACCTTTTGTGATAATGAAATAAACCATGTATGGCCAATCAGGGATCGACACCATGCAGCAACCAGCAAGTACACGTACACACGTGGATATGCCCGGCGTGAACACGTACTGCAAAATAACTTCGAAAATGGAGAAGTTCGTACTCATTTCTATGCTTCTTGGGCTGGCGTTTGGCAGCGATGTTTTAGATCTGTCCGGTGGATTGTTTGCAGGAGAAATTCGTGATCATGACCTGATGCTTGTGGAGTTTTTCGCTCCTTGGTAAGGTGTCAAAAGGTTTTTTAAACGCAGTGCCAGTGCCGGTGCCGTGGCAGTGGCTATGACCGTCTGGTTCCCTGACCGTCAACGTTAGAATATTTGGCTTCGGAACATGAACCAGACTAACATTCAAAAAAACCGCAGTGGCTAGCGTTACGGCAGCCGTCTGGCCGTGGCTAGGCTGGGCGAGGTGTTGGGCGGGGCCTGCTATTAATCGCCTTTTTTTTTAAAAGATAGGCCTCGTGCCTTTTTTTTTAGTGGATATTTATTAGGCAGTGGATATTTTGCCGGAGACGGCAAACCTTCAGTAAACGTTAGTTTGCTGGATATGCACTGAACATGCGCAGTTACTGTTTTTTTGTACTTAAACATTTTCCGGTGACAAATTTTAGTCTGGCTCCATGCCAATACTATCGTTGTATTTTTGTATTTACAAGATGGGAATCAGACCATTTTATAATTTCGGACTTTATTTCCCTTTAAAAAAAAATCCTCCAGAGCTAGCTGGAGTTACCCAGCTCTGAGTTTTATCATTGGGTTGTCATCTAGAGCTGGAGCTCATTTTTCTCGAAAACGATAGTATAGGCAAAAAAAATTTGGAAAATGTTGAATTTTGTCCCCGTTACACACTAATTGCAACTGCAACTCACCCCAAACTTGCCTGGAATAACCATTACACAGGTCCTTGAAGTAAAAAACGATCCACGATGAAGATTCAGCCTACAATTGCAGTGAAAACAGGAAGAATAACCGCTAACCTGACAACCTTGCGAGCATGGCCAGGATCGCCGATGGTTTGTGCATAAAAAAAAATTGTGTACGATTGAATGGCGGTCGGTTACCGGTACCAGGCTGTCAACTAGTCGTTTTTGCCGGCTGGCGATTGGCTGTTGGCGCATGACGTCGCGCGGAAGCGTAACACCCGATGACTGTTTCATGTACTCATATTAAGTTTACCACTCGCATCACAGCTGCGGTACTGGAACCGCAACCTATACTATCGTTTTCGAGAAAAATGAGCTCCAGCTCTAGATGACAACCCAATGATAAAACTCAGAGCTGGGTAACTCCAGCTACTCCAGAGCCACAAATCTGAAAAAGAAAAAGTAATACTCTGCAATAAAATGTTTGAGACATACTAAAATAATAAAGAAGAATATCCTTATTTATTTGGGGATGGGAAAAAAAAACCTTAAAATTGTGGCGGGGATCAGGATTCGAACTCGGGACATCCCAGTCACCAGAGCCATTGTTTAACCACTACATCGACTGTGCTACACAACTTTGGGGGGAATTTAATACATGTTATAATTCAGCCCTATCTTAAAGAGTACAGCGCCCTCTGTTGATGTGGATTGCCGCCGGCAAACCTTTAGTAAACATTAGTTTGCCGGCGTTACCTCCGGCAAAATATCCACTACCTATTTATTATGCGGCCTAGGCCCCTTTTTTTCGGAAAGAAAGTTGCAACCTGACGTAGCTCTACTGAGTGGAGCGTTGAATTACGGGTACCCTCCATACAAACGCTCCACCTATTTGCCATACTTTGGTGACGGCGTCGAAATAAAATAAATACAATAAAACGTAATGCGCATGGTCAGTTGGAAAAAAAACGGCAGCTAGCAGGACTTCATGAACCTGGGCCAGAATTTTCCTCAAATTTTGTCAAATGCAAGTTTTGATGTACAAACAGATTTCAAGACAGCTTCATATGTGAGTACTTATTACATGGGCAAAATAACGTCCAGTGTGTGTAACGGAGGGAGTCAGAGGGACAATTTCGCTGGGTTCGAAAATACACAACAGCGTGGTGTAGTTTACAAGCCACGTTCACGGGTCTAGCAAAAAACTTGAATCTGGGACATTTCCATTTTTGTTAGGAAATACTTCGAAAATGTTCTTGACTCTCCATAGACTTTGTTCACAACCGCTGAAGTAGCGTCAGGTTGTAACATTCTTTCCATTGTTTCCCCACGTCCCCCTCCCCTTTTTTTATTTATTTGTAACTAAATTATTTCGATTGCATTTGTCACCCAACAGGTGTGGACATTGCAAGAAACTTGCCCCTGAGTATGAAACAGCTGCTACTGCACTGAAGAAGCTTGACCCTCCAATACCACTCGCTAAGGTACATAACTCGGTTCAGCCTCGTTATTTTGTTAACTTTGCTTTGGCCAGGCCAGAAGTGCATTCTACTTTACATGTATATACTCAAACAATACCATTGGCGACGTTGGCTGTGTGCCACTATTGTTGGCAAGTGTTACATTCCAAGGCAAAGGGTTTTATTTGTTCTTCAGGAGTTGCTTGCTATGTTTCCCAAAATGGCAGACACACGCTATGAAAGTAATGATTCTGTCACTCAGTGTCAGTGCCAAAACATCCCAAGTATTAAAGCTTCAAGAAAAATGTTCAGTTTCCCTAGCAGTTCATTTTTTAAGTAATGTGAAATTAACCCTAACCCCCTAGGCTCTTGCACTAGAAAGGATACCAAACCTAACAAATTTCAACAGCTGCATACAGGTCTGTAAGCACTGGTACCAAAACTGCCAAACTCCAACAGGCCTTGTACGGGGAACAGTACTAAACCTGCCAAACTCCAACTGTTGGAGTTTGATTGACTTGGTATGGATGGGCCTATGCATTGTCGAGTGATTGGATACTGATGGTACCAAACCTAACAAAATAAAGCAATATGTACATGCACATTTGACCACAAGCTGTGCTGAGGACCGTGGGTGGGCATACCCACGAAGAAATGCCAGTGAACTCCAACGTGTTCACAAATCTCATGCCCTTCTGCCCCGAACCTCACAAAATTCAACAGGGTCTCCCTGGGCCTTTGGTACCCAGTCAATCAAAGTCCAACACCAACTGGCCAGTGTTCGGTACCAACCCTGCCAAAATCAAGCAAAACCCGCTGTTGGAGCTTGATGGGCTCAGGGTTGTTAGGGTTAATAGCCCTGAGTCATAAGCTCAATGCTGCAGACTGGATGCCTTCTTTTTGTTTTTTAGGTTGATTGCACCGATGATGCGGGGGGCAAGGACACTTGCAGCAAGTACGGCGTGACGGGGTACCCAACCCTCAAAGTCTTCAGGAATGGGGAAGTCGCCTCGGATTACGACGGGCCAAGACAAGCAAGTAATTCAAAGCTTACAGAAGTTCTCCCGTCTGAATATTTTACAAGTGCTGAAATGGCATGTGACGTAACAACACTGTTTGTCCCTGTGAAGGGAATATTTCCCAACACCATTTGGCAAAACAAGATGGAAATATTTGGAATTGGCCCTACTTGAAACAGATTTTAGTTTGTTTTTACCCTAACCAGGGTTCCTACAGTTATGGAAAAATCCTGGATGCCAGAACAGCATAGGCATTGGGCACGGAAAGCCTCAAATTTGTACTAGGAAAAGTCATGGCGTTGAAAATAGTCACAGAATTTCATTTTTAAGATGTCTGTGGTAACTCTGGATTTAAAAAAACAACTTAGACATTTTTTTTGGTGCACCCTGGCACTGTCACCGTTTTTGCTCTGAGCATTCCAGAATCCTCACCTGACCTGCGGAAGTGGGAGACGTACCTTTTTTTTTTTTTGGGATAAACATTACCCCCCATCTCGTACTGAGAATTGTAATACCCATTATACATGTCGATATCTCATTTTTATTCTGAAGATGGCATCATCAGTACAATGCAAAAAATGTCCGGGCCAATGGCGAAAGAAGTCTCGGACGTTGCTGCCATGAAGAAGATACTGGATGGCTCCGAACTGCCGATCGTCGCTGGTGAGAACACGTTGAGTTTTTGTTTGAAATCACACAGTGCTGACTTTTAACCCTACCAGTTGGAAGTCAATATTCATAGCAATATTTAAAACCCTTCAAAACCCTGCAGGTCAGTTTCAGGTGAAGGGATACGAAGTGTCATTATTTTCAACTGCGTCACACAGAGAGTCACTGAACGAATAAAACCAGCACTGTGGAGAGCAGTGAAGATATGAATTTGATCAGTGGGTGCAAAAGTGGTTTCACAACACCTGTAGGGTTGTGAAGTGCAGAAGACTAGCAGGGTTTACCCTAGCCCCCTAGGGCCTTTTTGCTAGGAACCAGCCTCAATCCTCCCGAATCCTTTGAAATTGTGCACTTATGTTCAAATGAAGGATACCCAGCGCCTCAATCTTTCAAAATCGTCAGACAGTCCTGCCTCAAAAAAAAATGTATTCATCTTTAATCCTCCAAAATCCTCCTCTTCTTCAAACACCATTCATCCTCAATCCTCCAAAATCCTCCTCTTCTTCAAACACCATTCATCCTCAATCCTCCAAAATCCTCCTCTTCTTTAAACACCATTCATCTTCAATCCTCCAAAATCCTCCTTTACTTCAAACACCATTCATCCTCAACCCTCCAAAATCCTCCTCTTCTTCAAACACCATTCATCCTCAACCCTCCAAAATCCTCCTCTTCTTCAAACACCATTCATCCTCAATCCTCCAAAATCCTCCTCTTCTTCAAACACCATTCATCCTCAATCCTCCAAAATCCTCCTCTTCTTCAAACACCATTCAGCCTCAATCCTCCAAAATCCTCCTCTTCTTCAAACACCATTCATCCTCAATCCTCCAAAATCCTCCTCTTCTTCAAACACCATTCAGCCCCAATCCTCCAAAATCCTCTTCTTCTCCAAACACAATTCATCTTCAATCCTCCAAAATGCTCAGATCTCTCAAACACCATTTATCCTCAATTCTCATGTGCTAAAACACCATTCATCCTCAATCCTCCAAAATCCTCATGTTTCAAAATCCTCATGTTTCTGAAACACCATTCATCCTCAATCCTCCAAAATCCTCCAAACCACCATGAGGATTTAGGAGGATTGAGGAGGGTTAGGTGATAATGACTCTCTCGTTGCTGAAGATGGTCCAAATCACTGGGATTAGAGGAGCAGTGACTCGCCAATCAAGAACTTCAAGAGTTTGGTTGTTTTCTCCCCCAGGGTTTTTCTCCAAAGATGGCAAAGACAAAACAAGCCTCGTCAAGGCAGCCGCCACCCTCTTCTCCAACTTCAAAGTGGTCTACTCTCTGACTGAAGCCGTCAATAATGAATATGGCTACTCCGAGTAAGTGAGAAAATGAAACATTTGAAACTCTGATTTGTCTCTTTTTGTTTGTTTACTGGACCACTATTTATGGAATCTGATGCTCCTGGATTTGGAGTATCACTAGGTATTTATAGACAGGTGTTGACTGCTTTGAGTGGTTTAAAACGTGCCTCCCGCATTCTGTATTCCCAGACGAAGGGAGGGGGGGGGGGCCTTGGTCATCATGCAGTCAATATTTCACTCGCACATTTGGGTTGACTTTGCGAAAACAACCAAAAGCTAGTGTGTTTCGAAATGCACTTCTATTTCAATATGAAATTAATGGAAAATTTGATTGCGCTTTTCCAAACTACTCCTTTGTGAAATGTTTGAACCCAACACCCGTATGCATGCACACACAGACCTCTGATTGCTACATTGGTTGGTATGCCAATAGTACTTTTTTGGTGGTGGAATGGTCTCTTTCATCGTCGTGTACTTTGGGGGGGGGGGCGTGGAAAGCAAGATAGTAACAACAGTTAATGCCACGTGACTCGCTCTCAGCCAATCAAGTAACAGGATCTGTGGGTGAGGTGACATAATATACATTTCGGCACTGCTGCCGGAAATCGTAAAACAAAAGACAGGGCTAAAAACAAGTTTTGAAATTTTTTGTTGAAATGTTTGGATCGAAATGAACCTCGGTTTCCTCGTCTTCTGTGTTTGCTGCAGTGCTGTCGTCCTTTTCCGACCGGCCCACCTGAAAAACAAATTTGAAGAGGCCAAAGTGGAGATGACCGCAACCATCAACAGGGTCCAGATCGAGAAATTTGCTAACGACAACGGGTGAGTGTTAAAATGGTGCGTGAGGCGGCCGGGCAATGAATTTGTTACAATAACATAAAAATTGACCATTATTTAACTAAACCATACATGCTCTGTCACCTTGTAATGTAAAGTCATTCCCACCTTATTTCTTGTTTCAGAATGGGCCTTTGTGGCCACATGACAGCAGAGAATACGGATCTGTTCAGTAAACCACTCATCGTGGCTTACTACAATGTAGACTATAAGAAGAACCCTAAAGGTATGTTGGTTTTTTTTAAATCTGAGATTTGTTACACTCCATGTGAAGGCGTTTCTTTTGTATTTCTATGGTTCTCATACATTTTTTTGCTTCCGAAGTAGGGTCGTTTTGTTGGCAAAAATAAAAATGTTATTGTCCTCATGAAATCACAAAAAAATTGGCGGTGCATTGTATTATTCGGTTCTCGTTCATGGATATGTATGAAGATAAAATAAATAGTGTTGCTGTTGCTCGCGATCGGTTGATGTGGGCGATCGGTCGATCGCGCTGCGCTATTGGTCGATCATGACGCTATCGGTCAATCCTGCTGCCACTAGTCGAACAACTTTTCTTTCTAATTCATGGCTCTGGAGTGTTTTTTTTTTTTAAGGTAAGTAAAGTCGGTGAATTCCTACAGAATGGACAGATAGCACTGCGCGATGATCGATCGCGTAGATCAACCGATCGGGCCCAGCATTTACACTCCATTTTTAACACGAGTACATTTTTCAGACCTAGTCCTGTCGGTTAGTACACTCATGAAGTCCTAAACACTCGGTGATTCATTGTGTTCAGAGTATCTGCTTTCAACTTGAAGGCTATTTATTATCTAGAATTGACTTGTTTCCATTTTTTTTTCGTTGCAGGTACCAATTATTACCGTAATAGGTAAGTATTGGCATTTATGTATTTAATTTGTTTGCTGTCATCTATAGAGTACCGAAGTGTGACGCCATTTTGAACCGGAAAGTGTAGTGCAAACGAATGGAGTACGCGCGCGCGGGTTGGTTCAAGTGGCGGAATCACGCGCTAATGTATTTTACACACATAATTGTGCGCGTGATGTATTCACTTTGGTACCCTATTGTAAGCTTGTTAAGCTATTGTAAGCAGTTGTAAGCTGTTGACCCAAAAGTGGGTAGGATCCCGCCTGCTTCCGAACATGTCTGAGGTTGACCGAATACCCGTCGTTGACACTTTGGCACTTTCGTTGGATATGGTTTTTCAGAAAGTTGTGAATATGTCATGAACATTTTACCTTCTTTTCTGAAGTTGATATGCTGTACAATTATTTGTTCAGCTTGAATGGCTTACCAGCAAACTTTGATTTGTTTTTGTGTGCAAACAAGAGAGGATCTTTTTTTACCACTTTTGAGAACCCAGTGTACAGGACACACCATGTGTGCATACTGGGTTTGTTTATGGTGTAAATCGAGGACGCACATGTGAACAAATCCTTGTGTAATTGAGGAAAGGAGTCAATCAAGGACGTCCTCGATTAGAAAACGTGTACAAAACCAATGGGAGATGTTGCAAAAAACTAATAGGGTATGAACTAAAGATCGATGGTGAGGAACAATAGGAAATCCTCGATTTACACCATTGACACTATGTGCTCTAACCTTGCATACTCTTTGTGGACCTGAGAACAAAAGAAGTCCACAGGGTGCAGGAAGTGTGAACATTTTGCCGACTTGCCCACGTCCACACTAGGTTTCCCCCTCTCTGAAAAACAGGTTTAGAGGCATTTTGGGGTTAGGGTTATCTGTCACAAAATGAAGAGGAACACTCAAGGAAATCATGATTCAAAAAAATTGGGTTGAAAGAGCGTTCACAGTGTGAGTAAAATGAAATTGTTTCTTCGAAAACTGGTGAATTGTCGTTTGGAAAACTGGTGAATTGAAGTTTGTTTGAAATATCCGTCCCAGTGGTCTCTCCAAACTCTCCCAGTCTCACCATTGAGGGGGTACTTGTGCACGGAGCCCATAGAATCTACATGTATATTTAGTGACCTCTTGGCAATCTTGGTATCATTCGCAGAGTGATGAAGGTGGCCAGGAATTACGTCGAGGAGGGCTTAACGTTTGCGGTTGCTAACAAGGGCGACTTTAGAGCGAATTTAGACTCGGTTGGTATCTCCGGTGGCGGTGATGAAGTCAACGTTGTTGCCTGGGCAGCCAACGGCGATAAATTCAAGATGGAGGAGGCTTTCACGTAAGTTTTATACAATTTAGTCGTCGATTATTCTAACTTGGCCGGTCGAGATTTGCGTGCGCCTGCACTCGTCAAAAACTTGACAAAAAGTTTTATTGAAAAAAATATAAAGAACATGTAGCGGAATGGCAGATATCTGATTGATTTTAAAGAAGATAATTGGAGCTGATATTCCTCATGGAGCTCTCAAATTGGGCCAAAAATGCTTTTGACAAAAATGTGATATTTGACATTAATAAAGCGCACGTATCCCCAAGTATGGGTGCTCAAGTCGCTACATCATTATTACCCTGCGCATTGGGCCAATGAAACATTCCAAAGACAATCTCAGCTCCTCGGGGAGTATACACCTCGATGCTGCCATTTTGGCACAAAGCAGCTAAAATCAATCACAACCATCTCCACCCATTTACCAAGGTATCCATTTACTCCTGGGTGGGGAGAAGCAATGAGTGACAAAGTGTCTTGCCCAAGGGCACACGCCCCATAACCCCAGACTGGACTCGAACCCACAACCTGCAGAATTACCCGCAGACCGTGAATTCAATGCTCCAGACCACGAGGCCACGTCACTCCAATTGAAATTCCAAATTGAAAATCCATACCACGTTTTTTTTCAGTATTTCGGTATTTTGACAACATCATTGTTTGTTGTAAAAAAAGATTGTCAATTGATGTATTACCAACTCATCACCCAAGCCTACCTCATATTATTTGCTCTTTAAAAAAAACCCAGGCTGTACTTTTTTCCCATTTTCTTAGGAATGACGGCAAAGCCCTGGATGCATTTATAAAGAAGTTTCAGGCCGGTGAAATCGCCCCTTATATAAAGAGCGAAGCAGCCCCAGAACCTAATGATGGTCCTGTGAAGGTAAGATATTTTATCACTTTAAATCTTATTACGAGTAGTCCAACTATCCTGTGTTTGAGTAGAGTTATTCAAACTACAGTTAATAATCCTAGTCCTTGCTTGAATAACCTCGCTTGGGACATGGAGGTGCCTGAAATTCAAGCTTCAAAAATAATTAAGACAAAAATAAAGATCTGAACATAAACAGTGTTTGAAGGCCCTATGTAGAACTCAATTACATTAATTATAAACCTTAAGTCCCTAGGTTTTGTGAAAAATCATATCAAAATTGGAGTATTCAGGATTTTTTAGGGCTAGCTAGTCGACTTTTTTGAGCCGACACCCAGGGCATGGTTCTGTCTGTGGTTACCTGTAGCTACCCGCATCATAAAGTGCAACATGGAGTCAGGAGCAAGACGTTTATTCATGGTGTTTGACCAGAGAAGTTTGCTTATTGCTGTTAGTTCACAGTTACATGTATGCCACAAATCAACCACTAGTCGACTACTGGTCTTCACCCGAACGAGAGGTTCCGCAAATGAATGGGTACGGTTAACCTGCCAGATTGGGCATCACTTTGTGTGGTCTTGTGATGTCACATGCAACTCGCTATCCGCTCCGCGTGTACACGGCACGGATATGTCGTGTGCTACGCGTCGTGTGCTACGCGTCAGTGTTTTCATGCTCTTCTTTGTTACTTTATGTAATCATATATGATTTGCTTGAAAGATGATGAATGGCTGAACTTATATGCACCGTGTGTCTGTGTTTCAAAGCAGGATTAGCCGCAGACACAAGGCTTTTATCTGAGGCTGCCATTTTGGATTTCTTTTTTGAATGGTAATGGGTCTGATAAAAGAAGCAGATATATACGTGTACATTGTCGGTAACGGTTACAGATAAAAAAGGTGAGCGTTCACATATCCATTTAGATGTGAAGTGTCCCTTATATTGGCTAGGCTCGATATTTTAGATTCCTTACAACTTGTTCAAAACAACGCATTGATGGACCTTTATTTTTCGTTCAGTTGTTACGCTTGCTTACACCTTTTTATTTTTTTTTTACGTCTTCAGGTTGTGGTTGGTAGTACCTTCAACGATATTGTGAAGGACGAGACCAAAGATGTCCTTATTGAGTTCTATGCTCCGTGGTGCGGCCATTGTAAATCGCTGGAGCCCAAATACACAGAACTCGGAGAGAAGGTTAGTTGGAAATAAAAAGCTTCAAATTTTTTTTTAGGTTCCCCAGAATTCAGATATGGTGGTAGAGAGTGTTGTTCCTTTTACTGTTAATTCTGAAAGGACTTGGCTGTTTATACCCATCATCAAGAATTCCATTCAAGTTGCTTTTGTCTGTTGACTGAATTTGACTGGTCACACTGCTTGCTTGAAGTACAATCTGACAGTTGGTGACTAGCCTGCGTAAAAGGCATGGCAGGGGAGAGGATTGATTTTTTTGACTGTCTGTGACTGTTCTGATTGAAGGAGGGTTAATAGAATATACTTGCAGATATGCAGATAGCTTTGCCCAATGTTGTGCTTTCCATAGGTTTGTGCACAATCATATGGCTACTTCATATGGCAAGTTAGGGCTCCAGTACATTATGGGCTCCGTGCGCCAACAAAAGAGGGCGTCCTTTTACCTAGCAATGCCGTCCCATGGACGGGACATTTAGCTGGTTGACGCGCACCGTTCCTTATGTGTGTCGCACCTACACCAGGGGATTTGTACTATGTACACACAGTCATGGCAGTGGTACGGCCGCGCGTCGCGGAAAAATTGCAGTCAGGCAAGATGGCGTCAGTTGGTCACCCCATACTGTTCCTTCTTTGCCGGTGAGGGGGTACTTGTGAATGGAGTGGATAACTTATTTATTTACATTTGGGTGTTTTTTCCCTTCTAGTTGGCAGATGTAGAGCATGTCGTCATCGCCAAGATGGATGCCACAGCTAATGACGCACCCGGAGAATATGCAGTTTCTGGGTAAGTTGTTGAAGATATAGATAGACTTTTTGCGTTAGCATTAGATTGGGCCTTTGTGACCACTTACAAAATCCCCAGTGGGAGGGACACATGATTTGCACATAATCGTTCACGCAGAATGTGCATGTATGGGTAGTACGAGAATTGGGTACCCAATTGAAAAAAAAACATGGGTAACCGATTGAAAAAAACACGGGTGAAAGAAGGAATGTTCAACTCCACTTGACTTTGCCTCTTGAAATGGAACATTCCATCTGTCACCTCATGAAATTATTCTTACCATTGCACTCATAAACATTCATTATTTGTATATTATATAACCGACATACAGATCCTTGTCATTTGATTGGTGGAACTCACATCACGTTTTATTCGTTATTACTGCCATTCACACCGGAGCTCAAAAAGTACTATCCGCCCATGGGGAATGGGAAATACTATTGAACAGTTAGGATCAGTCTTGTTCCATGACGCGGTATTTGTGTGCAAATGCATGCTGGTGTGCGCGTTCAGCGTTGCGCGTAGCGCGTATTGTTCCAAAGAGCCAGCGCTTCAGCGTTGGGTTCAAACATTTTCGTGAAGGGGCGGTTTGGAAGAGAGAAATACATTTTTTTCACCAATTTTGTATTGAAATAAAAGTTCAAATATATCAAAGGACAAGGATCTATATGTCAGTTATATCACACTGTTGTTGCCATTGATCGACCAGCCAGGATCGACGATTCAAGTTCACTTGAAGATAAAAAGTATAGGGTGCCTTCGAGTAGCTCACCCGGATCAGCTCGGGTAAAGGCATATGGGTTATCCACGGCAGCGGCTAATCAAAAGCTAAACCACGGGTAAAGGCATACATTGTCCTGAGCCGTGGCCAAAGCCACTGACAAAACGCCCGTGTCGGATTGAGTCTTAGATTGAGATGAACTACTTTCAGTTGCCAAACTCAAACAGATTCGGCCGGAATTGTAGCCTCAAAAGTCCCAATGAGCTCAATAAATGATTACTTTAAGATTTTGGACAAAGTTAATTTTTAAGTCCACTGGAGATTTCCGCTGTGAGGCCGCCATATTTGTCGTACGTGACGTACATCCTTTAGTGACTCTGCTCCAGGATCAGGGTCTGTGGTGGCTGACCTGGGTGAGCCCCGTGAATGACATCAAGGGCGGATTGCAATAACCGGTCTTAAAGCTGTCTATGCGCATTAGACGGTCTAAAAGCTCTGGCTGTCAGTCAGTCTATAAGTAAGACCATTGCAATGACACGGTCTAAGTATTAAGACAGTCTTAAAATAGTTAGCCTGGGTAGGGCTGGCTTAAAATGGTCTATAGTTGGGATTTTTGGAATTCACTGGTGTGTTGAATTATTCTTTCCCAAAATGTTTTTTTTTCCAGTTGGTGAGTGTTTGATAATCTTAAAATAGCAGAACACTGCTTGGAGGGAAAATTCTCTGGGATAGAAGAGATCTTCTGGAAAAATGTAATGACACTGAGTTGTACTGCAAATACAATTTTCTCAACATAAAATTTCGGAATTGACAGATTTGATTTTGCATGATTGAATCACACAAACCTAAAAAAAAATATTGTGCAGTCTCTCCAGTATTCGCCCGTAACCATGGAATGCTTGTTTGTGAATCATTACTCTAAGCAGACTTAGTAAAGACCAGCTTATTGCAATTGGCTAAGTTTGGTGTCTTAACCAAGACTGTCTAAGAACAACAGCCGGCTAAAATCGGACTGGTTTAGCCAGCCGACTAAGACCGCGTTATTGCAATCCGCCCCAAAGGTAACCAAACAGTACAGAAATGACCCGTGTCAACCTGGCAGATCTAAATGACCGTAAAATGACTGCCTAAATAATAGTTGAACATTTGATTTCTCTTCAGGTTTCCCACAATATACTGGGCACCCGCGGGAAAGAAGTCCAACCCCGCGAAGTACCAAGGGGGGCGCGAGGTTGACGACTTTCTCAAGTTCATCAAGAAGGAATCCACCAAGCCCGTCAACCTGGGCAAGAAGAAAGCCAAGACTGACGAGTTATAAGAAAAAAGATCTAGGGGTATTTTGCATGAAAAAACAACTTACATTTTTGGGTTGATAGAGAAAGTATGCAGAACAAGGGAACATACTTTTTAAAATAGATGGGTTTTTTTTTTTTCGTTTGAAATTTAATATGGGATTTAATATTGGGTTTTAAATCAAAATTGAAAGCTAGGGGATATTTGTTAAAAAAAAAAATCTACTGAGATTTGGGGGGTTAGAGTAAGTGTTTTAACCAATGTAGAACAAGGGAACATACTTCTGAAGTAGATGTTTTCCATTTTGAAATTTAATATACGTTTTGTTTTTTTATAGGTTAAAAAATTCAACGCAATCCTTTTTTTCTTTAGATACATCTTAGGCTCGAAAAGATGAGCCGAGTAAAGCTGGTCCCAGAGTGCAGAGCATTCCATACATCCTATGCAATGGGCCAGATTTAGCCCATTCATTGGCTTTATGGGGTAATCCTATACAATAGCACTGCCGGGCTAACAGTGAAAGTCAGTCAGTCAGTCAGTCAGTCAGTCAGTCAGACAACCAGGTTTACAAAGCGGACTTTGGGCTTGCCCTCCGAGACAAAAATGGGATGTTTTTTTCACATTTGTGCATTATAGTGACTCCAGACGTCGGGAATCAAGGATTGACAGAATTTTGTCCGGGAAAATATCCCTTTTTGTACTTCAGTATGACACTACCTTACTATTATCAAGGGGGAGTGTGGCCCAGTGGTTTTTAAGTGAGTTATGATCAGAGAGTCATGGGTTCGAATCCAGCTGCTGGTCTCATGTGTACTTTCCTTGTTCACTGTTGCCCCTGTTCATCAGTGGGACATTTTGTTATTGTTCAAAAATGGGAGAATTTGTAGAATTGTTATTTATAACGACTAAGATTGTATCTGTTTTTTTTCCACTGTTACATATTCTTGATACACAGTTGCATGCATCGAAAGTTTGTAGTTATTTCATCTGCATTTTTGTTTTTGTACCTCGAATGTTAAATCATCTGTATTAAATTAAAAGGTGATTGATTTTCGAGAAAAGTTCCCTACGAATTAAAAAGTCCCTTAGATGAAAGTGGTTACTACAACTTCCTCTTTGGCTCCTAAAAGACGGCCTTAAACAGCTTGCATATCCCGAGAGTTTTCATTTTCGTATTTTGCAGAAGACGTGGGCATATAGGTGAATGTAGACATCTGGGAGCTTCTTACATTGCTGTGTCAAGTTCCCAGACCCATTCACTTAAAACTCAATGGTTCTAAAGTCCGGGATGTTGAATGGCAACTCATTGCAGGCTTCGCAGCTGGGGCCAATTTCACGGCGCTGCTAAGCACAAAAATTTACTTAGCACAAAAAAAAGTCTGGCTTATATAAGCAGGTTAACAGCCAAAACTCCATGTGATGTTTATTGCTCGAGATTAGTATTCAGCTGTTGTTTGCTTAGCATGAAAATCACATGGAGTTTTGGCTGGTAACCTGCTGTTATAAGCCAGACTTTTTTTGTGCTAAGCAAATTTTTGTGCTAAGCAGCACCGTGAAATTGGGCTCTGATGAAAACTGGCGTGCAAATGAATACATGCACATGTAGACGTTTCAATGGATGACGTAATCCTATTCACACCTACAGAGGCCCCCGCCAAAGGCGAAAGCATTGTGCTAGCTATTGTACAAAGCAACTGCCCCGTGGCGGTTTACCTGAACAATAGCTAGCACAATGCTTTCGCCATTGAAGGGGGCCATGTGAGTGTAAAATAATATCATGCTCGCCTTGCTTGGAAAGGTACGACGGAAAGCACAAGGTTGACCTAAAGTAGACCTGTATAGATTGGTTGCACTGCAGCAATTTTTGAGGTTTTTGCTTTGGTTTAACATGGAAACCCATGAGTGTACATTCTTTAACCCTAACCTACCCTAAAGCTACCAAATACTACTCAGTAGTAACCTGTAGTATGCATTCTTTCCATACAAGTGTGCACAACACATGTAGTATTCTGTGGTATTTAGCACTTGACCTCTTGTATACCCTTTACAAAGGTGCTACATAATTTGAGTTTAAATCGTCGTGGCAGATACCCTTTATAAAGGTGCTACACAATGGGTCTCACATTTCTCATAAACTCCATTTACCTGTCTTTAAAAATAGACATAATTACCAGCGCATTGAGTACCTAATTGTTGGTAGATACGTGCGCTATAACTTAGTATAAGACTCCGGTATTATTATTATGACCCCCAAAGAGCCCGTTGCGGGTTAGGGTTTAAAAATTGTTTACATAACAACAAACTTCAACACACATGGCTGTTGAATGCAATCGATGTATTCAGTGATAATCATCATTTTCCAGGCATGAGATTTTAGTGTTGTACATGTAGACGTAATTACCAAAGTTAAATCAGAATTCCTTTCTCATATAATGACAGACCACGAGAGCGTTGAAGGCTGACTTGTCCCACTACATCATGTACTTTCATTAACATCGATTTAAATTTATACGTCGTCACTTTAATAGTCTTCGTCTTTTAAAATAACACCATCGTGTAACAGACAATCTCGGAAGAAAATTGTTTGATTTCTTTCGGTGTGAATTTACAACCAGGTTTAAGTTTCCATTCTTAAAAAAAAGTGACCAGTGAGCGAGCAGAAAAAAGTCACTTTTTTGTTCAAAACGTTTAATCACCTTAAAGGTAGTTTTGAAGCGAAAAATTAAAGAGATATCGCAAGCGGACGGTATACGTGTAGTCTGCTTTTGAGCAGAAAAGCAAAGGTAGAAACAAAAACATCTTTGACAAAAAGTTCGATCTGCTTTTCTGCCATTCCTCGTGACGCCAAATCGGAAAATAGTGGGAAATAGTTGTAATTCCATTATCACATCAATCCAAAATGCGTTATTACACTACGAAGGATAGCATGCAAGAGGCCATATCAGAAATTTAGCTCCTTGGTCAAACGCTTACATTCAGGGATAATCACACAGTCCCTCTTGATCTCCGAATGGAAACCAACAAAAAAGTGCACACACAGCCTTGTTGCCTAACAAAAATTATTTTGGTTGGTTACCATTCTTAAAAGTACATATGTTACAACGGATAATGTACAGTAGTAAATAACGGATAACGTATCACCAACCAATAATGTTACACAAAATTGACCGATAATGTACCTCTAACTGATAATGTAACAAAAAATGACCGATAATGAAAATGTACTACACTACCGGTCAATTGTTGTGACATCGGTCCTAACCGATCATGTAACAAAAATTGACCGACAGTGTAGTAAAAACGTACTACACTTTCAGTCAATATCATTTTGGTGTGATATTATCGGTTAGTAATATCCGTTGGTTACTACATTATCAGTTGTAACAACATGTATAGTGTTACTGCAAAGAAAGATGTAGGCCCTAAGTGAGTTTAAGATCGTATTGTACCATATCGACTATTTTGAGATCATTGGAACCGTACCCAGATCAGTATGTTTTCCGAGAAGTTGTAAGATGCAGCATGCTAACCTTCCATGCATCTGCAGCAGTTGTTACCGAGTCAGCGATCGAGTGAAAAGGGGATGGAGGGACTGGGGGTTAGGGGTGGCGTAGGGAGTTACAACAGCCTCCGGGCCGCAAAAAAGGAAAACCATTCAAAAAAAAACAACAAAAAAACACATGCCTGCTAATCCCCCACCCTGACTAGCTACCCCCCCTCCTCTAGATGCAAACCCTAATTCGCACCTGGTGAGGCAGTGCATGAGACAGTCAGACTCAGTCGGGTACACCATGGAGGTAGTGGGTACACAGAAGATGAGGTTGGCACTCTGGATGGAACCCGACAAAAAAAATCCAATCGTCAGATTAGGACACACGTGCCAACCGATTCATGTTTGTGTTCCTGCACTGCATTTTTTTTTATTCACGTCTGCACATCGACCTTTGGAACACTGGATGTTTACACATGGTCTCCACGCAAGCTCTGATGGGAGACAAAACGAACAAAAAGTAATAGAGGGAAACGCATACCAGAAACCCTTCATCCTGTTTTGCTGTCCGATGCAGTTCCCATTCCCACTCCCCGTCTGCTACTTTTGGAAGGTAATTTCAACCGCAGACAGGAAATCTACCGTTGTGAAAGAAGCACAAACAGGAAGAAGGACTGACCAGAAAATTCCTATATATTGGGGAGAATTCCCAGATAAATTTCATTGATGATGTTGAGCGTGGTCTAAGAGTATTACCAAAAAGAACCAGATTATTTCGCACGCACGTGCATTACAAGGCAGAGTGCTACAATTCACACTATGGACTTCAGGTGTTTGATACTGGTCAGGATCGGCTTCATTTGGCTTGCATTTCGCAAAGGTAAAACTCTGATGATTTTTTAACAAGTTTTATACTTGACATATTATATTTGACATCTTATACATTTATTCTTATTTGATAGCTATTAATTTGTTACGAGTGATTCATTTTTCGTATGAAGTAATTCAAATGTGTTATATTTGAACTTGAGATTTGAAGGTTTGCATGGTGGAAAGATACTAAGACAAGATCAGTTTGCGGTAGCGCCATGTGAATAAATCTCTTTATTCACATGGTGCTACCGCAAACTTATCTTGTCTTATGTTTGAACTTTTTTGTAAATCATTCACAATTCAGCCTTTGGGCTTCGACGAATCGATAATAAAACCCTTGAATTAAATTGAATTGAAATTGAAACAATTCTGGCCATAGTGTAATAGACCATGGCGAAAGCCATAACTTGGCTCCGTGGATATTAACGGGTGATACTCGGACCAGTCATACAGTTGAAAAAGAAACCCATGCGACGATTGCGTCAACCTCGTTGCCTGTTTTCAGAGCCCGAACATAACAAATTATACACTCTAAAAAAGCATTAGTCAGATTTGACTAGAAACCCGGCCAGTTAAATTTGACTAGCCATTCAGGGTCAGCTGGGTGCAACTGAAAATCAGTCAATCTGACTAGATTTTTCCAGTCAGTATTATTGACTTTGGAAAAATAGTTATGCCAATAACTGAATTTGGAGTCGAACCCAACAACTTTTTCTAGTCATAGTATGAAACTTGGCATGTTTAACTAAATTCCTAGTCAATTTTCAATAACTAGGAAAACCAGTCAATATTTTGACTAAGTTGTTTTTAGAGTGTACCTTCGTCCATAAGTTGGGCAAATTATTTTCTATCTTTTGTTTCTAATTTCAGCCACGGCCTCCTTCGAAATCTGTGACTTCGAAACCGATGAGGACGCCTTGTGTGGGTACACTCAGGACACGGACGACGATTTTGATTGGTCGTTGAGACAGGGAGGCACGCCCACCTCGAACACCGGGCCATCTTACGACCACACGTTAGGAGTCAACTCCACAGGTGACTGCTATTTTTTTTTCATAACGAGCCTCAACTTGGCCCAAAAGCGCACAAAAATTGTATTCATTGATTCAGAACGGCTAGAAAAATTGTACATGTAGTGATGGTAACGTGGTGGAATTAAAAAAGAAAAAACAATTTTACCATTCGCATGAAGACTTGACTAAGCCTTCACTTATAAAGGTACATGAAAAAAGGTTCCAATTCCTAGTCGACTCTCGTTAATACAAACTCTGTTAATACACTGTGTACAGTGAATAGGACCCGCACTCCACTTATATTAATACAAACTTCTGATATAACAAACATTTTGAGTTTGTATTTATAACGAGAGTCGACTGTATCTAGTCGTAAAAGTCAGTATCCAAAGCATGCAAGGTGGAAGTTTAATTCCGTATAATGTTTCAACCAATTTCAATACATGTGTTAAAAAATGCGCATTATATTTTCATTGTATTCTTCGGGGGTTCCTATGTCTTAAAATGCATATGCCTCTGAATTAATTGTCTGTGAAAATTGACTCGTGTAAAAAGTCATGCATGGGTCAGACCTGACCCAATTCCGGGTCAGCTTACACGTTTTCAGGACAAAAAAAACACGTATGTGAGTCACTTTGTTGGGTCATTTGACCCTGAAAAATGTCATTTTAACCATGCGTACCAACAAATTGTCATTTTGGCCAGAAGAGTGTCATGCCAAATCTGGCACGGATTCCGAGTCAAATTATCGGACCCGGGAATGTTAAATTTGACTCACCGTTCTTCTGTTTTCTTCAATCGCCTAATCTCCTCCTATAAGGTCACTACATGTACATCGAGGCTTCAGGTCCCGGCAATTGGGACCTAGCCCGTCTCAGCAGCCCGATCTGCGGCCCGTCCCCTGGCTTCTGTCTCCGCTTCTACTACCACATGCACGGGGAGAACACGGGCCGTCTGAGCGTCCGGCTACGAAGCGGTGGGGCGTTGGCCAGCGAGGCTCTGTGGACGCGCAAGGGGAGCCAGGGGGATGAATGGATCGAGGCAGCGGTCGACGGCAGTTCACCCTCCGAATTCCAGGTAATTTAGTTATTCTATTCTCGCTTAATTCCGAGGAATACAAAGTCTCTCTGCATGATGTTTGATTAAAAATTCCCCTACGATCGGACTGAAAGTAGGAACAAGGCAATGATAAAAGATTAGAATTTATTCAATGGGATAGATGGAGTTTTTACTCGAGTTCCATTATAGTGATTCTTTTTTACAAAGTATATTTTCATTTTGCAAGATGCCTGAATAAATCCCTGTCATCTAATTGGCCGGTCGTTGATCACATGTCATTGATTGTCGGCCATCGCACGGCACGGCCGCACGGCAACATGAAGAGGATTTATTCAGGTGTTGTATAAAAACAAATAACTTTTTTTTCACATTCGTGCAATGGAAAGAATAATTTCATTCGGTGACAGATAGAACGTTTCATTCTGTCCGGGGCTGCGGGGAGGTGGGGGGGGGGGGGCCCCTGTTTCCCCCCCCCCCCCCCTCCCCCGGATCCGCCGGTCACCCTAAGATGTCGGTATTTACTATTGGTAACCATGGGCTCATGATGTTGGTTTGCAGGTGGCATTTGAAGCTAAGAGGGGCGAAGGATTCAAGTCGGACATCGCTATAGACGACGTCTCACTAGCGCTGGGGTTTACATGCGGGGGAACCGGTGAGTTGTTGTGTAGTTAAAACTCGTGAAATACTCATGAATGTGTTAAGTTTATTGGGGGAACGGAAAATATGTTCTGGATGTAAGGATACTTCAATTCAGATCATGATGTTCAACGGAACGTTTATTTCTGAACTTTCAAACGTGATATATACAAAGGAAATACATCGAGTTAAATAATACAAACGAGATCGTTAGCAATGAAGAAAATGCGGATGTTCAAAATCTATCCAATTTCTCACTTTTTGCTTACCCATTTTAACCCACCCACTATACTTTCTGAGATGTTTTCTTGTTTCGCCTAAAAAATAATTTCGTTCTTTAAGTGCTATACTTTCTATAGCAATGCAAATGTTATTGAATGAGACATCGAATTTTTGTAATGAAACATCGAACGAAAAAAAAAAATTCGACCCATGTTTCAAACAAGTTTCGAATTATTTGCGGCCCGAAAGTAATTCAACTTCGTAGACTGATTCACGCCACCTATCAGAGATTGGGAACCAGACTATACTCGGAGGGCAGATCTGGAAATGTGCGCAAAAAACAACAACCCAAAAGCCTTTTTCCACAGGATTGCAGACTCCCAAACCTGAGAAGAAGGAGGTTTTTGTTAAAAGAAAACAGGCAACTTAAAATTTGTGGGAAGAGAAAAATGCTGTTGTCAAAGAGCATAGACTTTGAGCTTCATGCCCAACGCTATTGTGCATAGAGTTTTGATAGAATCAAATTATGAAAATTTGCTACCCTCTCATTTGTGTGAAATTTTAGGGGTGGGTGAGTCAGCAAAACACACATGTACGAAGATGAAGGGAAATAGAATGTTGTATTGTATGTGAGAAAAAAAATAACAACAGAGTAGGCCTATTGACGAAGTACAATTCTTTTCTTTTGCATCATCAAATTATAGTCATTGTAACACCATCAACTTCCGAGCCCGTAACGTCAGATGATGAACCGATAGCAAGCCCATCAACCAAAACTGTAGAGCCAATCAACGGACAGCAACCATCGGTCACTAAGCAACAAGGAATTGTAGTGTCCAATCAGCCTGCGAAAGGTGTGACGTCATCACCCCTGGAACCAATAGACAGCCAACTTATCATCGTGGTCTTGGTGGCGGGCTTGTCGTTCTGGGGCGTGGTCTTTGCCGTTCTCGCCGCCGTCATTTACAAAACCCGCCAATCACGGAGGTGCAAGAAAGGCAACGTGACCTATGACGTCGTGGATGATCCAGCCAGTCAGGAAGAGATTGTCTTGGCAACTGATGGGACACATTGCTTAGAACAGTCGATCGCTTAATAACGAAATTAATCTAGCCTTAGAAAGATTATATATATGTGTGTGTACGTGTCAGAAAGGTTAGTGTTTTGCGATATAGTGCAATGTTTTGGTTTGTAAATATTGTGCGTTTGAACGTGTGCTTTCGTGCCACGTAATACAGTGATAACTGATACCCAGACTGTACAAGACGATGGAATATGTCTTGTTTTATATGCGATTTGTAAAGTTACTAAATACTTTTTTTATTAAAAAATTTGTTATAAAACCAGAAAAAAACGTATTGGTTAATTAAAGAGACGCACGTGGAAGTATAGGACACCGTTATAGGCTAAGACCTATAGGCCTCTGCAAACGTAATTTCTACGGCCCGGACTATGCAATTTTTTATTATATTTATCACACATGACTTGAAGTTTGCGTGGCGGATGAGATAAATTACAAAGTTTGCGGGTAACACCAAAGCATCTTCCACACCCCATTACTCAACCTCCTGAGGACGGACAGAGCACACTGTCCGAAACGTCGAGTTCTACACTCAACCAACCGGTTCTTTTCAGAACCACACTTCTTCCAAGAAGAGAGATCTTTCCACAGGGTGCTATACCCGCAAATTTTATAAGTTATCACATCATTATTTGTTATGATAGAGTTTTAATCCGCTTTCCCCCGAGCTAGTCCTCTGACGACTGTTTCAGATGAAGCGCCTATGCCTTGACGTTTTCTTAGTAAAAACAAGATTGGTATCACTGATATTAACTTAAGAAAGATATGCATAGCTACTTTAATAGGCCTACTGTTGGTCCCTCAAATCCTAATGTACCTTTAAAACAAGCAACAGATTCATCAGAAACAATAACACTTGAGGCGCGCGTGTAGGCATACTGCACTATTTTGCATCAAATGCACGTTATAGACCCGTAGGATAAATTTGGGATAAAAATGGAAGCGAAGTATGCTCTTTTTTGCAATATGGTGGAGACTAGGGACAATTTTCAAGACGGCGATGGACAGGACCGCATCTTGGGGTGATAGGCACGTTCGCCGAGGGAAAACAAATCACCCCAAAACCATTGGTTCAACCCCCCCCCCACCCCCGAAAAAAAGAAAGAAAAAAAGAAATTGACCCAAAAGAGAAAGAGGGTTAATTAAGCTTTAATTTGGATGTGTGTCTTGAGTACCTGTGAGAGTTCTGAGTATTTACTCCGATTTTTTTCAGTGTGGGGATTTATTTTATCATTGGTACCTAATTTTGGTCATATAGCGCCCTCTGGTGACAATCTAAAGAGAACATACCAAGATGGCGGCCACCAGCGGTAGTCCGAAGTTTCCCGACTTTTCAGTATTAAAACAGCTTTCTAAGGAGCATTTGGTTCACCTACTGGAATCGGTGAGTATACTTGCGAGCTACTGCTCATAATAGAGTGATAATGTAGGGGTGGCAGTGACTGAAGTTAGTTATTTCATGACTTTTTGTACCAACAGTCAGCAGGCCTATTCGTACGATTACGAGTGGGCGCGGTTTCAGCAAGCGCAGTGGCTATCGTTACGGCAGCCGTAACGCATATCCCATTTTCTATCTTACGGTAGACTGCAACTTTGGCACAATTGCAGAATACCCCGCCACTCGATCTATCCACCTCGTAGCCGGCTACGACAATGCTACGAGGTCACGGTTGGTTGACCTCAATAAACATTCTCAGCACTACTTGTATAACTATGCGTCATGCTCCATTGCACTCCCACTTCGTAACCGCGTAGCCGCCAACAGGGTAGTTGGTTTGGACTTAGAATGTTTTCAGCAACTCCCATTCCTTTTGTGTTGCTTCGTTCTCAAGCATATTCAAGGGGACTCCCACTCCGTATCCGCGTAGCCGCCAACAGGGTGGTCACTGGTTGGTTTGGAATTAGAATTTATTCCAGCAACTCCCATTTCTTTTGTGTTGCTTCGTTCTCAAATAATGGACCCCCACTCAGTATCCGCGTAGCTGGCATGGACTTGAATTGTTTCTTTTCCAGTGATTCCAACCTCGTAGCCAGAGAATTTAGGGGTGTATTTCCGAGTGGTGGGGTATTCTGCAATTACTCCGCAACTTTTATAAAAACATGAGAAGAAAATTTAAAATTAGAAGGAAAAAAGTGAATTTGAACGTTATGAAATTCGGACTTTATTTCCCTTTAAAAAAAAATCCTCCAAAGCCTCAGGTTAGAAAAAGAAAAAAATTCGAGTGCAAAACTGAGATGCGAACCCGCAACCTCGCGGTGCAAAATCCTACCCTCTACCGACTGAGCTGTCGCACTGCTCGCTAAAACGTGGGGAAACAAATAATTATGTACCTGCGTGCGTATCAAAAAAGTATCGTAGAGGGCGCTAAGCAACGGCTGCCGTAACGATAGCCACTTCGTTCAGCAAAAATACTGACTGTAGCGCAAATCGGTAAACATTTTCATGACTTACTTCTCGCGGGGCGATTCTCTTTAATTCTGGCAGCTGGTCTTCATTGGGCGATAGAAATTAGAAATTGGGCGTTTTTAGCTGCGCACATAAAATGTACATAGCGTGCAAGCATGAGTGCTTGGCGGTACAGGGTACCAGCGAAAGCGCTGTTGCGCGTTGGGCTCTTTTAGTGTGCGGCGCGGAATTGGGCGCATTGACATTACACTGCATGCACAAACCGCATAGTTGGGCGCTTATTGAAGCCAAATTTATAGCGCGTATTTTAAAGTTGCTAAGGAGCTTGGTTACGCGTACGCCGTAAGCGCGGCGCACTTCACTTGCCATTTTACTGTCACTTTGAGCAGACGTGCGCTGATCTCCACAACTAATATTGTGAGTAGAAAATAGTGTTATTTAATATCGTGACACTTTTCCCAGCTATTTAATTTAGGGCAAGTCTAGCTTGGGGTAATTCAGCGCACAGTTATCCAAAGTCCGCATATTTTAGGTGAAATTTAGGAGAGAAATAAGCCAGAAATCTTGTGAATAATTTATTTGGAAACCATTTGGAGGTCCGATCACCTCCGGAGGTAACTGGAGGTGACTGGAGGTAACTGTGCTTGGAGGTACATGTACCTCCGATTCATTTGGTGCGAATTAAATGATGCATTGAGTAGTACAAGTTATATTTTGTTTCCGGTTGTCAATTACTTGCTTGTCCAATAGGGTTTGCCTGCAAGTGGGGATATATTTTCCCCGAACGGACGCACCCCCCGGGTTGTTGAGAACCCGCCGCCCATATAGAATCCCCACCGCATGCGGAGCCGCTCCCGCGCGCACTCAATAAAATAGTTTGTGGGAGGAAGAACGCCACAAATGGTGTCAGAAGTGGGATTCTTGTAGGGAAAAATTTAGTATTGGTAGGCAAGTAGTTGTGTTTGTGAGTTTGTGTTACATACCCTATGTGGACTTGTGAACAAAAGAGGTCCACATAATGCAGGTTGTGTTAACCTTATGTGGACTAAGCCGTGTCCACATAAGGTTTTGCCCTTTCTGGAAAACAGGTTTAGAGGCATTTTTGGGTTGGGTTTATCTGTAGCAGAATGAAGAGAAACACTACATGTATAGGGAATCATAGAAAAAAAATTGGGTTAAAAGAGTTTTCACAGTTTAAGTAAAGTTATTTTTTGTACCGAGTTTTCTTAACTACACGAAAACAAAGCAATGTCCACACAAGGTATGTAACGTAAGTCTGGGTGTGTGTGTGTGTGTTTGCTTACCTCTTCAGAGTGTGAGCGCCTCACTGATTTGTGTACCTCCGCCGGAGGTGCTATATAGAGTGTGTGTTATTTGAGAATTATTTTGCAGTTGTGTGTACAAATAAGAGGGGGCTTGTGATATTATGGCGGACCACAGGAGCTCCAGAGAGGTCATATCAGGTTCGGGTACAGTCACCTCCGGAGGTGAGAGTGATGTACCTCCCCATGGAACCGCCCCTAATTTCATATCAATGAGATTAGAGGAGCTGGAAAAAGAAATTCAGCTGCAGGAAGAGCAGCTCCGATACACACTTAGAAGCATGGCGTTGGATAAGAAAGTCCAGCCGAACAAAGTAGATAAACCGATTATAAATCAGAATAATGTTGAAATGCCTGGATTGCACCTCCCGGAGGTGCAGGATGATCCGGAGGTGAAATTCAAAGACTTAATGGGGGAGTTGAAGCTCCAAACGTCGGGGTATGCGACTGGGATCAGTCCCACGGTGCCCCTAACAACCAATACAGTCACGCAATGTAGTAGCAAAGACAGACAAAGCGAGGATCAAAACAGCCGTGTGGCTATAAGAGGTCCTCAGGTTAAAGGTTATGGAAGGCCTGTGACCTCCACACCTCGTCCCGTAGTCTCAGAGCCTGTACAGACAGGACAGAGAGATGAAATTGGATTGCATCCAATGACTGGACGTGGTGGTCGGCCGAATATAATGCCGGATAGATTTGACGGAAAAAGTCCATGGAAAGACTACCGTCAGCACTTTGAAGCATGTGCAACAGCGAATGGCTGGAGCAATGCACAATCGGCTGTGTTTTTAGCAGCTAGCTTAAAAGGAGCAGCACTGAAAGTGCTAGGGCGTTGTAACCGAGAAAGCGGACAACTCCAGTATAAAGGATTGATAGATCAACTCGAAGCGCAATTCGGGCCGGGACAAATGGCCAAAATTTTCTTAATGGAATTGCGAATGCGCAGACAGGGTCAGAAAGAATCCATGAGAGAGTTGGGGCAGGCAATAATGGAGCTAGTGGCCCTAGCCTACCCCGAATTTGATGAAAATTGATCAGAAATTTCGCAGACATAGCAAAGCCCCTGCACAAACTTACTGAAAAGTCTCGGGATTTCATATGGGACTCAGATTGTGAGAGGTCATTTGAGACCCTCAAGAGGTGTCTGCAAGAGGCACCAATATTAGCCTACCCCAAGCCAGAGGGCCAGTATATACTGGACACTGATGCTAGTGGGGATGGAATTGGGGCTGTGCTGTCACAAACTCAAGAAGGGAGTGAAAGGGTGATTGCATATGCTAGCAGAACCCTATCTAAACCCGAGCGGAATTATTGTGTGACGCGGCGAGAACTACTCGCAGTGATCTTCTTCTTACAACAGTTCAAGCAGTATTTGTACGGACGGAAGATAATCATCCGAACCGATCATGCCTCCTTGCGATGGCTTATCAACTTTCACAACCCAGAAGGTCAGTTGGCGAGGTGGTTGGAAGTCATTGGCGAGTACGATTATACAATTGTACATCGACCAGGCTTGAAACATTCCAATGCAGACGGCCTATCTAGACAACCGTGTAGACAATGCGGAAGGACTCTAGAGAATGAGTCAGAAACGGCAGTACACGAGAGTGTGGTTCGAATAACAAAGGTACAGCCAGAAATAACCAATGAAGCCACAACGCAGGCCCAACTAGAGGATTCCTCCACTTCTTGGGTAATCCAGGCCAAAAGAGATTCAACAGAAAGGCCAGAATGGAACACCGTTTCTGGGAAGTCAATTTCCATCAAGACCTATTGGCGCCACTGGGATCAGTTACACATCAACAATGATGTACTGTACACCAGGTGGGAGTCTGATGATGGCAAGGAGCTGAAATGGAAAATAGTACTTCCTGAGTCGCTACGAAAAGCGGTGACGGAAGAACTGCATGCAGGAAAAACAAGTGGACACCTTGGGTTTAAGCGAACACTGGCCAGAGTAAAGTGTCGCTACTACTGGTGTGGCATGCGCGCAGATGTCCGTTCCTTCCTCAGGAAGTGTGAATGATGCGCAAAGAGGAAATCACCACCCAAGCGGAACAAAGCACCGTTACAGCAGGTTCCAGTTGGCTATCCAATGGAAAGAGTAGCACTGAACATAATCGGCCCGCTACCAATCACCGACGATGGGAATCATTGTATACTGGTAGTGGGGACGATTATTTTACAAAGTGGATCGAAGCATATCCACTTGTGGACACAACAGCACAAACAGTTGCAAAGGTCCTTGTCGCACAGTTTATTTGCCGATATGGGGTCCCTGCAGAACTTCACTCTGATCAGGGAAGAAACTTTGAAGCAAACGTGTTTGGTGAAGTGTGCCGTACACTCGGCATACACAAAACACCCTATAATCCAAAATCCGATGGACTGATAGAGAGGTTCAATCGAACCCTCATCAACATGGTTGCAACCATGATAGAGCCTCACAGGCGGCAAAAGGATTGGGATTTGCAGTTGCCATATGCAACATTTGCATATCGATCCACTCCGCAGGAAAGCACGGGAGAGACACCCAACATGATGATGTTGGGCAGGGAAACGGCTTTGCCGATTGATCTTATGACTGTTCAACTTGAACACCCTGCCAGTGGCGAGTTGGATTACGCAGAAGAGTTACGAACGAGACTAACGAGTGCCTACGATCGGGCTCGTGAGCATCTTAAATCCAGTACGAGAAGACAGAAGCGAGGCTATGACCGAAATGTGTCTGGCAAACCCCTGAACAAAGGAGATTTTGTTTGGGTTTATAACCCAGCTAAGAGGAAGGGAGTCTGTCCAAAACTAGAAAGTCGTTGGCAGGGCCCATATCTGATAGTTGATAAACTTTCGGATGTAGTGTTCCGAATCCAAAAGAGTAAAAGGGCACAGACAAAAGTAGTGCTTTGACCTGCTGAAACTGTATGAGGGCAAAACCCTTGAAAATTGGACTGAACCCAGGCATGAAAGCCTAATAAGTGAGCAGGAAGAAATCAGTAATGAGCGAATAGAAATCCCTCCCCAAGACAGATCTATTGAGTGTGTAGATAATGAGTCAGGAAATGAGAGTGAGGCCATGGAAGAGCCGGTTGAAGCCGCTTCCATGGAGGTAATTAACAATGTCAATGAGGGAACTCAGGAATGTGAATCTGAAGAAAACATTGCGGCATTGAATGAGCGGGTGAGGACCCCTCCAAAATCTTCTATGAAACCCTCCGATTTGATGAGCGGTGTACCTCCTGCAAAACGACGGCAGTTGCCAGTAAGAAATCGTAGAGTACCCAAGAGGTACAGGGATTGTTAGAGGGTGATAAATGTTTACTAAACCCTCTCTTCTTCTTGTTTCTTATTTCAGACTATGCCATTACCAATGGCCACTCCAGACGACCTGGATGAGAGCAGGTTGTTGAGGTGTAAGAAGTGCCCGAAAGTATTCTTGCAGAGACGAAGCCTCTACCGGCATCTGCAAGATTTCCATGGTCCACCCAGATATCACGACTGCCAAAGATGTGAATTCCAGTCTAAACGGCGGGACAACCTGCGCAGACATTACAGAAGGGTACATCCTCAACACATGGATGACCTCAATTTCTCAAGCAGCCTTCAGGGGCAGCCACCACACAGTCACCGTTGGATGGAGCGGAGAGATATCGCAAAAGTGTCCTACAGCCCCAGGGCAAGACCTGCAGCAACGGCGAGCTGTCCCCCGGAGACGGTAAATGCTCCAGCTACAGTTCCACCCACACCACGAGAAGCAGTGCATGTGGCACCTCCTCAGCCTACACCATGCAGTGTCTGGAATGAGATGGAAATTCCAGTAGCTGAGGAGGTGGTGATCTCGCCAGCCGCATCACTGTCCTTACTACCAGCAACCGCTGAGGAGCTGCCCACCCACAACAAGACACCTAGCCCGGTTGTGGCACCAGTAAGCGGGAAACCCCTAGCCTGGCTGAAAAGTCAACTTCAACAGGAAAGGCTGCCTACAGCCTCGGCCTCGTCAAGTGAGTCGAGCGAGGACTCAGACGAAGAAGAGGAGGTCACCAAGAAGAAATCATCGCTGCTCAATATCGCCATCCTCAACGGCCTGACAAAGGTGACAGAGGTCGTCACCAAGACCAATTTCTGCAACGGCGATAAGGTTTCTGAAGTGACGCGGACCAGGGTGTACGAAGCCGGCAGCAAGTAGTTACAAAGAGCAGGTCTTCAAGTTCGTCTATCTGGACTTAACTTTTAACTTCAATTAATTGTTCCTCGTCGCGTTGCGGATCAGGACTCTAGCGTCCCAGTTAATGTTTTACTGTTAATTCAGATAATTGTTGACGAATTTATTGTTCAAGTGTTCTCGTTGAGGATCCACAGACTCTTATCATTGGTGAAATTAGCTGTAGAGTCAATGTTTTTAAAGAAATGTTTTTAAAGAATTGCTGAATTGTTTAATCACAATTTAATTGCTGCTTTTATCCCTCACCTTTTAACCAATTTGCTTGTTAGAGTTTTCAGCCTAAGTGAACGGGGACCGTTCAGGCTTCGAGTGGGGCTATGTAGTGCAAATTGGTAAACATTTTCATGACTTACTTCTCGCGCGGCGATTCTCCCTAATTCTGGCAGCTGGTCTTCATTGGGCGATAGAAATTAGAAATTGGGCGTTTTTAGCTGCGCACATAAAATGTACATAGCGTGCAAGCATGAGTGCTTGGCGGTACAGGGTACCAGCGAAAGCGCTGTTGCGTGTTGGGCTCTTTTAGTGTGCGGCGCGGAATTGGGCGCATTGACATTACACTGCATGCACAAACCGCATAGTTGGGCGCTTACTGAAGCCAAATTTATAGCGCGTATTTTAAAGTTGCTAAGGAGCTTGGTTAAGCGTACGCTGTAGGCGCGGCGCACTTCACTTGCCAAAATTGGAAATATGTTTCTCAATCCCAGTCCCAGATTCTTGTCTTTTCAACATTTTTGCAATGACTTACCTTTATTGACTGATAGGCCTATATCAAGAAAAAAAAGTGGCGTCAGGTTGCAACATTCTTTCCCTTTTGCCCTTGGGGAAACCTTCAATAAGTTCAAAATGGATTTTTTCCCCACAACTTTTTAGAAAGCAGAAAAAAAAGAAGGCATATTAATTATGCCGTAATTTGTAAGTTGTAAAGCCATGCCAATGTCCATGAGGTCTTGTTTTTTCTAAAGTGTAAATATTATCGTAAACCGTACATACGTACCTAGATCATGTAGATACAAGTTAAGTACGCAATATAATATAATACATTTTTCTTTGTTCTCCCTTAAGTCAGAGTTGTCTTTCTTTATTGTTATAAATCAAATCCTACATTTAATTGCAGAATATTTCTTCTTCTTTTGCCTGAGTTGTGGCCCTGGAGGATTTTATAAAAGTGAAATAAAGTTTGACATTGCAATAGGTCTGATTCCCATCTCCTAAATATCAAGTCACAACGCTAATGTAAGCGTGAAACTAGACAAAGATTTGTCACGGTAAAAATTTCTTAGTACCAAAAACAATCAGTACTGTCGGTTCAACAGCAAAAACAGTCAGGGACTGCTTCACAGTCAAATATACACTGCCTTTTTATTAGTCATTCATTTTTTTTTTCGTTCAAGGTAGGCTTCAGCTGACTATTGAATTATGTTTAAGTTTAGATCGACAAATTGCAGTTTTGACATTGTTCACACTCATAGGATTTAATGTTAAGCATAAATATTGATGTTTTTACAACTGTCAATCATTTTTGAAGTTGCTTTGTGTTATGAGTTAAATGTTTAAGAAATAATGATTTTTTTTTTGCAAAGGATTTATAAAGAAGTCTTGAGCCTTGTAAAGCTTGTCTAAGACCAATGTAAAGCCACCACCATCGCTAGCCAGGAAGCCTTTGCTCTTGTGCGTCGTAAGACAGTACCCTGGCAAACTGTGTGGATCCACATTTACTATTTTGATCTCGCGTGATTATTTTTCATGACACATCCAAATATAGACACAATATCTGTCCAGTCAGATCGCTTGTTACAAAAGCTGACCAACTCACAAACTCAACTACAATCAGCGGACAACCGCCCAGTTCCTTGCACTATATACTGGCCTTTTTAGGCTCTTGCCCCCCAAAAAACTCCTTCCATCAAGGGGAACTGAATGGGAATTCTCTGGTGATCATGTACACAGTAGGGTGTCTTTTCCCGAAAAAAAAAAATGGTCCACATTTTGTTGACCATACATGTACATGTACGTACACAATGGTCTTCATATTTTATTGCCTAAAAAAAAATGCACCAAAGGCTAATCAGTTGCCCAGAAAAGAATGTTGCAACCTGATGCCACATCACTTTTACACTTGCTAGTCTATGGAGAGTCAAGAACATTTTTAAGTATTTGCTAACAAAAATTGGAAATGTTTCTCAGTCCCAGATTCATGTCTTTTCAACATTTTTGCAAAGACTGACCTTTATTGAGATAATATGCGAAGAAAACAGTGGTGTCAGGTTGCAACATTCTTTCTCTGCCCAAAAATTACCTCGTAAAATCAAGAATCATGAATATTCAGTGCCGATGGAAACATCACAAAGTATGATTGGCTGATGACAAATGTCAAATATGAAATAAGTGAACTTGGTTGGCCAGGGTAGTTTATGACATACAAGACTAGATTTACCCTGGCTAGTGAGGATGTATTAAAGTGACAAGCTAGTCATCGGAGTCAATATCTTTGGGCCAAGGTCAGGCTTAAGCAAGTCTAATTCACCAGTGACAGTTAGTGTGCCAGTGTGATACTGATTGCGATACATGTAGGTACAAAATGGACTGACAGACGTGTTGACCTCACCACTCAATTTGCCAAAAACTTGCTTACTTCTGAAAAACACTGTCACATGCTTCCCAACCCAAGACTCTCTCTCACCAAACGAAATCTCAGGAACTCCAACCACCTTACAATGCCGCATATCAATACTCAGAGATATAAACAATCTCCTGTCCCCTCTATGATCGGATTAATTAATTCTCAGTAGTTGTGGTTTTTAGGTGTTCATATAATTGTTTCTCCTATCTTATTCTATTTTAATTACTCAAATTGTATCTGTAATGTTAGTCACTGTTATTGTTTTTGTCTGTTCAAGGTTTACTGTTTGCATGTATGTAATGCTTAGCAATCTTTGTAAATATTAATTATTACTGTAAACCAAATATTTTAGTCCTTGGACTTTTTCTTTGGTCACCATCTTTTTTAACAATAAAACCGAAATGAATGAATGAATGAATGAATTAAATGTAATTGTCTTTTGGAATTTGGCCCTCCGGGCCGAGATTTTAGACAAATAAAAGAAATGAATGAATGAATGAAATGTAGGCTGGCCTCTAAGACCAATGAAAACTAGTCTTGAAAAATAATCCCTAAAATTCATTTTGTTGGTACTGGTTGCATTTTCCTGTATATTTGAATTTTTTTTCCCTTTTCTTCAGATTCCTGAAAAGAAGGATTTAGTGATAGATCCTGATCTGATGAGGCCTTTAGATAGAATAGCCGGAGCTCAACTGCTAAAGGTATGTCATTAAATCTCTCATTCTTTAAAAAAAAGAAGTAAATTTAAATAATAACCCTAACCCACCTCATTCCTCTGAAAGCCTCATGGCGGTTTTGGAGGATTGAGGATGAATGGTGTTGAAGCACATGAGGATTTTGGAGGACTGAAGATGAATGGTGTTTGAAAAGGAGGAGGATTATGAAGGATTGAAGATGAATGCATTTCGAGAGGCAATGCTGTTGGAGGATTTTGAAGGATTGAGGCGTTTCCTTCCCACATAAAACATACCTGTTACCCTAACCAATCTACAGGTCCATTCCAAACAGAATATTTATTTATTAATTTGTTTTTACGCAAAATGGCCCCAAGTGAGGCTATAAAAGCCACTCTTGGCAAACGGCTAGAAAGGAGAAAAATAAGGCGCAGCCATTTATTTTCACATTTCAATATTTTTCCCCTTTTTCAGAGACATGGTGTTGACAAGATATTCAAGTTAGAAAGTAACAAGCTTGAGATAAGCGGGGATTCGTAAGTACAAGTATATTGAATTATGTCCTCTGGATGTGTTGACTTCAACATCCCATTCAAACAAGACTGGGCAAAAGCCCATTCATTGGCGTTACAGGATAGTCCTATAGACCAAACCAGGCACACTGTCACTTCTATCACAGAGGCCTCCGTCAATGGTGAAAGCATTGTGTTAGCTGGTGTTCAGACAATCAGTCAATGGGCAGTAACTTTGCACAATACCTTGCACAAAGCATTCGCCATTGAAGGGGGCTTCAAGAGTGTACGGTGATCACACACTCAGATTCAACTATACGACAGCACTGCTGGCTCACAATTGACAGTCAGTCAGTCAGTCAGTGAGATAGGAACGAAGAGGACACCAGGCTGGCCCTCTGGGACCAGCAAAAATCCAGGATCCGACACTGCCATGGCTTAAGACTGGTAGTCTGAATATCACCTGCTGTCAAACGGAGTCCTCTCCGTAATCAATGTCAGATATATGTGAGCAATGCAAATTTTATGGGACCTGGCGCGCCAGCCAGTCGGAGGCGACTTTAAAAATTGTGACAACATTTCGAGTACAAATGTGGACTAAGCTGTTGATTGGTCTATTTGGCTGCCATGTGTTTGTAATTACAACAACGGCTTACGGAAGAGCCGATAGAAGGCGCCTGCTGAATGGTCAGAATCTTGAGGTCAAGACGCAGTCTTGTTTTGCATAATTAATCGCCGAATCTACTCTTATATCATAGACTCTTGCTGTGCAAGAGGACATTCCAAAGACTATGAGACTACACAATCCAGGATTTACTATGAACAAATGGACCTGAAAAGCTTCATTGAATAGGCTTTTTTTCATTTGAAATTTAAAAGTTTGATGCAAAATGGCTGAAAGTATCTTTCAGTTTGACATCGTCACAATTTTTTTGGTTGAATTTTGTTTTCACAGGCGCATGTACCTGGCCCGGCCAAGTGTGAAGAATGTAAAGAATATCGCAAGTAAGTGAAGAATTCTCAAAATTTGTAAATAAATTTAAATCACATTTCTAGTCTTATCAGAAAATGTATTCTGTACTTGTTTTCACACAGATGCATTTTTTTTTTAAACTCAAAATGCAGAGATGAAACTTCTCCGATTTTAATCGGAAAACCGACTTTTTGAATTTTCCAACGAAATTTCCGATTTTTTTTACAGTGTGTCCCACAAAATTTGATTTAGTAAGGATTTTTTTCACAAAATGTCATTTTATTTCAATCATAATTTCGAAGAAAAGTCGATGGAAATGGCACGTTAAAATCATCTTTAATCTCTTTCAAACACAGGGCATAACACTGATTTTCTCCGGCTGGACAAAAGGTTAAATATTGACAGGCGACATGGAAAAATCACTGTGTATCCAGTGGATAAAATCATTATGTTGTGGTTTCAAATTTAGTTATACAAAAACAGTGCCTTAAAAATCGTGATGATTATCTAAACATTTCACTGGCATTTGTTGGAAGAGAAAGACGATAATGCTTGATTCTTCCCCACGTATGAATGCAAGTGGAGTAGTGGAGTAGTGGTTGAATCATGGACATGATTGAAGCACCATGAACGGTGCCTTGTCTTTCGAACTTTTCCCTCAATTTTCTCAAGTAAGAAGTGAACTTCTTTATTGATGACTCCTTTACTCTAACCGTAATTCGGGCATTTTATGCAATGAAAACACTGACCATTTTTTTCACCGTAAAATTTTGTTTGAATCGAAAATAAAGCAGGAGTAGGTGTCCGGAAATTGGGCATGTTGTGTATTGTACATGCATGTACGTGTGTGTAATGCAGCGCGGCCCAGATTTCGGACACGTATTTTTCTTCGGCATATTTTCCGATTTTTTTGCCATATGCCAGTTTCATCTCTGAAAATGTTATTTTCCAATTTTCTAATTTGAGTAAGAGTGAGTCTCTTGCTAAAGTAAAACACATGTGAAGAGTCGTGGTTGTTGAAATGATTTTCAAACTTTTTTTGTTGTTGCCCAGATCAAATTAAAGGTGACCAAGAAAACGGAAGGAGGAAAAAGTACAAAATATTATTTGTACCAAGAAAGGTGAGTGAATCCAATGAGAAATTGCTTAAAGAGGTTGTTGATTGCGTCATTGCTTAGTATTACAATGTAATAATAATACAATAATAATATTAATAATGTGGTGTTTATGTATCCAAATGTTAAAGCCCATCGCAATGTTAACCCTGTTTGTCAGGCCGTGAAAGGGGAGTGTGGCCTAGAGTGGTTAGGCTCATGACTCTTGATCAGAGGGTCAGGGGTTCGAAACCAACTGCTGACCATATGTTGTGTCCTTGGGCAAGCCACTTCACCCCCACTTGCCTCTCTCCACCTAGGAGTATAAATGGGTGCTGGTATTAGCTGGGGACTAGCATCCCATCCAGGAGGAATAGAAATACTCAAACTTTGTTTTTGTTCTGATTTTTTTTCCCTTCTTTTTTCTTTTTCTTTTTGGGACCCAAAACCCATAGACTTTGTACATGTTTTATTCAGCCCTCCACTTTTGACATAAAACAAAGTCATATCCCAAATGACACTAGGCTGCTGTCTAGCAGAGGGAATCATTCAAAGTCGTTGCGGGTCGCGTCAATATTGCAGCTCGCACGAAGCAAACTTGAATCCAAGTTAGCTGAGTACATATGCATGTACGTATACATCGACCGCTAATGTGCAGCGCGATTTTTTGTACGTGACAAGCCCGGGCTGTGCGCACAGGCTCGGTCGACATGTCCGGTCGTTTGCCATTCATGTATCACGGCGCAGGAAGCATGTTTTTCAATACACAGGGTAAGAATCAAGATGAGTCTGAGGATTGAATAGACAAATAAGTTTTGAGCCTGCAACTAGACATGTTTTGGTGGGAAAATTTTGAATATCATTTTCATGGCTGTCAATGTCATTAAGTTTTAAAACGTACATCTATAGTCTTATTTCAAAGCTGACAATTGCCATTGTTGAGACTATGTTACATAATGTATTTTATCTCGTACTTTAAAACACCATACTTGTTAACATGACGTGTTTCATTTCTAGGCTAAAATATTAGTTTACATTTATCGGCACGGAAATCATTAGACTCACGGCAAATTTTACAACGAAAATTAAATTGTTGATTTCGTGAAATTCGTTTAACTATTGTTCTTCCATGGATAGCAATTTTCATTGATGACATTTGCCTATAATTTGCTTTACAGAAATACCACAATTTTTCAACTAATTATGTACATTTATCATATAGAGTTTTAATATTATTATATTATATTATTCATATCTGAATGGATTTTGTAAATCCCGAAATCTTAAAAAAATTAACTTCGATTGGCTTGAAACTTCCAGTTCGATTAGGTTGGAACTTGGTATATATACGTGTACATAAACACGGACGTGTTACAGACAAAAATTGGGTGATGTCATGATGACGTCATCATTGGTCCCGATTACACTATCTTAAATGAAGGTACATATTTTAATGTCCTCTTTCTCACACTAAATATCTGGAGATCTAGAACAGATAAATAAATAATGAAACCATGTTTAAATCAGCATAATCTCCTATGTTCTGTTCCCGGAACAGACATAGATCGAGTTTTCCTTGTTTTTACGGTTGATTGTTTCTTTTATTTACAGTTGTACTTCTGTGAAATGCTGCTTGAGCAAGAAGGAGTCTATGGAGGTACAATTTGAATTTGAGACACAGACATCAGACAGGCATCAGACAGACAGACATCCGACAGACAGTGTTGGATCTCTTAATGCGACCTGCGAATACGTGGGATCTCAAGACTTGAGATTTTAATTATTTTCACTTGAGTCCTCCATAAAGTACTCATACTCGGAGGTTTGAGTAACTCGAACTCGACTTCACAAAATTTGTACTCAAATGTCCAAGTACTTGGACTCGTGTACCTGTACTCATTCTCAAGGGTCAAAGTACTCAGATGCGAGTGGTACTCAGTAGCTTGGTACTCGGCAGTCTTTAACTCGGATAAAAGTACTCGACTGTAATACTGGCTATGTGTGACCATTCAGCACTCCAGACTCGAGAACCATTGAATTTTAAGTTAATAGGTCTGGGAACCAGATAAGCCAATGTAAAAAAATTCCTGGATGTCGGCGGCTGCCTATAGCATCGAAAGTATGCATATACTCTGACACAGGGGTGTATAGATTCCACAAAAGGATGTCTCAATGTTTGACAGAGATACAGCATTCCTAGGGCTCTCTGGATCCATCTGAAATTTGGTAGGTGCATTATGCTACTCCATACGATAGCCGTCAGTGTTTTTCCGTGTGTTTCCTTAACAGCCGTTGAGTTGGAGGACTTCAAGCTGGATCTCATTGCCTTGGACAGAGACATCCTGTCCTTGGAATCGCCAGGTTTCTTCCGCGACTTCTTTGTGGTAAGACACCATACGGAATCCACGAACAGTGGCTCCAACGCGACCATTTTAAAATGTTGGGCATAGCTGATGGTAGGATTGTTTTGTCAATGATGTAGAATTCTACACAAACAGACAGCATAGAAGCTTTGATTACCCTTATCCAAAAAGTTAAAAACATTTTCCAAATATTTTGAAACGCCAAGTTTCATGAATTTGATCATAAGTAAATTCTGGGGTGGGAGTTTTCATCTATTCAGGATTTTTTAGAAATAATACATTTTCTTTTTCCTAGTCAATGCTTTGCCTTGTGTAAGTAAAACATTATTTCATGAAATCCTTAGATTCTGGGCAGAAAGTATGCAACATTCATTTCACTTTATAACTTTTTGTTTGTATTTTTAGGAAGGTGAGCATTCGCTACTTCACACAATTGCGACCTCCATTGTCAACCTGCAATCCCTGTTTGGTACCATCCCCCACGTCTATGGCCTGGGACGGTGTGCAAAGGTAAGTTTAATATCTTTTATAGCCTAATCCAGCAATCGCCATTACTGAGGGGCGCCAAACTCGTGTGCATGATGCACGGGTTCTGAAGTTCAGGCACGCTCCTGAGTGATGGCTTTTTATTTTTGTAGTTGAACTAGTCTATAAACTTGGAAGAGAAGTAAACTATCTGTAAAAGCTCTTTGTCTCCTTAACCGTTATCTCCCAGATCTTGCAAAACCCATAAACAGCTGTTTTTGTAACACTGAGGAGATTCAGCCCTTCCTTCATTATTTGTCAATGAAAAATCGTCCAACCTAGCGCTTTGCCTTTTTAAATATTTTCATATTTGATTATCAAAACTTCTATTCGATCAAATATTCGAATATTGACATTGAGGTAATAACTTTTTATGAAAATCATGTATTGATAAATTTATTTTAAAGATAGCTGACTAGATATTTGACTGATTTTAAGTATGAAAATTAGACTAATATTAATCAAATTAGGTTTGCCCTTCACCGACGTTTTTAAATACTGTATACTCAGTGTGTTACCTCCCAAGTGAAAGTTGGAAAAAATCACTTGGGTGGGACTCGAACCCACGACCTCCTGCTTTCTTGTGCAGATATCTTACCACTCGACCACCGAGCTAACGGGATCGGTTGGCCGGTTCGAATCAAGGGCAAAACCTAATTTGATTTATATCACCCCGTCGCAAAATTCCATCTTATAATAGACTAATATTCCTCACGGAAGCTCTCAAATCATGGTCATAAAGTGGCTGTCCTAAAAAATGTGGCATTTGACAAACAATAAAACCACTCAACTGATATAAATAAAATATAATTATGGATGTTTTTTTTATCTTCTCAAGATGTCTAACATTTTCTATAACATTCTATTTTGTAAAATGCTAAGGAATACTTGAGGAATACTTGACTGTACTCAGCCCTTGAAATAATGGTATGTAGAATTGAAGAGTTTGCAGATCAAGTACAGTGTGTGAAGATGTTGTTTTATATTGGCTGCTCTTTTACCAGATGGTGTGGGACCTGGTCAACACACTGAAATCACTGCAGGGGGAGCCCCGTGCCCCCATCCGGAATGAGATCGGCCACTTGTTCTTAATTGACCGTGAGGCAGACCTGGTCACACCCCTGTGCACGCAGACCACCTATGAGGGACTCCTGGATGAAACATTTAACATCAGGAGTGGTGTGTACCTTCAAACTTTTACTTCACCCTTTGCCCAAAGTCAATTGGACACACTGTGCATTAATAGACTGATGCAGTAAGTTTCCCACCCCCAATGGAATTTTGGCCTATCACAACCGGGATTTATGTCCATCATGCGTGGACATGTGTATGATGTGCGTGTGTATAATGTGCCATTGGAAAGGCGCACATCAGCCCACGTACACAGTGTTCAGGGTGTAAATGGATCGATCTGTTGTGGCCCAATGGTTACATTATTTGACTCCTAAAAGTCAAATAGCATGCTGGTTCAAACTCCATCAGTGGATCAAGTTGTGTTCTTGGGCCAGACACTTTATCACAATTTCTCCTATCCAATCGGGGCACACTTGAGGGTACAGCATATGGCATATTGCACTGATATCAAACTGCTGTATAAAAACTTGACCACCTCTTGACATCATTTTGAAGTGTTTTGTAAATTGTTTTAATCAATCAAAGCAAATAATTTTTTTTAATGAATAATGTTCTTCTGTATTGTGTTTAGGTTATTGTGAGTTTGGGCCGGAGGTGACAGGCACGGACAAGAGCATGAGACTATTACTGAATTGTGAGGACCAGGTAAGCTGAGAAACTGCACCACCACAGCACAGTTGTTGCAATAATGAAATGATCTTCATTGCCAAAAAAACATTTACAATTTGTTTATCTGTACATTACCATCATATCAGTTGACATTAAGAAACCATCGCTCATCTGTGACATTCCTAGTTTTTCAAAGCCTATTTTGTGAAAGAAAAACAGGAAGCTTCAACAGTTTGAAAAAAGAAAAAGATTCAAATAGTCGTATCTGGAGAACTAAATGTTCAGGATTTAAACAGATTAATGATTGAAGCCCATGATCTACTGCAAAAAAATATGTCAATTTTGAAATATTTGACTCAATTTTGTGCTGTGTTATCTGATGATTAGGCCTACTTTTCTTGTTTCTAGCGTGTATTGTTGTTTTTGATTTCTGTAACAGGTCTCTTTAATTTAAATTCCTTACAGACTTTTGAGGACATTCGAGACCGTCACATATCACACGTGTTCAGTTACCTCAGCGCGCAAGCTAAAATGGTCCAAACCGGCTATCAGGTAACCACATCTGTACTACATTGTATTACATTGTATTACATTGTATTACTTCCCTGAGCCATGTAAACCATACAGATTATTATGAAATACCTTACTTGACTGTAAGTGAATAACAGTCTCAAGCATCCTGTGAAATCATGGCACCTGGTGTGCTGTCGTTTTCAAGAAAAGTACAGTTTTTGTATCAATTATCCAAAGATGGTCGGCCGAACAATCGTTGGAAAAACTGACTTTTTCAAATACTGCCCCCAATTTACCAAATTAGTCCACATTTTCTTTACAATCGATTACACATCCGTGAACGGGTACAAGCAAGCTAGTCTGGTTCCCTGATCCGACAATTCCCCAACGTGCATAAATTGCTCCGTTTTGTCTTAATTAGGGTCAGGGAACCAGACTACAAGAACAGCATTATTTTCTTGTTTTTTTGGAGCATCTATGAGTACAAAACTTTAATTAATCCTTGGCTGTATTTTGTCTCCATTTTGTAGAAAGGTCGGGAGTTACAGAACATTGGTGATGTCAAATCCTTCGTGCAGACAGAGCTCAAAGATTTGAAGCAGCAGTACAAATCACTCACAATACGTAAGTTTTCCTTTTTTCAAAGGGGAAAAAGGAACTGTTGTTTTTCTTAACTCTTTAATACTGAAAATTTGTAATAATGTTGGCTTTATAGCTTGGGTCATTATCCGCGTTCAGGCCCCAAGCCCTTATTATGGCAGTGTTAAAAACCAGTCATCCGCACTCATCAGCTACAGCCCAGTGCTTGAGAACTACTATAATGATCTCCATGCAAGGAGATGTTGAGTGGCATTGAGTGCATTGCGTGCGCCGTGGCTACCATAGACATGGCCTGAACACTGAGTAAAATGGCAGAACAAAATCATTGGAAATTTGTAATTTTTTCCCCGTCGTTTTACATTTTTTTGATCAAAACGGCATGTATGAATCGCTGGTCACCGATAATAGCCCCGCCTTCAGCTGTTTACGTGTAAGAGTTTAACTATTTGCTGTTTGTTTTGATACAGATATCGGGGCTTGTGAACGAATACTCAACCTAAAGACCAAACAGATCAACTTCGAGGAACAACTACAGACAGAGCACAGTAAGTTTTAATTTTAGTTTCAGTTTTGACTTACGTGTGGACAAACTGAATTTTTGACCATTTTTCTGTAAATGAACGTCACTTCTTAATTTAGGCTTGATTTTCAACGCCGTTTTCACCATATACCCCCAAGATCTTGTAGTTTGGAAATACCTAAAAAAAATTCTCAAATTTTGAGAAATATTCATCTGAAAATGAAGTAAACTTTTTTTGGATCAATAATTTGTCGACCCAAAGATTTACCACATTATCAGCTTCACCAGATGAAACTTCACATTTGTGCATTGTTTTTGTTTTGAGGTTTGCTCGAAGGCATCAACATCAAGGAATGCTACACGTACATAGAGGAACAAATCGACAGACAGGTAACTGAATAATCACTTAAGGACTCCGTGCACGCGCAGTAGAGGGCGCTCTCTGACTACATTCAAAAGACCCAGTGGGAGGGACACACCGGTCCACGTACTGGTTGGCGCACGTATGGTGCAAATTATGCAGAACGAATTTTTATCCCAAATCTGCATAAACCAGTGGCTGCGTGATGTTTAGCGCCAGGTGCAATGGGCACTGCATTCGAATGTCCCCCCCCCCAGTGGTCTCCCCCAACTCTCCCTTTGTAACCGTTGAGGGGGTATTTGTACCTGGCGTCAATAATAAAGATTAATAATAATAACTGGATTGATAGAGCGCCAAATTGCCAAAGGATACAAGGCACTTTAACAAAGAAATGAAAAAGGGAAAGACGACCAAAAAATGTGGACAGCCAGCTACGATTTGGGGAAAAGATTTGTTTTGAAAGCCTTTTAGAATGACAAAACACTGCTTGAAGTTCGGATATGGATGGGTAGGCTATTCCATAACCGGGGGCGGCAATGGAGAACGCCCTGTCACCAGCCTATTTATGACTTGTGGATGACAAGGGACTCTCCCGCAGAAGAACGAAGGGAGTAAGGACGGGTCTGGATTGTGAGAAGAGAGGAGAGATAATCTGGTGCAGAGTGTTTCAGTGATTTGTAAGTGTGAACCAATGTGCGGAACTGAATGCGTTGGGCGACCGGGAGCCAGTGTAATTGTTTGAGCAGAGGAGAGGTATGGGTGTGGTTGGGCGTCTGAAAGATAAGGCCAAAAAAAAAATAAGTCGGTCTCTGGTCAGCGCGCGCGTCGATTTTAATCATGCGCGTCGATCTTTTTTTTTCCTCCAAAATGTTCCACGGTAGCTCCAACAGCGCCCTCTATTCCGCACCTCCTCAATTTTTTTTACCAAAGAGCACCAAGGAATGGGAAATTGCACCAAGGCAAATGATCGAAAGCACCGAGGCAAATTATGGAGGACACCAATGTACATGAGGACACCAAAAAAACAAAATAGTACCCCACCTTGTCTGTACAATCCAAGCTTGAAAAAAAGCCGCGTGGCCGCGTCAATTCCGGAACTTTGGTCTGACCAGAGACGGAATATTTTTTTTTTTTGGCCTAAGCCTGACTTTCTTAGAAACACCGTTAAGCAGACTGCAGCAATAGCACTGAACTGTGAAGAAGCTGGTCTGTGAAGAATTTTAAAACCTTCTTCAGTATTTCAATTAGGTTTTGCCCTTCACCGACGTATAAACGCTATTCTCAGTGTGTTACCTCCCGAGTGAAAGTTGGAAAAAATCACTCGGGTGGGACTCGAACCTACGACCTCCTGCTTTCTAGTGCAGACGTCTTACTACTCGACCACCGAGCTAACGGGATCAGTTGGCTGGTTCGAATCAGATGTACACAGCAGCGGGTACCGCATTTACTATTCATAAGATGGAGTTAATGAAGTGCAAACCCTAATTTGATTTACAGCGCCCCGACGCAAAAATGCCATCTTATGAATTCTTTAGTATTGCTTAAATTAAAAAAAAACGTTGCTTTTCGCTTCTCAACTCAACAGTGCAAAAGGGTATAAGGATTCTCTATGCAGATGAGGCTTTCAAAGAATATTAAACAGATAAATTCATTTTTTCAAGAGATTTCTTTGGTAGTACTTTCGTCATTTTGGACAAATTTGTGACGGATTTTCTTTGTGTTCATTTCTTTGATAATCTCAGGGCAGCTGGATGCAGGTAAAAATGAATAATTCCTGTGTTTTGTTTCTCCTTGCATGAAGATTTTTGTATTTTTGTAATTGCTTCTTGTGTAGGCAGAAAAATAACAACGATTAGATAAGTATTCATGTCATTGGTCAATTGTCATCCGGCTTCTTCAATTTGTTGCTGTTTTTACATTGGGAATTGCGTCCTCAAAGTCATAACAAATACAGTGTATGCAAATTGTTGATATCGATTGCTCAAATTCCTGTAGACTAATTTGGCAACATTCACTTTCTGAGGTGGAATCAGGCTCACATGAGTCATGCTCATGAAGTACGCACGCACGCCAGGCGCCTTCGACCAATAGGGTTACCCAAATGTGCGCATGCCTTGTCTGTAAGAACAAGTGTAGCATGTGCGCGGACGTGGTGCTAACTCAAAAATGGCTCCTCATTTTGTTCGCCAGATTAGTCTATAAACAGTTTAGATTTTACAATGCTCAGGGCACACCAGATTGAAAATGTTATAAAGAAAAATAGGCGTCCTTTTTTGAGGAAGCCATTTCTAGGACCATTGTCTCGGAGCCTCTGAAACTGTAGGCACAGTCTAATCGACAAATTTAATATTAGTGTAGGGCCTCTGTACTCTGTTTTGTGGCAAGGATTGGCAAAAAAAGGTCTTTGTCTCTTACTGTAGTTTAACTCTGAGAACCTTATCAGCTTCAACTTTTAATTTGAAATTTGTCTGAACATCAAGGATGGTTTCGGCCTGAGTTCATTTTGTTCACTGTGGTGCCATTAAGGGCGCCTTCAGTTCGACTTGTGATTTGCTTGCACCACGACGGAACTGTCGGTGTCAAGCAGAATAATAATGCTCAGGTCACAAAACTGACAAATGGTGTGATTCTCATGAAACGAGCGGCATCTCGACACAAAACAATCGCAACCATGCTCACGATGATTCCTTGGCATACATGTGATCATGTGACATCTTCAAAATGGCGGTGCGCATGTTGACAACAGTCAAAAATCTTCCACGTCCATGCCTGTTCATTCAGCCATTTTTACCGCACGTTGATTAGCTACACAGTGAAATAAGATGATCCAGAAGCGCGCACGACATCGTAACTTCACACAGGATGACTGCGATTGTTGTCGGAAACATTTTCCGTTGCAGCGGAGTAACATCCCAGCTAGATTAGATTGCGAGGGTAGTTTGTTTTGTTTCATATTTGAATGGATTCCGGTAGTGGTTCAGTTTGCCTTTGTATGTGTGCATGTGTAGGTGTACTCTCCAGTGGTATGATATTGGTGAGGTGTTGAGGATTTTGCAATTGTTGGATAATGACCATGTCCCCTGCAATGCCACCCACACATCTTTCTCATGTTGTCTTGCATACTGTGAAACACGCCTTGGTTAGTTTGGTTTTTGCTTGTGAGCATATTTTACATTACATTGAGTATTGGTCCTTTGTTTCTGTTTCCAAAAGGTTCCACCGGACAAACTGCTAAGGCTACTCTGCCTGCTGTCACTCACACAAAATGGTAAGTCTGTTGACTGCATTAAAGAAAGAGTCGACAGTGCTGGACGACCTGTGACTGATTTGTAATTGGCTTGTGATTGGCTTGTGATTGACTTGTGATTGACTTGTGATTGGCTTGTGGTTGGCTTGTGATTGGCTTGTCATGGGCTTGTCATTGGCTTGTGATATTGGCTTGTGATTGGCTTGTGATTGACCTGTGACTGAATTGTGATTGGCTTGTGATTGACTTGTGATTGACTTGTAATTGACTTTTGATTGGCTTGTGATTGGCTTGTGATTGGCTTGTGATTGACTTGTGATTGACTTGTGATTGGCTTGTGATTGGCTTGTGATTGACTTGTGATTTGCTTGTGAATGACTTGTGATTGGCTTGTGACTAGCTTGTGACTGACCTGTGATTGAATTGTGATTGACTTATTTGACTTATGATTGACTTGTGATTGACTTGTGACTATTTCATGATTGTCTTTTGTTTTGACTCATGATGATTTAGGATTGACTCAGCTATTCAAATGAACTGTTAAAGAAGAATAGCTTCAATGATATACTTAAGATTGACTGTTGAGTAGCTTGTGATTGACTTACGATCGACTTATGATCTGACTTGTGATCGGCTTGTGATTGAACACGTAGGCCTTCCAACCAAGGACTACCAGACCTTAGAGACCCACTTCCTACAGAGTCACGGTCACAAACACCTTCTGACCTTCTCCAACCTGCGCAAGCTGGGCATGTACACGGAGCAGCCCTCGGTAGAGGTCACTAAGATGACCGCCGCTGATGTCCGCACCAAACTGACCGACAAGGCGCTGATGAAGAAGACGACCTTTAGAATGCTGTGCAAGAAACTCAACCTGGTGAGTAATGAATCTTGTGAACTTTGGAAGACTTGGAATATAGTTTTAAAATCATTAACAAAAACTGAAAGTAGAGGTCTATGTCTGTTAAGAACAGAACATAGGACTTTTTCGCATTTTGATTTGCGAAAAAAAAATGTTCATGCTTTTTTTCGTCCATGTGCAGAGATGTAAATGTTCAGATGCTTGTATGAACAAAGTTCAATGACTTATTAGCTGTTTTGGCAAATCTTGTACTTCGCTAGTTACAGAACATTTATGATGACGTCATCTTGACATCTGTCTTTGCTATATGGTATTTTTCTATGTTTCAAAGGAATGTGACTTTTCGCAAATCTCACTGACTGACTCACTCACTCCCCTCTGTGACCCTGGCAGTGCTATTGTATAGGATTACCTTTTTACGACAATAAACATTGTGTCGACCAGATGCATGAAAAGGCAGTGAATAGCTATTCTGAATCAACTGAATAGAATGTTTGCATGCCCTTTGTCCAAGTCCAAGTTTTCCAAGTCTTGTATTTGAAATCTCTCATATTTAATTTCTTTTTATCAGATACCTAAATCGGGAGAAGTCAATCTTCGAAATCCTGAGGATATGTCCTACGTCTTCAGTGGAGCCTTCACTCCCCTTACATGCAAACTTGTGGAACAGGTAAGCTTCTACAGGCTTATGCTTAAAGGCATTATAGGATCAATAACCCCAAAGCAACCTACTGAATTATTACCAAAAAGCTTATTGGATTAAAGTTCGTACTGGTACTATACACCCCGTGAAAAGATTCCATCTGGTTTGCTGTCTTTTAGAAGAAATCAAGCAGTGTAGGTGATTCCAACAATCGGTTAATTGACTTTTGGAATTGAGTACTGTTTTACGAAATCTTGTTTCCTGATCAAAAAGTTGTGCATGGCGTTTCACAGGTCTCCAAAAGTTATGGTTATGGCTATGGTTATGGTTTATTTTCATATCATAGCACAAAAAACTATAAACAGGAAACTACATAAAGAATGACAAAATATGATACGAGTGATCCAGATAAAAGCATATGCTTGTACAAGACCTGGAACCCGTAATTTCAAATTAAGCTAATAAATTAATATGTACATACGATAGGCTGAATTCTATCAGGTAAATACATTTATACTAATTAAATTGAACAGATATGAAATTAATAGCAAAATATTCACATTTGTATGAAGTGTCATATCCACTGAGCTGAAACTTCAATAGGTTAGCTTTTGAGCATTCTTCTTTGGATTTTGAGTGGTGTTATAATTGGAAACGAACAAAATGCACGAAAAATAAATGATCCGATATACCTTCAAGTAGAATCCTGGGTAGGATTCGAACCTGAGACACCGAAGTTTGAGGGGAGGAAAGAACCGCTGTGCCAACCCCACTTCCTCTAAGGCTCAGTTTATTACTTCTTGTACTGGTTATCCTTCTTTGTGGCAGGTTCTAGCAAAAGGTGGCTGGGCGGGACTGGATGACGTCACCAAGCTACTCCCAGTGCCGACGTTCGCCGAGCACAAGGCGCAATCGGTCAAAGGTATGCAAGTACGTGTTTGTGGTGTAAATCGAGGACGTACACGTGCAACATCATCGACCAATTGAGGACAGGAACCAAATCGAGGACGACCTCGGAGTATAAACAAATGGAAAGGGAAGAGGAACAATAGAAACTCCTCGATTTACACCATAAACAAACCTGTGTGTTCACGTGCATGCGTTTGCGTGAATACAGTACGTGTGGGGTATGCTCAACATTTTCTGGGTAGCGCTGCCAAAGTTCCCAAGACTTTATGGATTTATCTAGTTGATAGGGATGTATAACTCCAATGCAGCTTTACTGCACTTAACACACGCAAAAAAAGTTTTTTTTGGGGGGGGGGGCTGATCGTCCTTACGATCAGAAGCTGATTGCGAAGGACGCAGTTACAACATTGTCGAACTGAAGGCATGTAAATTCCTAAACAAAATTAAGCGGGGAAACCAGTCACAACTACTAAACATCACATAACATTTTGGCTGGTAACCGGTTTTTGTTTTGCAAATCTTTGACCTATAATCTTTGATCTGTTGACCCAGGTCGGGGCAGCAACGGACACCAACAAGTTGCACCATCAGAGAAAGTAGTTCTGGTCTACTTCCTCGGCGGATGCACATATGCCGAGACGGCAGCGCTCAGACTGTTGGGCAAAATGAAGGGTAGGTGTGTTAGTGAGGCGTTCTGGCAAAATGAGACAGAACTCGGCAGAGGTTGAAATGAGGGTTTATAATAATAATAATAATAATAATAATAATTTAGGAGGCTAATCATCCTTACTCGCAGCTGGTATGCTGAATTGCGAAGGACGCGCCTACAACGTGGTCAGGCCGCTGGCACGTAAAGGCGCCTATGGCTGCCGGCCACATCGACCCATATATGACCACGGAGCACAGCCTGAGATCGAAAGTGTTTGATTTTTCCGGAGGGAGGAAAACCGGAGGGCCCGGAGAAATACCCTCGTGGCACAGGAGAGAACCAACGCACAACTCTACTCACATGCGATCCGCGGCCAGGATTCGAACCGTGGTCACCTTGGTGAGAGGCGAGCGCTTTACGCACAAGCCACCCATGCCATCCAAGGGGTATTAGGAAAGAAAATAAAATTCTCCCAACAATTCTCTTTTTTTGCACTTCAATCCGACATTCCGTTGAGAAGTTGTGGCTGTTTTAAATTTTGAGTTTTGTGTTTGTGATAATGAAAGAATGCAATTCTTTTTCCTCTTCAACACTTGTTGTATTCCACAATTTTCATACATTACTTTAAAAAATGTGCAGTAGACATATCAAAGGTTACAAATATCCATAACCTGATAATCAAGGCCTGTGCCCAGTTCCGTCATATTTTGCCAGAACACCTCATACACGTATTTGTTTTCCTTTACCGTTTATCAAAATGGAATATCTGAAAAAGGAACCACTGAAAGCTACCATTGTTTCTTTGTACCCGTCATGCAGGATACCAGTTTATCTTTGCCACGACAGCCATCACTAACGGTGCTGCGCTCATCGGTTCCATCAACGACGGCAAGAAATAAAACCTTGGACCCGTTCCAAGACCTTCCAGGTGTGATTAGTGGCAATGCGACCACCGCCCTCTGTAGTCAGCTTCCAGTTAGCGAGGGGAGGACACTGAATTTAAACTGAAACCTTTGCCGCTTTCTGACTTAAGCCCATGTGACGTAGCACCTATTTTACATTGCATTACATTGTATTACATTGCATTACATTGTATATGTCTCTCTCAAATGACGTCACTTCCTACAGATTGCAACATGCATCTGCTTTTGCGCTTATAATTTCTGTGACGCGCATCAGCTGCGCAGTTTTTGAAGAAACTTCGAGCCAAACTTGTGAGTGTTTAGAACATTTTGCACGCTGAGCGCACACGCACCTGACGCGTTGAATACGCAGTTGTAATTTTCCTACGAAGATGGCGTCATTTGAGAGGGGTGTATTACATTGTGTTTATTCCCTGGCTGTGCTTACTGTTAGTGAAAAAACCTCACTGTAGGAGAAAAGTCTGTGCTTATGGTAAACATATTTCAACTTTGTATTAAAAGCTAGGGCAGTTTGGGGTGGTACAGGGTGGTTTGGGGCAGTACAGGGACCATAAATGCTCTATGGTATTTTGTTTGCAGGCCACAAAAAGTATGTGATTAACTCGATTTTCAGATTCAATTCGGGCGATTCACAATGCAGTGCGCCACCAAGAGTTTGCCACGGAGAGTTCATTTTTCCCAGTGCACTGTGGGAGATGGTCGACAAATTTGCAGCGCGGGACATTTGAAATGGTTAGTTTTTCCGGCCAGAAAGTTCGTAAGCGTATGATTTGAGTATCTGTTTGCCCTTTTCTTTTCGTTTTATCAATATGGAGTTATTTTGTAAGGCGGCAGAACGCTTTGCCCCAATTTATAACAAATTAGCTCAAGTTTTTAACCGACACTCGTTCAAATGGGCCATGTTTTGTCGACTGTGACCTTGAAAAATGAACTCTCCGTGGCAAACTCTTGGTGGCGCACTGCATTGTGAATCGCCCGAATTAAACATGCATTTCATGGATTATAAAAAACAGCGGGCAAACAAAGGAAGATACCATGACGCTCAATATTGCAGAAACTGATAAGTATTCAACAGAATTGTGTCAGTAATTGCAGAAAATGTGCAGATGGGCAAATGATTAAAAATGATTTTAAAAAGTGTGCAATATAAATGTTGAAAACTATGATTTTGATTGTACTGTTATTGATGCTATGTGCATGTACTTGTTCCAGTCCTATTTTCTATAAATGTTGTAATTGAATATTTTTATAAATAAAACTCTGAATCAAAATTGGTTATAAGATCATTGTTTAAGAATACAGTTTATTAATTTTACATCATTATTTCTTCCAAATTATTTCAGTTCAGCCTACCAATAATTGTAAAATTCAGCAATGTATTTACAGAGTACAATTTTGGAATAATTTAATACACGGTGAGGAATAATATAAAAGCACACTTAGTGAAGATATATCCACACAGTACATTATTGTCTAATCGCAGATTCAGCTCAATTTCAATAAATATGTCATAATTAAGAAAGTAACTATAAGCCTCATTCAAGCCATTTCTGTAAAAAATAATCATAACTGTTTAAGCTTTTCTTTTAGTCCACACTTATTCAAAAGTTAAGTTATTTTTTTAACAAACGCATTTTTTGTTGTTGGGAAAACGAAAGGGGAAGATGTTGAAATAAAGTTTTGTTATATAACAAAAATCTGTTTGAAATTGTCCCTATTTGAAAGACCTTGAGTTCTCTTTAACTTTTACTAACGTTTTACTCTGTTTGCCTTAAATACCAATGTAACTACTTTAGCCACTAATTAAGAAAATTGAAATGGAATTTTCTTCATGTGAATTTACAGCTACTGATGTTTATTCATAACATAGTAGTTAATTTGGGAACATCATCTTACAAAATTTGTAAAAAAGGAAAGAGTTCCATACCTGGACATCACTTGACAGCCTGTGCACAAATCCTATGAGACTGGTCTGAACATTTTTAAAGTGTTTTCTCAGTGAATGATCCAATATTTTCCCTGCTAAATTTCATTTTTTAGGACATGTTATCGCTTTCTGATGGCTGATTGGTCTCTGTAGGGTTCTATTAGTGATGCCATGTATAGAACTCTTCCTGTAAAACAAATTACAAATTTAAAACAAAACAGTACCAAAATGTCATAGGAAAGCATATATCGATGAAAATATGGCATATTACTTTCGTTTATTTCACCTTTCAGCCCAAGTACAGCCAAAATTTGGTATTATACAACGCCTAAATAGACCCCTGTCATCTGATTGGTGGGTTGTTGATCACATGTCATTAAATTATTCATCCCAACCCAGGGCCCGGCTGCACCGCAAAAGTAGAAGTTCCATTCCACGGTAATTGAAGTTCCATTGCATGGTCACACTATTGGTAGCTCTGACCGATCAGATGACGAGGATTTAGCCAGGTGTTGTATCAAACAAATAATGAATGTTTCACATTCATGCAATGGAAAGAATAATTTCATTCAGTGACAGATGGAATGTTCCATTCCACGAGGCGAATTCGGCTTCGCCTTATATAATGGAACATTTAGCCAGGTGGTGTATAAAACAAATAATGAATGTTTCACATTCGTGCAATGGAAAGAATTAATTCAGTGACAGATGGAATGTTCCATTCCATGAGGCGAACTCGGCTTCGCCTTGTACAATGGAACATTCCATATGCCACCTCATGAAATTATTCTTACCATTGCACCCATAAACATTGATTATGTGTATACTGGCAACTAATACCAAAAAATGTAGCATGCTCAAAAACATGTTCAGCAAGAGCAACACATCTGTTCACATGGGCGTCGCCAAGATTTTTTTTTTTTTTTAGAAAAATTCAAAAAAATTGTGTATTTAATGCTTGTATTTCTCGTTATCAGTTTAGAGGGGCCGAGGATTTTCCCCACTCATCATTACCACCACTTTATGTACTACCTCTTTTTTTTTCTTTTTTTTTTTCTTTCTTTTTTTTTTTTTTTTTTTTCTTTTTTTTTTTTTTTGCACATGGCGTCGCCAAGATTTTTTTTTTAAAAGGGCAAAAAAAAAAAAATTAAAATATTTTTCTACACACATTTCATTTCATCATTTTTAGAGGGGGCAGGGGCCCACCCTCCAAATTTACACCACTTACCACTTTGTCCTCTTTTTTTTTTTTTTTTTTTTTTTTTTTCCTTTCTTTTTTTTTTTTTTTTTTTTTTTTGGGGGTGCCTCCCTCTCTCCCCATGCAAATAACTTTATAAAGTGAAAAAATATGAAGGTAGAAAACTATGTGATAAAACTTCTATAATGCCACAGCATGCAGCCTTCTTTTTTGCAGGTAAAATACAAAAAATGGCTGACTGCCTGTATGAATACAAAAATATTTAGCAACCTTATAGATATGTACATTTGTTAAAAATGGAGCAAATTCATAAAACCTCTACAGACTTAGAAACTGGCACAGCAAAAAGGGCTAGTACAAACATCACATTGTGCATACTTCACGTGAGTGCGTCTTTTTTTTTTTTTTTCAGCCACAAACTTGATCACTCTGAATTCCTAAAAGTTCCTCAAGTTATGTTGGATACAATTTTCGTACAGATAAAAGTCAACCTCCACGTTGCCTTGCATTTCAGAAAAGCTCACCCTGTATTTAGTGGAAAAGTTATGAATATAAAGTCAGGTAAAGATGAAATATACTTTGATAGGAAACCTTGCATTGTTTTACGTTTCGTCTAACGAGGCCTGTACCGCTGCTTCGATAGCAGACACTAACGTTATCTTGTCAGTCTCATCTTCGGTTGCGCAGACCCAGCGACGCTTGGGCGTCTGGAGAACAAATGCGCACTTCATGTCTGTGAAAGGAACAAGTATTAGTTCTGGTTATTGTTCCAATGTGCAGCAGGCTCAGCCTTGCCTGCCCAGCCATACCCAACCCAACCCAGCCCAGCCCATTTCAATGCAACCCAGCCATACCCAACCCCACCCAACCCAGCCCATCCATAGCTTATCCGTGCATCCCAGCCCAACCCATCCAAACCAATGCAGCCCGGCCCAGCCCATCCAAGCCAAACCAACCCAGTCAAGCCCAAACTATGGAGCCCAGCCCACCCCAACCAACCCAGCTGAACCCATCAAAAATGTAACCCAGCCAAAAATAATGTAGCCCAGCCAAACCAAACCAAACTCAATCCAGCCCAAGCTAATATAACCTAGCCCAGCCCAAACTAATGCCCCACAAAACCCAACCTTAACCAGCCCAGCCCAACCCAACGCAGCCCACCACAGCCCAACCTAACCAGCCCAATGCAGCCCATCCCAGCCAAACCCAAGACAGCCAATCCCAGACCAACCCAATGCAGCCCATTCAAACCCCATGTAGCCCTACTTAGTTCAGCTCAGCCCAGACCAGTCATATCCCAGCCAAATCCAATGCAGCTTCTATAATTTCTTTAGACTTACATTTTGAATCCGGTAGCTCCTGCACCAACAGTCTGGGCAATGCAACCGATGAGTGGAATTGATACAGTGCCTCAGTCTGCCGTGTGTACGGCAACGTCTTGATGGTTCGTATGGTCACCATCAACGCATCGTTGAATAGGAACAGACCCAGGTCTTGTACATGCTCATACAGACTGCATCAGAAAGAAATACATGGAATATAGTACAAGATTTTTGTGTGATTTATAACAAAATTTCTGTGAACCAACCTTGGAACACAGATAATAAAATACACAGCAGATTTGCAGTATTGCAAGTCAACGTGACGTATCACTTGATTCGAGTTTGAATTCCTGCGAGGCTGTTTTCATGTAAATTCTTGAAAATTTCTCAATTTATCCTTTAAATGATGTGAGTGAAAAAGGAAACCTTTCATACAATACATAAGGCCTGTCCCCAATATACCAAATACTCAAATATTAAAATATCAACTGAATATTCGAATAGTTTTTTGCCAGTTTGAATATTCGATAACAAAAACACTATGCATGTATACACACATGACTGTGATGTTGTTTTATGGTAACGTTGCGGCGCTTTATTGTCAGGTGCCACTTTTTTTTCTACTGTAACTTTTGTGTGGACAGCCGTTCATTGTTCACATCTTTTTAGCAGGTTGTAGCCCTTGACAGTTATAAAATACTTTCTGCAAAACACTCCTATGCTCTTCGTACAACTTTTTACCGGCACAACGCGCAGTAGCAGCTGGCTATTTCAAATATCCGAATATCCGGTCAAAATAAGTTTCGACTAATCGAATACTAGATTGTTCCAAAACGAACCACTCTACAATATATATAAAATATGCTTGGTTTGTGTTATTAAGAAAAGGGCATTACATATGCATATTATGGACCAATTAGAGGCGAGAAACGAGAACCGCTTGAGGAAAAGCAAAACCGCATCCTGCCATAATCAAGTCTGTTCTTACCCTGTTGCCTGGCCGGTTTCTTCAATCTGCTGCATGTTAGCAACCACCTGCTCCCTGATCAGGAAGCGGTTTGCCTCCAGTAGAGCCGGGCACTTCTTGATGCGATGCTGCAACTCTTGCAACTGGCGCTCTCGCTCGGACCTCTCATGGCACTGTGCATCAACAGAAAAGTCTGATCTTATGATGGCAAATCCAGCAAAGAGCAAATTATCTTCCTTAATCACTTGTACAATTTGGTCTATTTTCTGTCTCCAGCATTTTTTTGAAAATCTGACGTAACAAACCTCATCCACGAATGCCTGCAGCTGCCTGAACATTTTCACGGCCACGCCCAGGTCCGTGTTGTCAGGGTGTTCGTCAGCGGTCACGCCCTGTTGGGCTAGGAGCATCTGGATGTACTCGCTGATCCGTCTCGCTGGGAGCAGGAGTAGTTCCGTCAGTGACATCATGCCGGTTTGAGGGGAGCAATCGGTTCGCTTCAGGAAGGCACGGAAGGCTGGATACTGTTGCCGACACTGGGAGGAGAAATCGTAAAAAAAGGTTTGTTTGTTGCACTGATGTCTATCACTATGAACCAGAAATGTCTGACAGATTTTTGTTCCAAACAAAATGTCTGAAATGTGAACAATAGCTATCATTGTTCAGTTACAAAAGGAGAGTTGGGGGAGGAGAGTTGGGGGAGGACACTGGGAGTGATGTTTGAACGCACTGCTGACAACAACTGACGCTCAAGCTATGGCTACTTGTACATTCAAAATAATATTAGTTGTTCATAATACACAATAGCGAACCAGTACGCGCACGTAGCATGTCCAACTCACTCAGGCTCTCGAAAGTGATCCTGCACGGAGCCCATACTGACCGGATAGCTCACACCAGCAATGGTGTTATCAAAATGGTCGGGCATTTTTACTTTTTACTGGGCCTCTGATTACAGAAAGCCTAACTGGACGGAAATTTTTTGGTGTACGGAATTATTTGACTGATAAAATTTAATCCAATAAATACTGAAATTAAACATACAGCCACTGATTGGATTAAGTATAGACCTCCCCCCCCCTCCCCCTAATAACTTTTGGGAAAACTTTCCATCCAAAGATGATCACCCCTAAAAGTAGTCCTGAATCCCCTCGCCATTTTGAAAAAAGTATGCCTACGCTCCATTACAAAATAGCACGATTTTAGGGTCCAATGTCACCCGAATTTCACAGAAGTTTCGCAGTTCTGTCCACCCTTCTTTTTTACAAACCCTCAAGTTTACGGCCCACATAATGCACTAATAGCAGAAAATAATGAAGGCATAAAAATGAGGGCACACAAATCATGATTTGGCCAATGTAGGCAATTTCTGGCCTTTTTACAGGCCTGCACCCTCCGGTAGTGGGAGTGTATACTGCTCAATGCCATGGGGATGAGATTTCACTTCTGTGTAAGTAAGCCCACAGAGTTCATTGTGTCCTAACCTTATCCAATGTGGAGAGCACAATCTGGTAGTTCTTGTGGAAGTTGGTGTAGGCCTTCAGCTTGGCTTGTAACTTGATGAAGCAGTCCCCAATACACTGCTCTGGACTCCACTGCTCCAAATGATCGCTCAGGTCTTCCACTAACTCCCTGCAAAGAGGAATCACTAACATTTACAAATCAATTGATCCAAAAAGTGACACAACTAAGCTGAAAACTGTTTTTTAATTATGTACAGGAATGTAAGAAACTCAGTAAAATTAATCTTGCAGTAAAATTTAATGTCAGATTTTTGTTTGAAAAGTTGTCAATTAGATGTAAGAAAAAAAAATAATGTCTTGATTCTAGGCAGAATATGAAATTAAGTTAACCCATCACTCACTATTAAACTCAAGGTTGAACTCTGAGGGAGCCTGTAAAACCTTGAGGTAAACCATGTAAAACCTTGAGGTAAACCTTGTAAAACTTCTCGGTAAACCTTGTGGCAAACCTCATAAAACATAAAGATAAACCTTGTAAAACCCCGAGTTAAACCTCGTAAAACCTCGTGGTAAACCTCGCGGTAAACCCCATAAAACATAAAGATAAACCTTGCAAAACCTTGGGGTAAACCTTGCGATATGACCAGTTTAATTTGCATTCTCCCCATTTAGTTTATGCCTTGGATTTCTTATTCACCGTGTGATGGAAAGGATCAAGTTGGCATCGGTGAAGATCATCTGAATGTTAGCCTGGCTGATGATGGCTTTGTTGGACTTGATCGCCGCCAGGAGGGGTTTACGATAGACATCCTCAATGATGCCGAGATGCTTCAGGTAGGTGAGCTCTGACGACAAGATCTGGATGGCGGTGCTTTGCCTGACATCTCCCGTCTGCAACTATGGAGGTAAGTTTGATCAACACCTATCATTATTTAAACAACCACAATAAGTTTGACAGAGAAGCTCGGCTTTCTGCCTGCTCTTATCCATATACTGTTGCTATACCTATAGACGTAGAACAAAAGGATATTCCAACAGCTTTTTCTGACGTGCTGCAAGCCTTTGGAAATTCCTTGCCTGGTGCTTGTTTCCCTCCAACCTATGATCTATCCTGTTTCAAGAGGAATCCAACCTTCAGTTTTCCTGAGAATGTACTCTTCTTTTTATTTCTCCTGGAGCCCTGTACCTTGAGTGGCTTTTAGTTCTGAAATTTCATTAACTGAGGTTTACTAACAGTAACAAGTAAATCACAAGTCCAGTTACAAGTAACAGTGGATGAACAAATAACACAGGATGCCTTTGTCTAAGCTCATTTTCAAAGCCTGTGAGTTGAATTGGGACTGAGTAAATTGTGATGGACTTGTGAGGACTTGAAGGCACTTGTGATGGACTTGACTCTATCACACTGTTTACTAACCTGCGTTACTTTGAAGGTTGAGGCTTGCTGGGTACCGGCCATGACTGGTACCTCTGCCGGTCGGAGCTCTGACACGGAAGAGTACAGAGCGTTGCGGTTGATATTCTCAACCTCACTGTCAAAGTCGGAGATTTCCTCGCCGATTTCCTCAGATATTTCACTGTCGCCATCCATGTCAAGACTGGACATCTTTTTGAGCTGTTTCTGAAAAAAAAAAAAAAACGCCTTTACTACATACTGGAAAAAGGACAACTTAAAAAAAGTAGTTTCTCATCCCAAGATGACAGATTTTACAAGATAGATTGTTCTATTTTCACATCTCTTTTGCTGATACTTTTGTGTCAAAAGGAGCCGTTGTGTGCTCCCCCCTGTTAATATCTTGAATTGAAGACAAATATGCACTGCACTGTTGAAATGTGCCTTCAGTGCCCCCTCTCCCCCCCCCCTTGAAAAATGTGTGCGCCCCCAGGTGCGCCCCAAAAGTTTAACTCTAGTTACGCCACTGAACAATGTATACTCGGTGCTGTCCGAGGGCTTTCGAGAAATGACCCACAAGCTTAATTGGGTGCGACTCGAACCCACGACTTCTTACCACTCGACCATCGAGCTTGCCGGGGTCAGCTGGCTGGTTTGAATCTAATTTGATATTGAATCTAAAAGACCCAATATTGAACTTACATTACTCAAAACTGAAAATAAAAACTAAACTTGTTTGTCCAAAATGTTACAATTTTTCTCAATCCTAAAGGCTTCCAGATCTCTGTTACTTTGAAAACGATAAGGAGTTTTTGCAAGGAATCTTACAGGTTTGGCAGTTGCTGCTACGGTTCCCTTATGTGGACTCTGTTTTGCAGCTGGTGCTTTATGAGCGCTGATATCTGAGACACTCTGTCTGCTCCCCTGAAGAAGTTGCTTGCCAACAAATGCTAGCGGATCCACCTGTGAAACGCAGGTCATAAAAGTAGTGTTGTCCATTTTGTTGTAATCACTGGGCTGGCTTTTCCACCATTACTGGTACCAGGGTTTGACCTTAAATTTTTTGTTCACTAGCCAGCCGGGCTACTGAAACAGACTCTTAACTAGCCTGCGGGCATTTTGACTAGCCCGCATGTTTTTCAGTTTATAGAGTGTCTCATAAACAACAATTTCAGACATGTAAAACGTGTATCCTTGCAATTGTGTCTGTGTTTAAATAAAAACAGATCTAAATTAATAACAAAAAAACAAATTAATTAATAAATTGATACAGGTTTGCTTTCTGAATTAAATGATTTATTTCTTCCTGTCCTTTCATCTTTGCTGGAGCCCAATAAGTTTTGACTTGCCTGCCGGGCTACTTAAGGAATAGTTTGACTAGCCCGCCGCTGTTTTGACTAGCATTTGGTTAGCAGGCTACCGCTAAAGTTGAACACTGCTGGTACACTCCAAAGCTCACTTTGGTATTTCGCACAATGCACTCTTTAGTGACACGCATGTCCCTACAAAACCCATGTGTGATGGGTGTTCGGGCACGGAAGCATCCCAGTCATGTGTCATCAGTAGTTTCAAAAACAGATTGGTGTATAGTGCTGTGCATTTTTGAATAAATTCTTATTCGATTAGTATTACTTGGATGCGATCACATATTCGCATATTTGGAACACGTCAATCGAGTGCTAGTGCTGGTTGAAATTTGTCTCTCCCAATCAAAAATTAACCAGTTCACGCCGGGATTATTTTGACAAGAACGGAACGAGGCATGGGATTACTTTGACTCGACCTCATGCCAGGCGGGTTGAAGCCATCAACCTCGGGCAGCACACTCATATTTCCGGCCTCGCTTGCTGTGAGTGGGTCGCTGACAGATATTTCTGGCCTCGCTCGCTGCGTGTTTATCTGTCATCCGTTCCGAATGCCACAAAGCCTTTGCGGGTATACACGCCATCTGGCGCGAACTGGTTAAATCGGCAGCCGATTGACATTGCACTATTTTGCCTGACAAAAATTGACACTGTCGAGCTCAATAAGATATTAAGATCATGTACGTCCACACAGTTATCAGAGGATGTATAGCAAAAACCGTACCATCAGTTACAAAGTCAATTCCATGTGTAAATAAAGGCACAAAACAAAGTACAATCACCTCGAGGGTCTGGGTAGTTAAGTTGGACAGCGCCTGGACAAGCGAGGGCGCTATCTGTCCTAGTCTGGCATCCTGAATACCAAGGTTATTGAATATAATATCTCCTGCAAATATGAACACAGTAACAAAAGATAAGAAGTGATGGTGTTTTTTCAAATACTTCACATAGATAGCTATCTACAATTCTGCCCTGTGCAAAGTGGAACAAAAATATGCACGTAGAACAAACTTATGCTATATCCACAGAATCTTCAAGATTGTTTTGTTTTTAGTTTGATTGGCCTACTTAAAGCACCCTTTCGGTACGCACGTCAATATTTAAATTAGGACCCTTACATCATAGGTCAATTGCAAAAACAATGCGCTGGCCACTATCAGACTTAAAATGGCCCACCATGGTCCGCCATTTTGAGTCTGTGTTCAGACTACTCCCCAGCTAATTCCAGTATCAATATGCATGTATACTCCTGGGATGAGAAAGCCAAGTAAGGGTACTGTGGCTTGCCCAAGGACACTTATATGAGCCACAAGACTTTATCACAATGCTACACTTCCCCTGTAATCCTGGAATTTTCGCCAGAGTAAACCTGTTCAGACAAGTAATCAACCCTTCGAGTTGTCACACACACACACGGAGCCCTACCTGTGAGTTTGGCAACCAAGTCTTCTCTCTCTTCCCTGAGGAAGCTCCTCAGTATCCTCTGGCTCGCTGCTACCGCCTCCATGACACGCTGTGAGGATGCTAGCCAGCCTTGTAGCTTGTCATACTCCAGGTACAGGGAGGCCGGACTGGGCGATTTGCCCCAGTTATCCCACTCACCCATAACTGCAGGCAAAAAGGCACAACATCAAAATTTGCTGATTCAGTCACGGCATGAAAACAAATGCTAACACAACCGCAAATTTCTGACGTCAAGTAAAACACATTTTAGAAGCCTCTGACTAGAGCCTCTTGAACAAAGACATGGTCTTAATGGGGAGCCACCAACATAGAGCTGGATAGCTCAGTAGGTAGAGCACCAGAATGGCAATCTGGAGGTCGCAGGTTCAAACCCCGCTCCAGGCAATTTCTTTGAACAACCTTAAAAACATTTAACATTACACAGAATCAGTTGCGTTTTGTGTAGTTTTGTTGTTGAAGCAACAGAATTGCTCAAAATCTTGAGTTCGCAATGAGAACAGATTTCTCTAGCAGCTCAAGATCAGCGCAATCTGGTCTCTACCCTCACTGGTACCCAGTTATACTCCTGGGTGGAGAGAGACAATTGCAGTAAAGAGTCTTGCCCAAGAACACAAGCACAGTGTATCACTGTCAGTGTTTGAACCCTGTACCATCACACATGAGTCATAACTATAACAAATGAACCACAGTGCTACCATCCACATCAGTGAGACATTTTTTTGGGCAAACCAAGTTTGGAACTGGAATTTGATGTGGTACATACCGTGTCCATACTTGGAGTCAGTGAGTGTGGAAGGGGATGTGATGGGAACACCGGTCAGTCGACTCAACTGCTGTAAGAGGGTGCAGCCATCATCTGCAACACAAATACGTAGAAATACTTGTTACTTTTCAAAGGTTTTAGACTAGTATATTTATAAGTTGTGGGGGACTCCACCCTGACATTGCCTGGAAGAGACCTAGGGGCCGACCCCGCAACACCTGGGTGCGACAGCTAGAAGTTGACCACAAGACACGTGCACATCAGCGGTGGCAGTCTGCATCTGATCGCTTGGTCTGGGCGGCTCAACGTCCCCCATGATGGATACAGAGGATGATGATGATGATGATGGAAATCCCTTTACATTTGCACACATGAGGGGCACATGGGAGACTGCTTCCCAGCAGACTGTCATCACACCAGTAAAATCCACGCTTGCCCTTATATTTGCTTTCACGAGCAGGATCCAGCCAATTACAAAAGTTGGTTTCAAAACCGCCGCAGTGAAACACAGCGTTCATGGGCGACTGCCACAATGCGCATGAAATTGACCTCCGAGTGACAGCCCGACTTTGTCGGCTTAAGAGCTGGTAATAGCCGGTAATCGTGCCTGTCATATGGGACCTTGTCACAATGAAATCAGCTTGGAAATTGCCACTTTGCAGTACAGCGGGCCAAAGCCAAAATTTGAAGGGATGGGCGGTTTTTTGTTTTCAGGTGTACCTTGATTTGTAATGAGTCCTGTTTTACTTGTCTCCAATTTTGCTTGTTCTGTCAAACATCTATAAAACCTATTTTCATCCCGTTTTTAACATGTCATCGTTCATTCACTGTAACACAACTGAAGGATGTTAAATGCCATTTTCTCAAGAATCAGTTTTACAACTTCAAGTAAGTTGGTGGTCTATATTTCCATTACTGAACTCAGTACCCCTTAATGTTGTATACCATTGGAAAGCTCTTGCTCTGCAGAATCCAGATATATAGATATCTCAATTCGTAAAAAGTCAAGACTTTAGGCTCATTTTGTGATGACAGGTCACATATTTTGGGGGGGTCTTGACCTACCACAGGCAGCCAGGGGTACAAACAGGTCCAGATGGCCCCCCTGGGCACCGGGCAGGATGGTGGCGCACAGCCTCTCCCAGAAATGCTTGAGTTCCGGTCTCTCCAGGGATGCGGTGCTGGTTGCCATGGAACCCACCAATTGGATTTCATCACAGCCCTCTACCATGATGCCAACACTCCTAATGAAAATAATGAAATGTCAGAATATAAAAAAGTAGGAAATTACTTCAATTTTATTGTTAACATAAATTTTATTGATTGCCATAAAATTGAAATGGCACCACGCTCACAAATACATGGGTCCTAATTGGGTACACAGTCTAACGTCAGTATTTTTTTTCTTCTTTAAATTTAACTGCAACTGTACCTAGCTTGCACTCCAGCCAGCGCTTCCTCAATCTTGAACAGGAGAGACTCCAAGGTGGTTCCAATATACTCATAGGCGATGACCAAGACGTCTGGCTTGACGGCAGACATTAGGAGCTGAAGAAGATAAAGAGCAGAGAAATCTCATTATGAGCTCTTGATTGCATTGGTCAAAGTAAAGATGCCTCTGTGCAGTTTTAAGTACCCCGCACACGCGTATGCACATATTATGGTCGGTAGTACACGGGAAGCAGTATCCGATTAAGCTCCTAGTCTCCTAACCGACAAGAGTGTGAAATTACAGGTCTATATCTGCGTTGATAAGGTGTAGACTGGTTCCAACTCAACCCACAAAATGGGGACTGGAAGCTATCTTGCACGTAAAGCTTTAGACTGGATGACATATGTGTGTGCGTTGAAACATAGTTCTATTTTTAGGAGATGATGTTGACATTCTCATGCATAGTGACAGTTGAGCACATGGCATCAAAAACATTACTTGGAAACATGGAAGCGACAACCCCGGAAAAGCAAGTAACTGCAGTTGCGGAAGCAATTCATCAGTGCCTAGGATTATTGATTCTCTGTATGCACAGCAAAAAAACTGGACAGAAAAGCTGCAAAAAGTATGGTGAAATACATGTGTTGGCAGGAGCCTTTTGCAGAAGTTGTGAGCACAAACTTAGAGACAGAAGACAAGAAGACATGTGCGTTTATACTACAGGACATACTTGCATTGCCGTAATTTGTGAAGATATTACGAGCAGACGTGGGTTCTGACGCGGCCCTGCTGTGCTCGTTTTGCCCAGTGCATTGTGGGAATGAGCTGCAATGCCTCCTGGGTAGTCACCCCCTGCAGACAAATCTCTCCTGTGGAAAAAAACCCCAAGAATTGCTTAAAATGGAAACAGACATACCAACAAATGAAGGGTTCTTGTTTTGACACAGAATCCACCAATGTATATTTTTTCCATAAGAACATTTTTGGATTTTGAATGCTGTTATCCCAACAGTAATGTGTGTGGGATTGGCATACAGGCTGCCGCCATTTTGATGTCAGTTTTGTCGATGATGTTATCATTCCACCTGGGGGTGGTGTGTTTGCAGGACGTAGCTAATGAATGTAAACGTGTTCTGTGGCAAGTGGAACGCACCTCAGATCTCGGGTCTGGCTCAATTCAAATTGGTACTCTTTAGTCTTGAGGTGGCTTTAACACAGCCTACCTGCGGGAAACCGGTTTCCGGGCCTCATGTCTGATGGACTGTAGCAGGGCCGAGCCAACCGGTTGCCCCATCTCCAGGGCTATGCTTGCTGATAGCGTCACCGCCTCGGTTGATACCTCAGACAGGTCTAGGTCATCTCTCTGAAATGATCAAATATGTGAATGCTTTGTATTCTGACTCAATGAACACTTGCAGGATTATTCAGGAGTTTATCGATTTTTACACTCATATAATCTGTTTTGTTAACCCATTAACACCCCATACTACATTTTATTTATTCACAGATGAATCCATGAGACCAGGCAGTTTTGGGCAGTTTTGGGCAGTACAGTGAGTAAAAGGCAACGCAGCTTCGCGCCGTACAGTGACTAAAAGGTTAAAGGTAATGTACAACATTTGCAAACATTTAAAAATTTAAACTACCAAATTAGTATGAAATATACTTGACTGTAAATAAAAGTCTCAAGCATTCTGTGAAATTGTTGCGCCTGGTATGCTGTTATTTTTCAGAAAAGTGGAATTTTGTATCATTTTCCAATGATGGTTCGACCAACCATCTTTGGAAAAAAAAATCGTCTTTTTTTCAAATACTACCCCCAAATGACCACATTTTGTTTGTGATCGGTTATTCCCTGACAAATCCTTGACTTGACAATTCCCTGGCTTCTATAAATTGCCCCGTTTCATCTGAGGTATAGGGTCAGGGAAACAGACAACAAGAACGGCATTATTTTGTTTTTTTTCCAGCATCCATGAACAAAAACAGGTCAGTGGAACACAGTCTCTGCAGCATACATGCAGACAAGTGCATCACAAAATAATGCATTGTTTAACAACTAAAATTAAGAAGACCACTTACCCCTTGGGCTCTGTGTTGTTCTTTCCTCGTCTTCGTTCCGAGACCGTAATCAAACACCCTAGCGGGTTCCGTCCAAGACCGCCCGTGTTTCCGTGTTGACGGCAACGACAGAGCCAATGTCTTGCCATTGGAATGTTTCAGGGTGGACGGCGGAAGCCCCGGTTGGTTAGGATTCCCGGAATGCGCCATGCTGCGGTAGGCATTCTCTAGGTCCTGTGGGCGGGGGTCTGGATCGAGCCAGACCGGACGACTGTCCACTGGATAGAGATACAATGAACATGTAGGATGTTAGTCAGATGTCAGTGTGACACTACACCCTCGGTAGCCCGGGCGGTCTTACGTCGTAAGAGGCCTTGTCAAACCAAGTCCAAATCTACTATTTTGACATTCATCATTAGTCAATCAGATTCTCTGCGTAGACTTTGCGACGTCTTCCTACGCACTGAATATACAGGTTTGGAATCGCAGGGTCATTTGTTTATAGCCAATAGGAGAGCACTTTTCAAGAAGGCACAGCGCGCTTCCATATTATTTGGTAGGAGGTCAATTCTGGGTTAGCTTTTGTAAAGAGCGATCTGATTGGTCAGAATTTATGTCAGTCCATATTTGGAAGTGTCCATGAAAAACTAATCTTGACCTGGTCAAAATACGAAAGATGTAGACTCAGTGTGCCAGGGTGCCATCTTACAACGTACACGAAACTACCCTGTAACACTATGTGTAACACTATCCAACTTGAAAAAAAATTCTTAAGATCCCCAAAGAGTTGCACCAGTCCCTGCTACCTGTCCCTGAAAACGCCGATACTCACAACTACTTGAGATAAGGTCACTTGATGTTTGGTTTTTCTTCTTTCTGGCTGCTGCGTCGTCCAGATCCGAACCGTCACCCATGCGGCCATATAGTCCAAACTGAAACGAATAAAAAAATGAAACAACACCATGAATGAAAGCAACCCTGATACCGGGAACACATTGCTTTTCCAGCTCATCTCCTTATGTTATGAGCTTGAAAACAAATAAAGCCAGAAAAATGTATGAATTTATAGGTGCGTAGGATCAAATCAGAAGGGTGCATAACAAATATTAAACCTGTTGAAATTTTAGGTAAGTGGATGCCTTACATTTTGAGAAAACACAGGAAGCCTTTGCGCAATTTGTCTGGTCATGTAAAACATCTGTTTCATCTTTTTTTGAATAGCGCATTCTCCTGGACACAATCCCTAAATCAGCAATCGGGACATATTCTCATTCAGCTCGCAAGGATCATAAGGCAATACTTGGTGCTGAAGCCCCAAACATTTGACAATCGCATTAACCACTTCGCGCCCGCATTATTTTGACATTGACCGGACCCAGGCGCGGGATTGTTTTTCAATAACCTCGATGCCAGATGTGTTCAGGCCGTCATCTGTGGGTAGCACACCCTGGTATTTCCGGCCTTGCTCGCTGCAAGCGAGTCGCAGACAGAAATTTCCGGCCTTGCTCGTTGCGTGTTTATCCATCATCCGTTCCGAATACGACAAAACCTTTGCATGTACACGTCATCCGACGTGAACTGGTTACTACTACTTTGGGTAAAGTCATGCCCCATTTACGGATTTAACAACCTTTGAACATTGTGGACTGACTTCAATGATAGTTTTCTTTTGAACGATACCATTCAGGCAGAATAAGTTCAAAGGGTATACCAGTCCTATCTTCTCTTGGAGTAAAGGTTTTTGTCATTAAAGTGCTAGTTGTATTTCCCGGAAATAGTAAATGAAGTACCAAGAGTACATTGGACATTTGGACTTACATCTTTTGGTGACTGGGCAACATCCAGTGTTCTTAGGCAGTGGATATAATGTCTCTTCCATGCTCCGTACTCGTTATCTTTGGGTTTGTATGGCAAGAACCATCCAAGCTTAATGCATTTGGGCATCCATAGAATGTCCTGAGAACAGCATAAAAGTACAAATATGACTCCAAAGTTAGATGGGGTAGGATTGAATACAAGTAGTGATGCACTGGTCTTTTGATTTCCATACAAGATTGATTGTCCAAGCCTCCCACTGAAAATGTTGTTTTGGGAAAGGTACTTTACCACAAGCAACAAATGCTGAAATAGCTACTCTTTATACAAATGGGACTACATGATCGTTGCTGATTATGAAACAGAGACCGAGACCAAAAATTGATGCTAAAAAAAACTGAGGCCTGAAGGTCCAAGACCAAGCTTGAGACCTAGAGGTCTAAGATTGATACCAATGGGTTTGTGGAATGAGGCACAGAATAGCAAGGGTCTCAAGAGTTGACTTGAGACCAAGATATGCAGCTTCTTACCTGCTCAGCAAGGAACTTCCAGTGCCAACACACCATGGCCGCTTTGCTGAGGCTGCGGGGGTCCAGGAAGGACAAGATGTAGAGGGACAGGAAGCGTGGAAGCACCGTCGCAAAGTTGAGGTGTTCCAGGGGGACGCGTCCCTCAAACCAGTTGTAGAGGTACAAGAGCTGCGCTCGCCGGCAACGCATCAGGATGTACTGCAAGAAGCGCTTTCTCTGAGCGTCTGTCCATAGGTCAAACTTTTAGAAATTTGAGAAGTTTTTATTTCAGCAAGAGCAAATGTTTTTTTAATAAGTTACTAGAAAAAATGGTTGTAAAAAAATTTCAAAAATGCTACATATTACAACATTCAGGGAGAAAAAAAAGAGATACCTTTGATATAATTAATTCAATTCTAGTAGCAGTCAAGAAAATATTAATATGAATCCTTGGCTGCAATTTTATGGAAAACAGTTACTGATTGCATGAAATTTTACGCCATTATGATAACAACAAAATAAAAGCAGGATTGTTATCGTGTTTTTCATTAAAGTAAAACTTTTAGGCTACTGTTTGGACTTGAATGCAACCACTGGAATATCTCCGGATTTGGTGGCTACAATATTTCAAGCTTTGACGTTAGTTAATGTTGGCAGTTACTGCTGAATTCTTTGCAAAAGAAATATATTAGCTATGGAGCAGTACATCGATTTGTAAAATTTCAAAGACACTGTTGTTTAATGACACAATACCGACAGACATTGTATTGCATGGAAGCATATGATTTGCAGGAGCATCGCCAGACCACTTTGACTGACAGACCACTTGTGTTATTTATTTGCCGGACACCAGGCCTCTACAAAATCGAAAATGGGGGGGGGGGGCCTAGGCTGGCGCTGGATCCAATCTTCCTATAGGGGTTGCGGTTCAAAGCGGGCTATCATGGACAGTATCGGACAATAGGTGCTGCTCTTCCACCCGGCAAATTTGCTGACAGGAACACGATTATGCAGACAGGACAACGATTTTAGATGACAAAAACAATTAATGGAGGGTGTCACACCCCCACACCCCCCTCTAGCGAAGCCCATGGTGATTTGCCAAGCATAGTATTAGCTTTTGCACAGTGAAACCTTCAGTCAGTCTGTATTGATGAAGAATTTGTTGAAATCTTTAGCTTTAGCATTGAAAATTTAGAAATCACAAGCTTTGCGTTGGCTGTGGATGTGAAATAACAATTTGTGATGGTTAAAAAGTGTGAGCTTTTGCAGTGTGTTTGCTGGTCCCAGAGGGCCAGAATAGTGTCCTCTTTGTACCTCACTGACTGACTCACTGACCGACTGGGACTTGTGAGCATGGAAGTGCTATTGTAAAGGACTACCCCATAACGCCAGTGAAAGGGCTGAATCCGGCCCATTGTGTTGACCAGATGTTTGCAAAGACAGTGAATAGCCATTCTGAATCAATTTCATGGAATTTTGTGTACTCTGGGACCAGTTTTACTAGACTTGCCTAGTCATGTTTTTTGTTAGTGTTAAGCAGCATTTGTGTTAATCTTCCAAGCTTACCCAATGGCCTATTAGTTCTCTCCTTTCTACAAATATCTGTCGAGAAAATTGAAAGGGTTAAAAATGAAACGATCCAGATCAGATTAATGATTTGATTTCTCTTCAATTGTTTGCAATATTGTCTTCCTACAATCCTGGCCAAATCTCATTGGTCCCCCCTCCCCTGGCCCCCAGTCGATGTTGTCTCTCATTGCACGGTCTGTGCTCCAGCTGCAGGTAACAACACTGACCGGTAAGAGCGGGGGAGTGGGGGACCGGTGGAAGGTATGCTTGTCACAAGTTTCAACCATTTTGACCGGGATTGTAGAAGAGAGAATGTTTAAACCATGGTTACTTATTATTGATAATTGCCAAGAGGATTAGCTTCACCTTCGCATCCCACCACCTATTGCTGGCCACATTTTGCAGGAGCTTCAACCAGTTCTGATCCCTGCTACACATGGTCAAGCTACCGCAACTATGGAGGGTCCATTCCTTCCTCCATGATCCTATTAACAAGATGAATCAACTCCAGTACTAAGAACTTTGAACTCACAAATTCTCCCAAGTTTGTGAAATTCCAGCTTACCTGATGCGTGCTACATTCAAGATTGGATATGCTCAGAATTTCTCGAGTCTGAGTGCCAAAGTTCCCAAGACTGCATGTGATTCAGCTTGTTGCTGGTTCCCTCTGCCACGACAGTGGTGGCTTGACCAAGCTAGTCAAGGATCAGGACTGGTAGGTTGCATCAGTAGAACATATTCCAAATCCAGTTTTGGACCTGGGGTGCATTCCAGTAACACAAAATTTGCATTATACTAGGCCATTTATTGAGTGTCAACCATTTTGGAAAACATAGGAAAGGACTCAGGAAGACCGTCAGCCTCTGTTCTTAACGTTAGCCAATATTGGTGGCAACCGTTCGCATTGTTCGCGCAAGTGGAATGCACTCCCGGTCAACTCATATTTTTACTCATTCTAAAGGACGGTTCATACTTCACGCGAATACAAATTAGAATTTGACGTCATAAAATTTGCTGCAAAATTTGCCGGAGTTGAAATGTGTTCAACATTTGCAAATTCCCAGTAGGAATACTTGCTGTGACTTCACAAATATGCTTTCCCGCCAAGTACGAATCAGCCTTAATAATTCATTCAACCTGGACTTTTGGTGCTTATGTTGGGCGTGATCGGTGGACCTGCGCTATCACACGATCGCGCAGAAATGCAGTTGCGTGATCGGTTGGTCCTGTGGGAAATCTCAAAATTTACTTCCCATTTTCAAAACAATCCTCCAATAGCTGTGAATTAGAAAGAAAAGGTGATCGACTGATGGCGGTGCGATCTACTGATGGCGGCACGATCTACCGATAGCACAGCGCCATCGACCGATCTCACAGATCCATCGGCTGCACCCACACTTTACCCTTACACCACCTTACATCTCAGTTGACATGAAAACTGACTTGACTTCAACATAATCTTCAAGTACCTGCTCATTGGACGGTTTGTGAAGAATCGGCGTCCACTGGCTTTGGTTGGTCTTCATCTTCAGCGTCTGGTAATTCCCCTCGCTAGCCAACGGTGCGATTAGGGCAGTCTTCTTGGCCGACTTTGCGGCTCGTTCAGTGGGGTAGACGGGTTCTCGGAGAGAGGCCAGTGGCGCCACGCCATTGCGATTGCTGGGGGTGCCATTCAGTCTCGAGTCTTTTGCTTTTGCTGCCATTTTTGGTTCCTGTCTTCAGACAAAGAATCAACTTATAAAAGAACAAATGATGTGAATTTGTAAAATATGATGTAGGCCTATCTTGCAACATTTAAGAAAAACTGAATAACTAATGAAGTCATCAATATTTATCTAGAAATCGTCTGATTTTCAAAGCAGCGGCATTTAACTGAACTGAACATGTGAGTGCATTTAAATTTTAATGTTAACTGCAATTTAAAAAATGCAATCCTTCCAATTTCCTAACTTTAGTTAAACACATACACAATTTAAACTAGAATAGCCAACAATAACTTCGCAAAAATAAGTATGCACTATTAGGCCTATTTTGTTGGACCTAGGCCTTTAACTTAGAATAACATGCAACTTTTTTTTAACATGGCTTGCGTTTTAAACGGTATCCTAGTCCTACTTCATAACGTTAAATTCGTAGTTGTGCACTAGTCCAAGTAACTTTGACCCTACTTATCGCCTTTTTTTTACATTCGGACATGATCTGGCGACATGTGCGAATGATTAGTAGGGTCAATCAAAGACAAAGTTACTTGGGATAGTCGTACACATGGCAATTGACATACGAATCCCCTGACATACGACCCTGTGTAGCATGCACAAAACATTCAAGTTCAACTGTCTGTTGGTTGAACAAATGTTGAACTGCTAGTAGCAGTTAGTGCTACTGCTTCGAATCAAATCGTTTACGACAGATCACTCATTTCTATCATTTGAAACGAACCTTATCCTAATAATACCGCTTGATTCGGCACTTGATTCCGCAACACTCTTTGAAAACTCTTGACATTTGTGTCTACGGATTCGAAAATACTCGCTCTGTCGATCACGGTTTAATGAGCCGAAAGAACACTCGACCTTTAACCCCCGACTCCTTATTTGAAAAGAGCTATAGTTTTCTGTTTACTACATACGATCCGGCCATACAATGGCAAATCGGCACAGGCCGGGCGATATGCGGTAAATTAAACATAGATTTCGAGTAGCGTCGCGTTGGCTAGACAACCAACCGCAGGCTGTGCAAGGTGTTTCATAAAGTACTGAATTTATACAACCGAAAGCTTTTCCTATTAATTTTGTTTGTAGGTGATTAATTTGGGGTCCATTTCCCCCTGTCCCTGCTTCTTCAGACATCTCAGATTATGCAACTCTGGTGCACTCCTTAATGAATTAAAATTACCTACCATAAACAATTATAGGCTTATAATGTTTCGTTTTGAATTAATGGGAAACGTTAGCCTATATCGGAGGGAGATGTAGACTCAATAAAAATGACGCCTGCATGCATCTTGCGGGAATTAAACAATATAGGCTTATTATTGTCGCTTTTTTTTTTATATGCGATGATGGCGTTGTTTTTTTTTAGTTGTAAGTAGTCCTCATGCATGTTCTTCAACCACATTTCATTGTTAATAATAAATGTCCAACTCCCCGACAAAGCCTACTCCTAGAGTAGAATTCTTGTACTATACTTCACATGCACATAGGCCGATTGTCTTTTTTCCCCGGCCCGGCCGTACGCATTGCATTGGAAACTTCACGAAATTTTGACCAGCAAATTAGCGCCCTCTTGTGATGCACGAAAGCTTAAATCTGCATTAGACTGTTTCCCGGCCCATTTTTGAAGCCCGAAGGACAATGAGGTCAGGGAACCAGACTAAAATCTGCATGTGTTCCACAGAATGGCGGGAATGCAGTGCAGTTGAAACTTAATAATTATCGCTCAGTATACGTTTAGAATAAGATACTGGCTTTCTACACTGAACGTCTCCGACTATTCTCGAACGGCTTGCCCGGGGCCGGCCGAGGCCGGCTACGCTGGCATGGATCGAGCGACGGCACTTTCAGCAACTCGATTAACAGCGGTCCCGTCGTTGGCACGTGGCATGCATATACTGCACTGGATGTCATCAGAACTTGACAGCCCCGGCCCGCGATAAAACGGGCGCGTTGTGAACACTGTCTGCAGTGCTAGTACCAGAAACCACGGTTCTTCGATTCAAGGGCCGCCGAAAAGACGTGAAAGAAGTTTCGACGAAACGACAATCAAGACTTGAAAGGTAGGCCTAAGGCTTCAATATTCAGGAAACTGTGAATCTCATATTGAATTGCATAGGCTAGGCCTAGGCCCACAGTTTTGCGCCGCTGTAGCGTGAATATCCGGCTCCATGAAATATGGACTCATTGGTAGTATTGCGAATGCGTAAGTACGATAATATGCTATTTTTAGGATCATATATGGCAGATTTACCTGTCACGTGCGAGGGATTAGCCAATAATAGGAAAAGGAGTCGGATTTTCATATGACACCGGCCCTATGTAATTTAAAGGCAAGGTTTTGGTGCAACACTGTTCGCTATAGCTCTATGGTCCCACTGATTCGTGTGTCAGCAAAAGTGTACTTACACGTTATCGTTCCCAAATGACTTCTACCACCTTGAGCAATCTTATTCATATTCCTGTGAAACTGGTTTTTGTAATTTTGAACTGTATTTTGGGTGAAATGTGATTTTCTTTGTGGGTTTTCCACCGTTGGTGTCATGCGTACCAACGCGGTTCTGTGCTTTCGGTAATACAGCATTGTTCGTGTTGTGTTTTAACATTCTCCTGCGTTTTAACAAAATTGCTTTTATTAGTATTACACGACCTTCCCATGATCCCATCGCCAGCTATTAAGATGAGTCCAGATTCATTCACTTAAAAGAGGCTTTTCGTTCTCTTACGAGACGAGCCATCAGTTACATTGTAATACCATTGTGTATTATATCAACCTCGCATACCGCAACGGTTAAACACGTGTTCTGAGATATTGGAAATGCTAACTAGGCCAATAAGGACTACGGGCAAGTTCGCCAGGATTTACGAGTGCCAATTAAGTCGTGGCTTGCAATTGCAGCTGCAGCGTTGCCAATCCAAATGCTCTTGCACGATGTAGCACCGGACATCAGGTATAGTAACTGAAGTCAACGTACGGGCCTTCACCCAACACTTAATTTCTAGCAATACATTTCTAGAAAATGATTTACGTATACAGGTTTTTTTTAGTGATTGGGGGAGTTGTAACAATGCCTTTTTCTTTACTTATTTTTTTTCCAGTTAAATATTTAAAAAAAGGAAATCACAAATAATGACATGAAATCCGATGTTACTGAACTAAGTAGGATTCGCGTCTGCTTGTACCCGCACAATGGGCCGTGTGACAGCGCCCCCAATTCGCTTAAAATTATAGCTTTTTGCCATTACCAATTCTTCGTGAAAGGTAGGTCTCAGTTTTGAGGTCACTAAAACAGGAACTGGGCTTATCTCCCTCCATGAATGAATAAATAAATACAAATTAAAAGCAGACTTTAATGTTTCACACGAATGGGATGCTCATCATACCCAGGAACATAATTATTTTGATGCCTATAGGCGTTAACCACTAGGCTTTGCGCGCAGAAGCAGCCGGCCATTTTATGATCTAGAATTCTGTCCGTTATAACAAGGGAAGTCTGACGCATACCTTAACATTTTCCCATGCAAAGTAAATTCGCAAAGTTGTTAAAGGGAATGTACAACATTTGCTTTTGCTGCAATTTTCAGAAATAAATGGATTTGGAGAATGTTATAACAAATATTGTTAAACTGACTTGTTTCACGTTTTGGGGTTGTAGATGCTGGAAAAACCAAGAAAACCAATCATGTTCTTGTAGTCTGGTTCCCTGACTCCACTTAAGATGAAACGGAGTAATTTATAGACTTTGGGGAATTGTAAGTTCAGAGAATCGGTCTAGCTGGCTTGTACCCCTTCACAGGTGTGTAATCAACTGCAAAGAAAATGCGGAATAACTAAATATAAAAAATTAGGAGCAGAAAAAAAAAGCCAGTTTTCTCCAACGCTGGTCGGCCGACCAGCGTTCGAAAAATACAGTCTTTCTTGAAAATGTCAGCATACCAGGAGCCACGATTTTACAGGATGCTTCAGACTGTCATTCCTTAACAATCCAGTAAGGTATTTCGTGATAATTTGATCATTTCATTTTTTGATGTTTGCAAAAATTAATGTTGTATCTTCCCTTTAAGTGCCACTCATGTCGTATAATGATCGGTACCAAGCGCCATATTGACCGCAAGAAAATTCGATCAAGTGGCTTTAATGTATACAGCAGTTACCGTATGGTTTGATGATATCCTTCAATCATCCGTATAATGTGAAACTTCACATCCCAACGTACAGTGGCATGGTACTGGAAAAACTAATTAGGCTTTTAAAATGCAACGCACAGTGCTATCCATGTAATTTTCACACCCGTGTTTTGATGGAATATCGCGTACCCGTACCTAGCTAAACATTAGATTATGGACAGGTTCATTTGGAATAAATGGATGCGGGGAATAACAAAAAAAAATCAAAAAAAAAAATCGGTGGGCATAATGTTTCCCTTGTATGGAAACAGATTATCATCAACAGTTACCTTAGGCCAAAAAAGTCTCCGGTTTCTGGTATGCGCGCGCGTTGCCGTAGCCATGCGCGTCGGCAAAATGAAAACGTTTTTATCAATGAAAGATGATGTCTCAAAACCGCCAAACTCACTGGTTTGACTGGAATCCTGCTGCTGCACAATTTTAACGTGTTTTTAGATTGGGTTATGGTCGAGAATAAGATTTACGGTGGCCTCTCTGGACTCCCATATATTTGCACTAAGTTTAGTCGGGCACCATTTACAGTCATCAGCCGACATTTGAAGCAAAAAAATCAGGTAAAAAAAAGAAAAAGCCGCGTCGCCGCACCACTTTTTGGGCAAGCTCCATACCAGAAACCGGAGCCTTTTTTCTGGCCTTAGGGTACAAGGTAGATTAGAGGGACATTTCAGTGTCGCCCTACTGTTTGAAGTCCTATTTCTATATAGGCAAACTTTTAGGGTAGGATAGAGGTAGGTTAGGGTTAGGGATCATTAAAGTTAGGAGTTTTGTGCATGTATAAGTCTATGGGAATGTCTCGGTAAGGTACCTTATTCGTTAAGTTATAATTTGGGGAGCATCATAGTAGTTCCTGGAAGATAAGTCGCAGCCATAGGCCTAAATAAATGGTCACCTGAACGTAGGCTATCGCCTGTGAAAAAGGTCGGGCGGTGGATTGTATAGCAAAAATAATACTTTTGGCCAATATCCATTCATACTTTGTATTTATTAAAATAACAAATATCCTTTTGTGGTTAGATATTTTTAACGTGCTCTTTCACTACTTGAGTTAGAAAAGCATTGTTATTTTCTGGCGCTTGAGGGCGCTCGGTGTTGTGACGTCACTGCAGGCAAACGCCTATAGCGTTTCAAAGATTTTCTGTAGGCCTACAAGATAATGAACGCAAAATGAAGCTCATACAAAAAGGTTTTGCCAAAAAAATAGATGAGTTGCTGGCTTTCGAACCATCGTAGAAAATACCGAATCAGAAAACTGACCATCACAGAAAACCCAACATTGTAGCATTATTGATATAATGGAAGTAGCCTAGCTTGAACACTATATTCCAAGGAATATCCCATTGTACAGCAAGCGTTATTATGCGTGCAGATTCGGTGATTTATTATGATACAAAATAAGACTGCGTCTAAGTTCACCTCCAGATCTGACCATTCAGCGGGCGTCTTTTAATTATCAGGTCTTCGGTAACCCGTTTTTGTATCAAAACACGGCAGCCAATAAATTGACCACTTAACAGCTGAGGCTGAATTTGTGCTCGAAAAGACGTCACAATTTCTAAAGTCGACTCCGATTGGCTGGCGCGCGGAGTCGCATAAAATGTGCATGTTCACATAATCAGACGTCTGTGGCAGGGGCGGATCCAGGAATTTTTGCAGGGGGGGGGTTCATCAGCCAAAAAATCTGAACAGGCGGACATTAGACCAGTATAATTTTTTTGGGGGTGTCACAGCAGGGGGGGGGGGTTTCGACTTATTTTTTAGGAATTTGTATGATAATTTTTTTTTTAGGGACCGAGCTGGGGGGGGGGGGTGGGGTTTGACCCCCCAACCCCCAACCCCCTTTGGATCCGCGCCTGCGTGGTGTGGCTAGGCACACGTGGAGGTCTCAGACTACTTGAACACTGGAGCTTCTGCATAAAATGTCATATGACACTGTAAAAATTATACATAATGGAAATTCGTATAAGGAAAAACAAAATCAAAAACCGCCTTCAGAAATGGCAACGTGAAAGCGGAGAACAAAGTTGCACTTCATGGATTCTTACAAAAACACAAACGCCCCACCATGGTTAATGGGCTCTTTACAGATAACGATTGTTCCACAGCTTCAATAATCAATGGATGATGACGTTACTTTTCATGCATTTCCAATGTCTGATTGGGAAGGCATACTACGGAGGCGGAATGGTTAATGTATTAGTCACAAAGCGTTTCGTCAGACTGAGTTCGGCAAACAGCGAGGATTGATTTTCTTTTTAACCGTAAAGTAACACGATGAATAATTACTGAATGGCCAACTTATTAACCAAACTACTTGAACGGAAAAGTAAACCAATCAACTATAAAAAATAACCCTTATACCAAAAGCAAATAATCACAGGCCATAGTAGCTCCATGATTTAACCTTCAACTTAACCAAACCACTTGAACAAAAAAGTAAACAAATCAACGATCAAAACCAACGCAAACTAAACCAAAGCAAATATTCACAGGCTCTACAATATCGTTATTAACCTCAAATTTAACCAAAAACACTTGAACGATAAAGTAATCACTCAACTAAACCAACCCACACCAAACCATAAACCTAAACAAATACTAACCATGTACCAATACTTGAGCGCATTACCAAATAAAAAGCACAATTTACATCATTATATTTTCGCAGTTCTTTGCAACATGCGGCACCGTCTTTTCGCTTTGTTGTTGTTGTTGTTGTTGTTCGGTATCTCAACAAGACAGCCGTAAACATTATTTATACGTTTTGCTAATGGGTTAATAATAATATATACAAGTGTTTTGTCGCCACATGTTGAAGTGAATTTTAACTGATGAAGCAGAACGGCCGAGTGTAACACGAGTACACAAGTACCAGCAACAATTGTAGTCAGCAGATACAACCTAATGTGTATAATTTGTTTCACATGCCCAGCCGTGTAGTTGGTAAATAAAATACCACTCATAGTTATACCAGACCGACCGCCCGCCCACGATCCGACAACCCAGTACGCATGTCATTATGACCGTCACCTATTAGCATGAGAGTTCCATATGGAAAGCAGGGGAACTCGATCGAGGCAGGCATGAATTCCCTTACAGGTTCAACAGGTTCTGGAGTTACCGTATCGTCTTTCCCCGTCTGCGCGATCGAATCGTCTCGCTGGGTTTTGAGGAATAATGGCGTGCCGTCGGAGTTTCCACGCGAGCTGCCGTAAATTCTAGAATATCAGGCTGCGAATGGCGAGGTGGCACGCGCATTCATCTTGCCGTCAAAGGTATTACGTATAATTTGTATACGTGAAGTGACCCAACTTATCAGGGGACCTAGAATTGGTTGCGAACGCTTCCAGTGTAATATGAAATAATCGAGTGGTGAACCAACTGAACCATTATAAGGGTGCCGATTGGGTGTTGCCTCAGTCCAGAAAGGTAAGTTTTAATAGGCTATACACGGTGCATTTTTAGTTGATGTAATCTGATATTATTTGCGTAAAACTCACTGTGAAACAGACATCTAAATTAACCATATCGTCCGGGATGCGTCATGTATGGCTGTAAAATGCGTTTCCCATGAAACGATCATAGCCGGAAAGATTAGGGTTCAGACAAACCTACCTGTGAAAGCCTTTGGTTTTCGTATAATTATTGTGCAAAGAAATTTCAGGTTACAATATTGTCCTCAGACAATGGAGCGGCATTGGAACGCTAGTCGTAAAAAATCCAGTCACATTTCTTTTCGAAAATTATATTCTAAAAGCCTGCACTGTTCTGAGTTCGTACTGATATTAATGTGAGGTCTTTATAATATTAAAAAAATCTTTGACATTAAATAAACAAATGGCAACTTCTTAAGAGTCTTTAAGCGGCTATATTATATGATTCGAGTTTATTCAATTCTGGAAGCGCTGGTAGGCACCGCCACAAGAGTGGCTCCCGCGTCAGTCGTAAACGAACAGGGTTGTACATGCTTCTCTCCATAAATTTAATGACATTTTTTTTGGAATTCCGTACAACTCTAACCTTCGAAATGTGATTAGTAAACGATCTATAAAATTCCACTGAGTTTTGGCAGTCTTTTGTCAAAGCACGTGCATCTTGACACTATAAAAAGTGTTTCTGAGCTTAAACATTTCTTAAAACGTTAATGTTAATTTGAAATGTTTGAATCTCGTTCAGTCGAAATTACAGATTTTAGGGTGTCTGTGACATGTCGTGCATGTTTAGGCATTACGGCGGCCTGTTGGTACCATCTGGAGTAAATTTTAAAAGTTAATAAAAAATGACTTATGGGGTTTAAGCCGAACGAAACGCTACGGATGGATGGATTGCAAAAAAAAATCTAAGCATGATTAAAGCAACATCACGTGAAAACAATGGGTTACAAAAAGTGTTTAAATTCGAAAGCACCATTTTACCAGTGTATAACTAAACACTGGAAATGGTTGTCTACTATTTTGGGTGCGCTTGTTTGGACACATAGCAAAGAAGGCAATATTGATCCCGTGCAACGATCGATCAAAACAGTAGTAAGCTGAAGCTAAAAGATGTAAACGAGTTATTTAATTAAGAAAACGACGGTGTCCCGTTTCCTGCCGGGGAATGAGAGTGTAAAGCTATCCCGCATCGCGTGAGTCAGAATGGACACTTAATATCGCCAATAGTCACGGTATTTGGTTTTTATTTTAGCTTTCGTGAAAGATTAAATTAGACGGATGTATTGAGCTACGTGCCGTGAAAACTGTCGTGTACACAGTACATATGAATAATTATTTAGCCATAATTCCAAACCCTTTGACCTATAGTCATGAAATTTCTTGGGCATATTCATTATGAGTTGCTCTATGCATGTACCGAGATTCAACATTTTTTGTCACTCAATGGCCGAGATCTTAGGGAGGCGGAATCCGCCCCCCGGCTGAGAGATGGTCAAAATAATCCGGCCCTTTTATAGCGTTAATGACTTGCCTTCAATGCCTTGCACTAACTTCAACGCATCAGAGTAGATTGTTACGAATTGTGACTTTATTCAAACAAGAAATGCCATCTATCGATTGTCTGGATTATGGCAGAACTGAAAAACCTCGTTCCCAGAGTGTACCCTTATCTGAGCAGTAGACATTGTGGCGCATACCTGTAAATCGACTCCCATAGACAGTCCTTCTGTTTTGAGGCGTGCGATCACACCCCCACGCCATCACACGCCTAAATGCTTCCTGAGAAGTGCGAATAATCACACACCTGAATCCCTCGGTACCGCACACCTCGGCATACATTTACGGCATAATTACACTTCATAATTTGTGAAAAATAAAGTATGTCGGTGAAGAGAAAACGGCTTTATTGTAAACCAAGATGAATATTATCAAAAAAATACCAGATTGTTCAGTCCCAGCTTGGACCACAGAATCACACACCTAGAAAAATCACACGCCTAGAAAAATCACACGCCTAGAAAAATCCAGGTGTGCGTTTTTCCACATACCTGTGATTTTCAAATCAGAAGGACTGCATAGACCTCAGTGATAATAACCCGTACTTCCAAAAATTATTATTAAATTAAAAATCACAAATCTCCAAGGCGTTTGACACACCCATCAAATTAAAGCTTATTTCGTCATCTTTTATTTTCTGTGGAATTTCGCGTGGTAATTCTATGACTTTTGGGAGAAAATTCCATCCAAAGAATCTGATGATCACCCCTTAAAGTAGTCCTGTGGCCCATCGCCATTTTGCAAAATGATACCTGCGCTCCATTGCAAAATAGAGCCATTTTAGGGCCCAATTTCATCCGAATTTCAAAGAAATACGAACTCGCAGTCCCATTCATGTTCCAACCCTTCTTTTTTTACAAACCCTCAAGTTCATGGTCCACAAAATGCTCCAATAGTAAAGAAATTGAGGGCATACAAATCGTGATTTTGCCCGCGTATAGGTAATTCTGGGCCCATTTAAAGGTCTGCACCCATGGGGACGAAACTGCAGTGTTTCTCTTGTTCTAATTGGTTATCGCAATATTGCAGTGTGTTGCTCGAAAACCATGGGGACGAGGCTCTAGACGACTTGTCTAGTCGTTAGACTGTGACATGCATAACAAACAATAATTCTGCATCGCGTAGAAAGCTTCTCATACGCTAAAGCGTTTTTGTTGGTTTGGATATTGACAAAACTGAGATGATTTCCTAATTATGAGTATCATCCGTCTTTCAACGAACCCCGCCCTCACATATCAAATTTGATGCGCCAGCCAATCGGAGTCGACTTTTGAAATTGTGACGTCAAATTCGGCCTAAGCTGTTGATTGGTCAATTTGCTGCCATGTTTTTGTAATACAACAACGGGTAATCGAAGATCTGATAGGAAGGCGCCGGCTGAATGGTCAGAATCTCGAGGTCAAGACGCAGTCTTGTTTTTTGCATTAACTTATCGCCGAATCTGTACGCATATCATAGACCGCTTGCTTTGCAAGAGGCTACTCCATAGACTAATGATTACCCTGCATTAAACAAAATAATAAGGAAAACGTGCTCCGATTTGCGTTCGTCCATAAGTATTAGAAAACCTCAAGCTGTAATTAATATATCAACTGTTTTACAAACAAAAATAAGACTCTCCATTATAGACCTAACTTAATTAAGACAGGTTGTTCTGTGTACACTGTGGCAACATTGTGGGTAAAAGAATAAGCCTCTGTACTAATGACGTCACACTTTGTTTACATGTGCACTTTCCTATGGAGCCAGTGGGGGCCCACGGTCCACTGAGCACCATGGAAAAGCACACACGTAAACAAAGTGTGACGTCATCAGTACAGAGACTTATTAAGCACCGATGAAGTTCACACTGCTCGTTCATTTCAACAGAGGGCGACATTTAAGATTTAAGGTCGTATCCAAATCGGGTACCTGTGGCTACGGCTTCGGCTTTTAATATTGGAACGCTACAGTGAACATTCGTAGCCGCATAGACAACAATTAGCCGTCTGCCTCCGTCGGACCTGTTCAAGTATCCATATGCTCTCCTATAATTAAACTGTCGTAGCTAGACAAACCGAGTCGGCCTGGGCGTTGCGATCAGTGCACCGTCGGGAATTCTTTTACCAGACCGCCAGCTCAGACGCCGGGGACGGGAACCCGATGCGAAACTGGGTCTGTACGCTGCGAGCTCCCCGTGTGGGTCGCGTAACTGTAGAAACTGTCTGCCAACTCATTGTGTCTCTCATCGTAAGCCCATACGGTTTGATTTCTTGGATTGCAGGGCGGCCGCTGCGAGCGCCGCATGACGGACTGTTAAGAAATCAAGGCGAACACGTTGAACTTTGCAGTTGATCCTCCGGGAGCTGCAACGGCCTTTTATAGGATGAAATACCTTCGCCGTAACAGGCTGTCGGATCAGGTAAGTTTAAACAGTTTAAATATAAATTGCTGCTTACTTTAAGGTTATCGTGATTCTCGTATATTAAATGAACCGTTCGAAGTTCGAATAAACGAGCCTATTTTGGCTCTCGAAAAAACACGTTGGAACGAACGTTAAAGGCATAATTATGGGATCGTTTGCATTTATCCCAAAAGTAACCTACCGAATTATTATCAAAAAGCTTACTTAGTGCTGGATTACAGATCGTACTGGTACTAAATACGCGGTGAAATTATTCCGTCTGGCTTGCTGTCATTTGGAAGAAATCAAGAAATGCACAGGTGATTTCCAACGATCAGTCAATTGACTGGTTTTTGGGGAAAAAAACCCTGAAGTGCTATAGTCAAAAGCGTGTTTCCAGTCGTGATCAAAGGTTGTGCATGGTTTTGCACTGTTTTCTCGAAAAGTGTAATTCCACTGAGCTGCGACTTCAACAGGTTATGTTTTGAATATACCATTCCTCTTTGGATTTTGAGTGGTGTTATTATTGGAAACGAACAACATGCATGAACAGCAAATGATCCTCTTTGAAACAGTAGAATATCGATGTTCTGACACACTATACAATATGCCGTTATCGTGTAATTAATGCGCAAACGAATGTCGGGGTACAATTATTGTGGTCCTCAACAATGGCGTCGTCGCAATATTTTGGTCGTTATTCCAGTCACATATTCTTCTGTTCAAAAATTTGCCTCAATTAAACTTGTGGCAACGATCGTCATGTGTGCATGTAAGCCTCATGTCAAACGGTGAATTTTCGCTTACGTGATAGGCCCATGCGCCAGTTTTGTGTTGACAATTTTGTTTCTATAACGGGTTTTATTCACTGCTTGATATTATAGAAAAGGTAAAAAAAAATCGCTCCCGCGGCAAACGTAAACACATTTTTTCACCCTGAAATGTAAGACGTGTGAATTTTCTTTGACCCCTGCTGACCTTTAAAATTATGGCTAGTAACGATGTACGTTCCAGCGATGCACCTCAAACTATTTAACGTACAGTGTGCAAATATCCATGTCTCATAACGGGGACATGGATAGCGAGACACCGTTTTCATTAAAGGTGTACTTTTGTCATTATTTGCCACATTATTCATGCTATTTTGTGACGCACGAGGGCGCTTTTTCTGTGACGTCACTTCAGGCACTTTCTCTACAGTATAGATATAAACCCAAACAATTAGCTCATTGTAAATGCTTGGTAAAATCAGAAACTCGATTTACCAAGCAATATCCAGCCGGTTGTTTTAATAATTGCATTCACATATTATCGCAACGACACAAGGCAAGCATAGTAGATTTAGTTCCAGATAGATCTAGTTCCAGAGCTCACCAAATTCTATGCATTGATTGAAAATGGCTGTCCCCTTGAAGCTTCTGTTTTAGACATCTGTGCTACCCAATGGGCCGGATTTAGCCCATTCGTTCGTGTGACGGGATACTCCTGTACGACAGCACTGCCCGATTTACAAGTGAAAGTGAGTCTGTCGGTGAATAAGTCGGTCAGTCATGGTATAAAAGAGAGGACAATAGTCTGGCCCTCTGGGACCAGCAAAACCAAACCAACCCAACCCTGGAGTTAATGTACTTCTAGAGACACCGTAATGGTATGTGCCGTGTTATATGTGAACAGTTGCATGGAATATCACAGCAGTATGGCCGGAAACAGGCAAGACAAGGACAGCAATGTCGCTTATGGATGTAACTCGCCAAGTCAACATTTCAACTTGATGACATATCACAAATTGAGACAAGCACTAATTGGCGTGTAAAGAATGTTTGTATCGTAGCGGACGCTCAGCGTGGCACACGCGTCTGTTAGTGTAATCATAGTTCACGGTGTAATGACATTATGTGAACGACCCAATTGCATATAAACATTGTGCGTGGCGTATGTGGTCCCACAACATGAATTGAATTTGTGAAATGCCTCGTCGATCGAAGCTGATGGCCGCAGGCTACCTACGGAGTGACTGTTTTTAGTACAGCCGGTGAACATTCTCGACCCATGTTGTTTGCCAAATTCTAGGCCAGGCGTAAGTATAAGAACTCGTGACAATTTCCTTTCCTATCAAAGGGGAAAATTGTGGGCTGTTTGCTATATTAAATCCCTAGAAGTGGCTGTTGAGATTGATCTGAACTTAAATTGTTTTTTAAAAGTAAGGATAAGTAGAATATCGGCCCGTGTTCAGTAGTAATAACCCGGCCGGTTATATGGACAAAGGAAGACACTATGAGAGACAAAGTTGTACTTGAGCTGCTGATGTGGTTTATTCGGTTGGCTGTGATGCTCTCTGTCGGATTTCTAGATCCTGCTGGGTTTTTATACACTAAATAGACATTCCAATCTTACAGACATCTTACATGTTTTTTTGCCTTGTTAGGGATTGTTCACTAACCTTTGACTATTAATAATACAAGTATGAAGGTGTTCGGTCCAATTGTATCTGGGGGCAGGGCTAGGCAAATTAATGGAACAATTGGTTTTCCTTTTAAGTCCTTGAGCTAATTCACTGTGGCCTTCCGGTGCAACCCAGCGTCCACCCACGAGGGCCTTGTGGCTAAACTAGCCATTCCTTAGATGAACCTCATTTGGCGAGGAAAGTGGTCCAGTTCCTTGAAGGTTAACCCATACAACTTATACGGATAATTATAAGGCATGATATGTTATCATGTTGAAATAGGTCGATGTGATATGGGACGTCCAAATCGAATTTCTCAGATCGGTTGCGATAATAGCAACTGTTTTTGCTGGGACTAGAGTGGCACCTATTATCCTGACTTACTGACTGAGCTGTCACTTATTTTTTTAGACTGGCTGTCGAATGGCGGAGACAACTGGGCAGTGCTATCGTATATGCTTACCCCGTAAAACCAATGGATGGGCTAAATCCATAGATTTGTGTAGATCCGATGCATGCAAAGACCTCCAGTGATTAGCCATTTTCGAATCTATTTAGTGCAATAGTGTGCTTTCTGCAAAGCCTATGTCCTCTTTGTATAGGCCTACCTTTCTCGCTGATTGACGTCACTTGCGATCTACACTGGTCTGGGACCATTGGCTTTCCTACAGTCCTTTTCTGTCCTGCTTGATTCCTGTTTTCCTCACAATGATTCCGCGTGCTAGCTCGGCAACTTAATTTCAAAGCGGTTTCGGTATCATTAGTGTTTTTTCATTGAAGCTTCTAATGCTTCTTTGTGAAGCGAGTAATACTACATGGATATTTTTGTTTTTTTTTCAATCAAGCACCAAGCTTGCAGGTACTAGATTGCAGATCTTCAGAAATCCAAACTGCAGCCCGTTGTAGAGATTACAATCTTCGAGGTGTAATTGCTACAAATCCAAGACTGCGTGGCTGATCGATGGTTTTTGTTTTCGGAAGGGTTCATCGACTCCTTTCCCTGGCTTGTTGGCGTATGTGAAACGGACGGTGTTCTGTAGGACATTGCCCCGTCCGACGAAGATTTCGATCTGTTTCAAAGCCCGCGGCTAGACCTGCAATTTGCCCACTTCGATGTATGCACATGGTCCATATTACTACACCAGACTTCATTGCAAGGGAGTCCATTATCATGCGCATTAAGAGGAATAACATACGAAACGCAAAGGAGAAAGTGAGCCGTGAACATTGGCAATCGAGAACGATCGGTTACCAAACCGTCAAAATTCTAGCAAATACACCACAGTTATGTTGCGCATGCGCTCAAAGCATGCATTTCTGTGCAGCAACATAAAATCTGAACATTTCTTGAAAGTCCCGTTTAAAAGAGGTGCAGTTATCTAAATATACAAGATTAGGCAAGCCAAGTTAAAGCTGGTCCCAGAGCGCACACAATTCTTTTCAATTGATTTAGAATGGCGTCATGTACTGGATATGGAAGTCTTTGTATGCATCTGCATGGTCTGCACAATGGTCCAGGGTTAGCCCGTTCCGATTGGCCTTACAGGGTAATCCTATACAATAGCACAGCCCGGCTTACAAGAGACAGTCAGTCAGTTAGAGAAAGAGGGCACTGGGCTGGCCCTCTGGGACCAGCCCTGGTCAGCTCTGGGACCGATTTGTGATCGTCCAAAAAGCAAAAAAACTCCGTTTGAAGATATCAGAAGGATAAGGCCCACCCGACATTTTGTTAACATATTCAGCTTGGTATGGTGTCATTTGGAAGTAATGTCACACGCGATGAAACATAGGGCCTATTTGTCCTTAACACTTTGTGACAATGTTTAGAAAGCAACTACAACATATTACAGGGACGGTTTGTTAGATGACATTGTCGATCGATTTGTTGGTTTTGAATAGTGCTGTAATTTTAAAGCCTGACGTAGTTACTGCAACATCTCAAACTTGCAGCTTCTTAAACACCATCAACCCCAAGTTACAGATTGTATAGTGCACCTTTCTGTGAATACTAGCTTTATTTTCGACGGACCTCGATAAAATGTCACCGCAGTATGTGCAGCATGCAGTCCCTCGTCATAATTACCCGAACTGCCAGTTTCAAATCACGGTCACATTTGCCCTTTAAGCTCAACCTTTTTGTCAGTTTCCAGTAAACGAACGGAGCCAAAAGCCCTCGACAGTTCCATAAATTGCTTTCGCGGAAACTTAATTACCTGATTCCCTCCACAGGCGAGATAGGCGCGCAGTTTTTTTTGTCCAAGAAAGAAACATGCGTCGCACGTCAGGACTAATGAAAATAATGTAGCTCTCGCTCCTTTCGCGATGACACAAGAACAAAGTAGACAACTTGTACAAGACGACATTATATCGGTGTAATTGTATCCCGTGGCTATGCCGTGTATATGCACAGGCTGTTTGTGCGTATTTAAATGTGTAAAGGTAATATACAACATTTGCTTGTGATGTAATGTTCGAAAATGGGTGGATGTGGGGGTTAGTATTTTATAGCAAATATTGTTACACTGACCTGTTTAACTTTTAGTTCACATGGATGCTGGAAAAACGAAGAAAACATGCTGTTCTTGTGGTCTGGTCCAGTGACCCTACTTCGGACGAAACGGAGCAATTTATAGACGTCAGGGAATTGTCAGGTCAGGGAACCAGACTAGCTGGCTTGCACCCCTTTACGACTGTGTAACCGTTTGCCAACACAATTGTAGACTAACTAAATTTGGAAAATTGGGGGCAATATTCGAAAAAAAGTCGGGGTTTTTTTTCAAAACGATATTCGGCCGAACATCGTTGGAAATTGATACAAAAATTTCACCGTTTCTGAAAGTGAAAACACACCAGGTGCCGTGATTTCACAGGATGCTTAAGACTATTATCCACTTACAGTCAAGTAAGGTTTTTCATAATAATTTGGTTGTTTTCTTTTTTGATGTTTGCAATATTACCTATAAGCATTGCGCACGTCCCAGAAGTGGCGCTTGTTAAAACGCCATGAAAATATTAACAGATGTGACATTGGCAAAAGCAGTATTGTATTTTGATTTGCCAGTTTAATTTTGCATCTGTTCTGAATTTAACTGGAAGGTAAGTTCAATTAGAGTGTTTCGCATAGTTATTTTAAGAGGGGAGCTGTGTGAGAAAGTATGCATGGGGACATTGAGTCGTGATAACCAATTTGATAAGTGCTTGCAAATTCAGAAATATTTGTAGAAAATGTCCACCGGGACCTTATAAAGGAAGAACGAAAAAGATGCCACCTCGGATAATGTATTGGAGAAGGGTGTTGAGAGAGTTCATCCCTTGGCCGTTGGAGACGAGTACTCTTGCAATGATTTCCGGAGCCGTGGCGTGACCGGGCATAAGCCGCGTTTCGTCCGCCGCAGATCGTCAACAAAATACGGCACGTATAAAAACCCGTGCCGCACCCCTTGACATTTCAGACCGATCCTTTTTTTTTCTTCGTTCCTCTCATGGCACGATACGTGATTTTCGGTCTACCTGTCAGACTCAAGTTGTTAAAAAAGAAGAAGAAGGATCAATTGAATTGGCTGGTTTGCACTCCACGACATGGATTTTCCCCTGGATTGGTCGGGTTCCTCTCCGCAAAATACCGTTTTCGATCAAAGTGGCGAAGAAATGAGACAAGGATATCATCGCACATTCAATTAACGAATTCTGATTCTGTCATAAAATCTCAGGAAAAGACGAACAGCATGCCCGTCGGAAAGAGCATCTATATAGCGACAAGCACTCAACAATACAAGACTGAAGTCTCGGCTGAATGTAATTTGGCAGATGGCAGAACTTGTTTGCCTTACGGGGACGCGGCAATTGAAGTTGCCTCGAGTGGAGGGAAATTCGCGCTAATGCTCGGTCAGGGTATAGTCACGTCAAGACGGGCATTAAGACGTGCGCCCGGCAGACTTGAAGACTTGTCAGAGAGCGTGCAGTCGTGCTGGAGAGCATCCTTAATGACATCACTTACATTACGAAGTACGTGCTGCGATCTTTTTCTTGTGTAGATATTGGAAACGGCACATCATAGTATATTTTTGTTCCAAGCTACGTGCAAGCGTTGCAATTACATTATTTTCACTCGTTGCACGGGATCTTCTCGATTATTTTATGACGTTGTCGACTCTCTGTGAATAAAGTCGTATTTGTTACTTGTGATGCGAAACGTGTGACCTCCCGGAATTTTCCCTCAACCTATGAGTTCGAAAAGCATTGCCCTTTTCATTTGTTATGAGAATGGTAAAGACGAAATTATATAGCGCACATATCCACCAAACAGGTGCCCAAGGCGCTATACATCATTATTACCCCTGCTCATTGGGCCAATGAAAACATCCGGCCAAAGACCATCTCAGCTCCCTGGGGAGTATACAGCTCAATGCTGCCGGATCGGCGCAACCACACAATCACCTCTGCCCTCACAGGTACCCATATACCCCTTGATGGAGAGAAGCAAATAAGTTAAGTGACCGTGGACAAAGTGCCATGCCAAAGGACACACGAGCAATCCTCAGGCTGAATTCGAGCCCACAACCTGCAGAATTACCCACTAGATCATGACTTCAATGCACCAGGCCACGAGCCCACGGCAGTCCACAATAATTATGTCCTTTGTCATAAGATTGACAGTGCTCACGTAAGTGTCTTCCATGTGTGAAAAAACCCAGGATTTCTAGTGCCCTGGACAAGTCGACATTGTCGTATTAAGGTCTGCTGAGATGTCGGTGTCCTTGTCGTTTTGTCATTTGTTATTAGTCAACATTGTCATCACACTTGTTGCCGTTATCACCGAATCTGGTCTGATTCGATGTCGCTGCTCCTGCCGTTTTGTTGTTTGTCATTCATTATTCGACGTTGTCATCACGCTTGTTGCCGTTATCACCGATACTACGGTCTTATTCGATGTCGCTGCTCTTGCCGTTTTGTTGTTTGTCATTCATTATTCGACGTTGTCATCACGCTTGTTGCCGTTATCACCGATCTGCTTGGATGTCGCTGTCATTGTCGACTTGTCGTGTTGTTTGTCATTCATTAGTCGACATTGTCATAACACTTGTTGCCGTTATCACTGATACTACGGTCTGATTGGATGTTGCTGCCCTTGACGTTTTGTTTATCATTCAATAGTCGACATTGTCATCACACTTGTTGCCGTTATCACCGATTCTACAGTCTGCTTGGATGTCGCTGCCCTTGTCGTTTTGTTGTTTGTCATTCATAAGTTGACGTTGTCATCACTTGTTGCCGGTATCACCGATACGGTTTGCTTGAATGGCGCTGCCCTTGTCGTTTTGTTGTTTGTCATCATTAGTCGACACTGTCATCACACTTGTTGCCAGTATCACCGATACTACGGTCTGCTTGGGTGTTGCTGTCAATGTCGATTTGTTGTTTGTTATAAGGTGACCCATATCTGCTCACGCAGTTTTGTTGTTTGTCATTTATTAGTCGACATTTTCATAACATTTGTTGCCGTTATCCCCGATACCACGGCCTGCTTGGATTGCGCAGTCCTAGTAATTTTGTTGTAGGTCATTAATTAGTTGACATTGTCATCACACTTGTTGCCGTTAATCACCGATACTACGGCCTGCTTGGATGTCACTGTCGTAGTCATTTTGTTGTTTGTCATAACTTAGTTGACATTTTCATCACACTTGTTGCCGATATCACCGATACTACGGTCTGCTTGGATGTAGCTGTCCTTGTCGTTTTGTTGTTTGTTATAAGGTGACCCATCTGTATCGGGCTGTGATTACTGAAAAATGACGTCAGTGAACCGGCCCGCAAAATGTGCTCCTACAACCAAGTATATATAGTCACGAACTATAATCCGCATGCTTCAAACATATCAAATGATTGAAAACAATATATCTTTTCACTTGATGACGTTATGATTTGGAGGGTTGAAGCGACACCGGATAGTAGGCCTAGTTAAGGCTAGTGTTTTTGGATTTCTGGCTGCCTGTAGGTTCGCCTGTTTTGCTCCCTAATGTGAATTCTTTCTGTTGTCATGTTTATTCATGGCCTACTATTTCAATGAAATACATTGGACCGTATATTTTCAATTCATGTCTCTTAAGGCCAGTGACTGTACTTGGTTGCAGAAAAAAAATAACTGCCATCTAAAATTCGGCAGCTCCGCCGGCAAAGATTGTGAATGCACTGAGAAAAACAGGAGTCGCAGCACAGAGTTCCAATCGAAACCTTACACCTTGACAGCTGCAGGCGCATCCAAGGATCTGGAACGCTCCAGTGTCTGCAGCTTCAACTCCTTGCAGAATCTGTCAGAAGGGCAGCTTGGTTCCCATCGCATAAATTCTCCTCAGGATGAGCCTGGCAAGCTCTCTATCATATATTAAAGAGCTCCAGAAACAGGTGGTTTTCTAGATTGAAAACAACAAAAAGAGTCGTTCCTGGAAAGGGCAAGACTCTTTTTTTGCAGCTGGTGTGTTGGATGCCTTGACGAGTGCAGGGATGCTAGTCAACATTATTAACATACATGTATAATGTATTGCTTGCACAACACTTCACAGCATTGCGCATCTTCATCACTTTCATCAAAGACATCAATTATGCAAAGATTAATGATATTTTGATTTTCCAGCCTGTCAGCTAGTGCTGAAGTCACTGACTGCCTTATTGTAGCCACTTTATCAATAAAATGGTGAGCAAGTCTGTTACACAAAGCAAGTGGATTATCAGTAGATGATTAAACCCGATTACTGTGATTTAAGAGTCTGTTTTGCATCTGCCCTATACAATGCATCCTTGTAGTAAGTCTCTTTGGCCTTTTGTATGAGACGATAAACCAGGTGATGTTGTTTCCGGTAACTGTCCCTGTCGGACAACAGTCTATACTTTTGCGCCGCTTCCTCTTCTTTCTTCTTCGTTCTCGTTCAGCTCTCCGGATGTCAGTCATACCGTGGGAAGGAGTCTCGCTCTACTCGTGTCCGCGTCTTTAATGGTGCATCATCGTCTAGGACCCTTGTCGAGGTAGTGACCAAGTTTTCTAGCCGATCGTCCACATCTGCTCCATGCACAATGAGCTCACACTTGAAAGCCTGTGCAACAGTGGAGCGGATATTCTCCTGTATTCTCGCGTTCTTATAAAAGGGAGGTGATTTCCCGTTGCTGGAGCGGCATCTGGCAATGTTAAGATCTGATCCATAGTTGAGAATTATGAAGCACGATATTATGCAGGTGGAAATTCTTCGTTAAAGAACGACGTTTTAATGTGGAAATACGTCAATTCAGTCCTATAGTGGATCTATATCCGGTATATGATAATTATGTCCTTTTCTTAAAGGGTTCGTGAAATGAATTTTACAGTGGTGCATATTTGTAGCAAACTTCCAATCATCTGAAATGTATGAAAACTATGAGACCATCACTTTTTGTAAAAAAGAAAGATTGCAAAGTGCACTATTTTAAACGTTTAAAACGTTTCATGCTTTTTTTTTCTGACAACTCATGAGGGCGCTGTTGTCGTGATGTCACTTTAGGAACACACCCTTCGGATTAGGGTCTTCTCTGCAAATTTTAAAACCAAAATTCTGCTAATTGAAAACGTGTGTGCATAAAGTTTTCTCATTGTATTGCTGTCATAATAGGCCTACTGAAACAACAATGAACAAAATGAAAGCAGAATAATAACCACAGCATACCCTTGTGACTTTTTTTCTGCTGAAGCAGGTGTAAAACTGAAGATTCTGCCTTGCATGACATCACAGTTTTGCTCATGAATATGGAAATTTGCATTAGCATTACATGACCCCTTTAACTAAATAATAATGTGGTGCTTGTACATAGCGCTTTATACCAAAGGTCTCAAAGCGCTTCACAATAGTTACCCTGTTTATCAGGCCATGATACCATTTTCTGCAGCAGTTCGAGATCAGTCAATCTGGTCTCTACCTTCACAGGTACCACTTTATACTCCTGGGTGGAGAGAGGCAATTGTAGTAAAGTGTCTTGCCCAAGAACACAAAAGCACCGTGTTCCCCGTCAGTTCGAACCCACGTACCGCGGCACAATTACAAGAGTCGAACGCTTTTACCATTGGACCCGACGGCGATCGAGTTTGATTTACTTTAAAACTTCAGTAAAATAAACTTGCAATAAATATCTACAGACAATCAAATACAAACTGCTTTTCTAAAACAAAAGAATAATATAATTCAAACCAAAAAGTCTTTAATTACCATTTGTTGTGTACGGCTGCAATAAATTTAATATTCCCCATCTGGTCAAAAGTACTAAATTTAGAAACAGAGTGGTACGCGAGTTAAATGCCCGCTGTAATACACAAAATAATTGCGGCCCGTGGGATAAATGGCAAAGTTGTTTCAGTGCTGGAAAAGGGTCAATGGGCGACGAGGCACACATCAGAGTCGCTTTGCTGAATGCATAATGTATGGTTGTGACCAAATTATACTGCAACCATCGTTTGTTTTAATGCCTGCCTTATAGCCGAGGAGACTGTGTTGTTCTTTCCATGTAAACATCGAAAGATGTCAACAGTTCTTTGCGTTGCTGTTTTTGCCTCTCATTTTTTCTTTTTAACCAAGCTGACCCCAACTTCGTTTCCATGGCGGTCGAGCTGTACGCTACTAGTAGTAGTTGCTCTCCTGCCCCAGTTCTGGATCATTTACATATCCTAAAAACGTGGATGCGATAATAAAGTGCTGCATCGTTGGGTGCCTTTTCAAGCATACCCGTCAAAGTTTTGTTTGTTTGTTTGTTTGTTTGTTTTGGATACGGTGTCTAGGGTAAATAGTGAAGCAATTCATCGTTTAATATGTATATGCCACATAAGAATGTTTATTTCAAAGTTAGTGTGACAATCTTACTCATCTCGCTTACGTTACTAAGTTTCCCTTGTCTTAAAATGTCGTTTGTGGAGCAACTTTAACTCACTGAAAAATCGTGAATGTCCGATAATTTGTATTGTGACCGAATAATGTATAATTCAGGGTGCAACAAATTGGAGAGCACAACCAAAAATGGCCGTATCGTCAATATGACCTACGATTTTCACATTATTTCTGGAATGAATGAAGACTTTTTTAGCAGCCTGCATTGCGCGATTGGTCATTGTTATGATGGTCGCGCGAGAGACGAATTCTAAATCAGCATTGAAACCGAGGCTGTCAGTGCTAAGCCACTGTATGAATTGATGACCTTTTCTTTTTTAATCCACTCAACAAAAGGGAGCACTGGGGCCCTCGTTTTCAGTGGCAATATGAAATTCGTCAATACATGTATCTGAATCCTCCAATTTTAATACGATTTTGCACACCCCTAGGGAGTTAGGTTTAAATTGCTTGTCTGAAAACGAAGATTCACTTCCACACAAAAGTTGAGACGAGGCCATTGTCCGTTTAAGGGGAAACCCCAAGCTCGTATAAATTGTCCGAGAGAAAACTATCGACCGGTATATATGAGAGTAGGGGTAGATGTCCCAGGCATTTCTTTCCTAGATTTGAGGAACCTTGTTAAGAAGGGGGAAATCAGCGGTTGCCAAGTGGTACACAGAATATGTCGTGGTCAACATTAATTGTAACTAATGGACGTCAATATTGCCAGCACACACGATGATTTGTTTAGTGCCAGCCGCATTCACTTTCGGTGGGCACATTCTCCAAGTAGCGGTGCGTGACGTAAGCAGGCGGCTTTTGTTGAGGATAGGAAGGCTGGCCATTCATCGGATCTGTTTGGACAATAGGGAGCTGCGAGGGACAGTGGGGATAAGCGACCATGTCGTTGTGTGGTAGACTTGTAGCACCGTGCACTGTTGAAAGTGGATTGCGCCAGGTGAGTTTGTTTACTCTGTGTTCACCTACGGCTACTCGTGGTTGTTTAATACAACACTGAAACTATTTTGGTGGTGTAACTCATGGAGACTGTTATGAAATTCTGAAGGCCTACGTATGATTATGTTTGTGCATTGAGCAAAGAACTCTATGGTCTGTGCCTCCATGGTGCGACCGAGTGAGGATCCAAACAAGGTAAGTGTGTAGAAACTTACATGTACATGTTATTTTTTCCACGAATGCAATCGAGCTCTTGTTGGTCTTTCTTCGTGTGTGACGGATGATGAACAACTACTGGACGAAATGGATTTTGAATGCTAAAAATAGTGCTTCGCAGTGTAAACATGGGCAGTTCAGTCTCGATGAATGTATTTAGTTTGTCTACTTGAAGTTGTTCTGCTTTATACATCATATGGTCACTGTTGTAGTACTTGTGCGTACGACACTATTGAAGTACTTCTCGTACTCGCAAGAAAAAAAACTCCTGGTCGTGCTCATACTCATGGCAAAGTACTCGTACCCGTATACTCAATGAAAATATTAATTGTACACGTACTTGTACTCATGATAAGGCACTTCGACCATGGAGGAATACTCATGGTATACTCGACATGCTTGACTACAACAATGAGTCTCATTTAGTTGGTGATAGCAGGTAAAAGGTTTTATTTCTAGAATTTTTTTTCTGAGTTACACCCAGATATTTTGTTATTAGGGAATGTCTGTTATTAGGAATTGTCTGTAATTTTTCATAGAATAATTGCATAAGCTTTCTGTTGAATTTCAAAGGGACTCAAAATGCGTTATCTAAAAAAATTGAACCAACCGGAAAAAGAAGCGAAGATGAGGAAATAAGGCTTCTCTCCGCAGGCCTTAATATTGTTGATTAAAATCGCTAAATTTCCCAAATTGGATTTTATCGGGTCCAGCAATGTAAAAAACACATTAACTTGGCCAGTGTACATGCCGTAATTCAAAAGACCTTTAGCTTCATAATTCACATAACATTATTTCTCTTTAAAATGTCGCGAGAACATATAGAATAATTCCACTAAATGTGCCATTAAGGAGACATGTTATAATTGCTTCGTACGGTGGGAAACATCAGTCATTAGGGAGACATTTTCATGTCTCCCTAATGGCACAGCCCCCCTTTAGAGACAAACATTTATAGTCGGAATTAGGTTTTATTTTTTTGCTTGTGGTCTAATTAGCAAACATATATACCGAAATTCGTGGCAAAAGGACAAGGGAAAAGGACAAGACAAAAAGGCAAGGGTTGGGGCACATTTAAGTTTGAAAAATTGTGTGTACAAGTCTATGGAAATGTCTCCCAAATGTCCAATCCAAGGTAATACTTAATACATGTACTTATATCCGCGCAGAAGTAATCTAGCTTCTTCGTAATCAGTTGTATTGGCACATTCAACGCTTGCAATTGATCTCGAATTTCCACCAATAGGCTATAAAATGTCTCTTCTCACCAATATATTGATTGGTCGCTCATCACTACATCCTCGAATCAATTCAGCCCAGGCCTCTTCAGTGGATTTCGGTTCAGAAAAGAGAGCGTTTACGAGAACATTACTCGGCGATTGTTCGACGATTAACTATAACCCTAAGCATGTTCGATCGGTTATCGAGCTGTGCTAGGCGGAAGGCGGCTAGGCCTACATGCCTGGCCGAGTGTGGTTGGTTGCATATATGGTTGCTTCGATCCAGTGCTTATGCATGATGAAGTGGTATATTCTACCTTGCTGTTCATGGTTGGTTTTAGAGGCGACCTTTTTTTTTTGCACCAGTGTCCGGGTTTCTTGTTAACCCATTGTGTTCGTGTACTAATCGCGTTGTCGTCGCAGTAATGCCGGCCATTATATGGGTTATTCTTCTTTACTTTGCATTGATATTCGCACGACAAATATTCGGCCCTAATTCCACTCGAAAAATAGTCCGGGTCGTGGATCATTTTCTGGGTCATTGTGAAACCTTTGCAAAAAAAAAATGCATTTTGTCCCGGAAAATATACGTTAGGCTAATGTGGTACCTGACCTACAATCTACGTACAGCAGGCGAACTTTGGGCCGGGGAACCAGACTATGTGCATTAACACCAAAATGATGAAACACAAATACATATATTCAGGCCTGAGCTGCCCTTACACTGCATTAAGTGGCAGTTAAAGAAACAAGAGAGGCCGACTCACAATTGAGGTTTTGTAATCACGTGACCTTATCACGTGAACAGTGAAAGATCCGCCATTTTGGACGTCTAGCGCGGCGCTCAATCGATTGATCGTACAGTACCTGTACATTGCACCATGATTAATTTCATTGATCATCTTTGGATGGAATTTTCTCAAAAAAGTAATTGGTTCAACCTAAAAAAAATTGAACAAAAAATGAAAAATGATAAAACAAGCCTTAATTTAATGTGTTTCTCAAACAACTTGTAGTTGATAGTGAGTATTTTCCCCCTGAATTTCGGAAGCGGGCGTATTCATCACTGGGGTCTATGGCAGTTTATACTAGTCTGTTTGTACCCCAGACGTCCAATATGGCGGGCGTGTGGGTGACCTCTGACCTGTGACGTCACGTGCAATTCCTCAATTGGGCTGTCGGGGCCTAGCACCCTTTTGACGGCTTGATTCCCAGCGTGGTTTCTCAAAAAGTCCAAGCTTGTTTCTTTTGTATCCTGACAAAATACACGGGCTGAAAATACAAACGTGCCCCGAGGGCCTTTTACCGTATCTGTTTTATTTATTGACTTCGCACCGCTGAACTGCCACTGCATCTATTGATTGATGGGGCGTAGCTAATGGAGTGTGAGCTTGTACATTGTACTAAATATTGCACCATAAATGCATGAGTGGGAAATCCAACCTCCTGCCGAGCTAGGATTTTTGTTCTTATATTTACACACCCCGGGCTGTGCTTCTTGTTGGTCCAATAGGGGCCAGGCTAGTGTCTTCGTTGTACCATGGAGAAATAAGAACACATCCTCCATGGTTGTACCCATCTCAATGACTTACTGGCTGTTAGTCTTGAAAATTAGACTTGCTTAACCCTCCTATGCAAACATACACTCTGCGCCATGTTGTCCTTTCAGTCAAAATCAATCTTGTGACTGTTTTTAAGGCTTGATTGATTTTGACTAAAAGAGCTTAAGCGCTCCCAGCCTATACATGTATACATAAAGCAGGCTAGACCGGCTGTCCTGTTTGTAACTAGCTATGCTTTGACTGTAGGTGATTGATAAGCCAGCTGCGCCTGCCATCTGTCTGCTTTTGTCTGTTGACTGAATTTGACTAGTCTCTGTGCTTGCTTGAAATAATGAGCTGACTGTTGGCGACTAGCCTGTGTAATAAAAGGCATGGCAGGGGAAGAGGATTGATTTTTCTGACTGTCTGTGACTGTTGAGACAGCAGGAGGGTTAAAGGGTCCATGCAGTTAATTTTTCTTAAGAACACATTTTGTGAAATAGTCTGCTCCTCTTAAGTGTATGACAATTATTTGACATCCCTTTTTGGTTAAGTATATTGAAACTATACTTTTCCGGACAACTTAGCTTAGGGCGCTATTGCTGTGATATCATTCCAGGAAGACGCTGTTCAGTTTAGGAGTTTTGTGTTCATTTAAGTGAGCACTTGGCATTTTATCGGCTTCAGGTAATGCCATCGAAAAATTGTAGACCTTTATCGACAAAGTGATGCTTCAGATTAGCGTTTCCAAACGGTAGGCTCTATAGACCATTATCATGTTGCAGCCAAATTAGGTTTTGCCCTTCATGTTGCAACAATTTGACTTTTTCCCATTCAAATCAATGTAACCAAAGCGAGGTTGGCAGGACAGATAGTCTGGTTCCTTTTTGCACAAACAACATTATCATTCAGTACTGTTATCGGATACAGGGAACATGACTGAAATGGTAGCAGCATGATAAAGGTCTATCCATCAAGTGGAACAAGCCGAAGTCTACGATTCGCTCCTGGTACTTTGCTCCCAGTAATTTTGGAAGCTATAAACACAGTAATCAGGTGTTCAACTTTTCAGAGGCATATTTATAATTAATTTCAAGGTGCGTAAAGGGGAGAATGCAAAATTAAACAGCGAGCACTCTTTTTCGAAACCACGTTCAATGTTAGCTTATCTTCCAAACGATATCATGTCAACGGAATAAAGATACAGAGTAGTCCTACCGTCAATTTTAGCAATGTTTCTGTCGTTAACTTCGTTGCTATACTTATAAACAGGTAATTACGTAAATGATCGTACGCTGCTTTAACAAGCATTTAGGACAAGCTTGCGATATTCTCTGCGTTAAAAGGATACTTTCAGACTCTGGCCAAAATGTTGTTAAGAAAAAAAGTGCAACAAGCGCATGTTCATGCGAACTCATGTGTCCTCTGTATGACGGCTGGGGTCTTTTAAATAGCGCCCTCTTTTAGATCAGCCTCCTCCTTAGTTTTATTTCGTGACGGTGGCGCTGTTTTTTGTTACCGTTGCCTGAACTTGCGCATCAAATGCTAAAAGCGTATGTAATTGTAATTTGGTTGGATTCATTAACTGAAAAACAAATTGAACGTTATCCATCAAAAGACGTAATTGAACTGGGAAGAAGGCCTGAAAAAAATTGATTTCTTTTGGGTAGTATTAAATAATTCAGGACTTCGGTTGGAAATTTTCACCAGATCCTGTTTTTGTCTCGAAAGAGACCAAAAGAAAAAACAGCTAGAGAAAACTAGGTTGAAAAACAATGAAGCAAAAATCTTGAAATTGTAATCTGTGGAAGTGCATTGAGGAAATGCTCAAATATAACGTTTAGTTGAAGAAAAATCAGCAGAAAAATAAACCGGAAATCAGTGTAAAATTAATAAATGGCTATGTACTATTATGACATGTGTCTCATCCATTAACACCCACATAATTATGTGAGACAGAGAGGGGAAAAAAAACAGCTGTGGCGATTCGCACCCACATCGACTGGATTATAGAATGACGTCATCAGCGGCAGTTGGTGCGAACACGGCTACAAGTACATGTAGTCGTAATCCTAGACGCGACACTTGTTTCAGGTCTCAGTGTTCGCAGCCAGCCAGCGATGACGTCATACACAGCTTGAATGCGCGCCGGCACATCAGTCGTAAAAGTTCGCCAGAACGCACCCGGATGATGCGCCCATTATTGCGGTGTAATGTTCCTTGAACAGTTTTACCTCCCGTTGTTGGCACGTTAGCAAGGTGTCATCATCATGATTTCTAGTTTGCGCATTGACCTGTGCATGTGTTCGTTTGTTGGACTTGCAGGCCTTTTTACGATGATGGATGGGAGAGCGCGAGCGGGCTCTGACTGCGTTATTACTAGGTGTAATATGTTTCGGTCACTGCGTGCATTGCTACATGCACACAATGCGCGTAGGCCCGCATCGGGTTATTATTATTTTACCACCGCTGTGAGGTCATGATTACGGCATCTTTTCTTCAGGGCTGACCTTGGATACGAACAAGGATCGATAAATACGGTCTGAATTGATTTCTGAAGAATATGACCCGTAGGCCTGTAGGAATGGCAGCTATGCATGCGCATGATAAAGTGGAGAGTGCTCCATGATAATCAGATGTAAAATTTGAAATGAAATTCAAACATGTTGACAGCTCTCTATAGAATTTATTATTCAGAAACTCTGAAATGGAATACGACGCAATTATATTGTGGTAATTAGGTTAATTACACATGCTTCGCTTGAAGCAAGTGCAATTAATTACCTTTAAAGGGCCCACACAGAGCCATTTTTTAAATGCAATACTTGAAAATACACCCGGGCCGTGTGTCCCATTTAACCTTATTTTTAAATTTTGTTTTGCCATTTTCAAGGTAGGCCTATTTTGGTTCCTATTTGTTTTTTTATGCTATTGCCAATTTCCATATTCGTGGGCAAAAGTGTGATGGCAGAAACCTCCATGTTACAGCTATTTCAGCACCAAGGTTGCCAGAATTTTGGATATTGAGCCGTTCTAAATTTTCTTCTCTTAAGTGATTCGTTGTTGTGTGTCAGTACATGGCAGTAAGCCAATGAGCAAACCTTTCTCTCCAATGTTTCCAACGAACACATATTTGGGTTCACAGTTTGAAAGGAAAACCCCCTAAACTGAACAGTGTCTTCCAGAAATGACATCACAGCAACAGCGCCCTGAGTTCTCCGGGTATGAAGGAACATTACAATGTTAAAAGAAGTGCCCTCTTCAATAAAATGAACCAAAACAAGTTTACAAACAGTTTTTATACTAAGAGGAGTAGAAAGTTGCACAAAATGTGTTCCTAAGAAAAATTCAAATCTTGGACCAGTTAAAGCATATCGGCGCACACAGTGCGTTGCTGCTGCGGAATAGAGCAAGCAAGCTAAACTAACTATTATAATTAGCCCTTTTTTCTTTCATTTCGAAAAGCATTTACGTAGATTACCTGTTGGTGAAATCTCATTCTAACCAAATCTGTTTAATGAACTGTGGAATGTTATAATTGTTTTTTGATGATTTCCTTACCCCCCCCCCTGCTCTTAAAAAAAAAAGAACGTTGCTCCAGCTCAATGCAGAGTAGGTCCCTATTGAACTTCGCTGGTAATTCATTTTGCAAAAATTGACGAGGTGTTCGAAATATAACTATTGCAGAGGTTTGTCGCTATAGACCATTATATTGCGGCCATCATGATTTTTCCCATTCAAATCAACGTAACCAAAGCGAGGCTGGAAGGAAAAATAGTCTGGTTCCTTTTTACACCAAAAACATTATCATTCAGTGCCGTTACTGGATACAGGGAACATGACTGAAATGGTGGCAGCATGATAAAGGGCTATATGGGTAAAGGCACTCAGCTAAAAACGCATAGCCAAATTCAGTTCAAACAAAATGGAAACTTGTCTTTATCAAGCCCAAACTGCCTAACATACAAAGTACATGTAAGTAGGCCCCCACCCCCGGTTAAAGCCCTCTTGTATTTGGCAATGATGCAACTTATTAAATATGTTTTTGCAAGTAAGAGTGAAGTTGTTACGAGGGCCGTAAAGGTTATGTTTTCGCTCTGAATATTGACAGCCCAACACGAAATGAACATATTTTGGTCGAAAGGGGCTGGGTGTAGTCATCTGATTCAAATTGGTTGGGCTACGGGGAGACTTTTGCAAGTGTAATTCACAAGTGATAGTGAATCAGTGAGTCCGTGAGATATATATAGACGCAAGGGAATGTGGGCTTGCTCTCTGGACTTAGCTCTAGTGAAAATGAAAGTTAGGAAAGAAATGGATATTAAGAAAGGAATAAACGTCCCTCTCATTAGTTAATCTTAAAGCGACAGCTACGCAATATCTCTACAGATACGAAACAACCTGTAGGAATTAAACACAAGAACACATCTCTCATGGCTTAAAGGGGCCACCTGATGCCCTTTTTTAGGAACACATTTTGTGCAACTCTCTACTCCTCTTAAATGTATTTGACATCCCTTTTTGGTTAATTTTATTGAGAATTAAGTGCACTTCTTTAATTAAACATTTGAAATGTTCCATGACAACTGAGTGCGCTGTTGCTCAGATGTCATTTCAGGAAGACACTGTTCAGGTTAGGGGTTTTCTGTTTAAATTGTGTACCCAAAATGTGCTAATTGAAAACATATACGTGAGAAAGAGTTGCTCATTGGCTTACTGCCATTTAATTACACCATAACGAATCACCAAAGAAAAGAAAATGTATGACAGAAAAATATCCAAATTCTAGCATCTTTTTGTGCTGAAGTATATCTGTAACATTGAGGTTTCCGCCCGGAATGACATCACAGTTTTGCTCATGAATATGGACATTCGCATCAGCATAAAGACCAAAAGGCACCAAAAATACCTTCAATATGACAAAACGAAAATTGTAAATGAGGTTAAATGGGACACAGAGGTGCATTTTCAAGGACAGCATTAAAATAATGCGTATAGTTTGCCACAACGTATCTCCACCGACACACAATTAGTTTGTAGTAGCATGACATTTTATGCACTTGATCCCAGCAACAGTTGGCGTGAAAAACGGCAAATTTACATCACTTATACATTGCAAGCTATGGCAGCCCTCGGCCACGCGGCCAAGGAAAAAAAGATCACTTATGCTAATTTTGCACCAGTGTGAGAAAAACACCGATGGCACGATGGGATCGGATTGGGTAATTTTTTTTAACCAACCAAAGTCTAGATGTCCCGCTAGCGCGACTCCCGGTCCGGCGCGGTATCCTCAAACAGAAGGGGTGTTAAAATACTGAGATAATTATCGAAGTAAAATGCTGATTAACCGATGTCGCGTGCTGGTGCGCGTCAAATCGGGAAGGGATTTGCATTTCTTCTTATATTTGGTGATGGGCAGCTGGGCAGGCCTTCACAAACCAGGTACATGTATATAGGCCTCTCATGTTTCCATAATGTCCAGTACTGTTAGATTGGAGCGACCGTGAAAGGACCTCCTTGTGCAGTGTTTGTTCTAGGATACACGCGAACGGATCGGCCCATTCTTAATGAGAATTCTAGCAAGTAATTGCATAGCATACGATATAGGTAGCACTATCAATTTGATTGTTCCTGCTTATTAACCAGGTAAGTAGCTTTCATTATATCATTAAGTGGAAAACAGTCTAGATTTCAAATTCTGGGAACACATCTTTTATTAACCCTACAAGAACTCAACCCATCAAACCCCACTGACAACGGCATGTTTTGTTGGAATCTGTCAGGATGGGTACAGTACCCCTAAACTGATAGTCTTTTACATTGGGTTGGCACACCTCCAGAATCAAAGTCAGAAATATGTGTGTGCAGTTTCCCATAATGCTGTTGGAATTTGCCAGGATGGGTGTGGTTCCTAGTAAATCATGCTAGGGCGTTGGGGTTAAGGAAATCTAACACGCATCGCTGTGTGACTCACAAGATGACGGAGGAAGTCCAGTATTCGATAAAACATTAATTGGGCTATTTCAGGAGGTGATATTAAGCCTGTATCCGCGGTCTGGTTTTGTCGCATGCATGGTTTTTATCATCATCAAGGATTGATCTGAAGCAAGTGGTGTGTGCGTTTGGCCTCAGGCACCTAATTCCTTCCCCCACGCACATCCATTAGTATCATCCCAGGGGTAACCAAAAATGCTTTGAATCAACATGTGTTTCCTGATTTTCACTTTGGTATAATGACTAATGTAAATGTACTGTTGAGCTTGTTTTCAATGTTACCGGTTTCGTGTATTGAACATGTTGTATCATTGTACGTCTTTTTGTGTGTGGCGTTCGATACATTTGGGGTCCACATTTTCCCCCATACTTTGTTACATTGTACATCTGACCATGATCTGACGTTTACGATTTTACACATTCTGATGCACTCCTTAATGCAGTCGTCCTCCAAAAGTGAGTGTGAATATCTACCTACCTAACAAATTGAAGTCATTAATGATACTTAAATGCTAAATTACAAAGCACCAAGGTAACAGGGACAGACAAAAAGTCACATTTTGATATATAGTATTGTGACTTGCGGTGCATTCTAAAAAAAAGATTGGCAAATGGTTTGGCAGTTTGCCAAGTGTTGGTCGACATACTAACTGCTATACACTCTTGGGCAACTTCTTCCCAATAACTGGTCAATGTTTACCGAAATTAACATACAATGAGGTAATTTCATGCCAATATTGGGCAAATAACGGCCTCTGGGCTGGTGCCGTGGCCTCGCGGGTAATTCTGCAGGTTGTGGGTTCGAGTCCAGCCTGGGGTTATGGTGTGTGTGCCCTTGGGCACGGCACTTAGTCATTCAATGCTTCTCCCCGTGCATCCAGGAGTGAGTGGGTGTCTGTGAGGGCAGAGATGGTTGTTGTTCAACAGTATTGTACCCCCTTTTTTAACAGGTGACAACAGTTGTGACAATTGCAATCTCACATTCGGACACACGATTTTTGCTTCACAAACGCGAGCACATCCCAAATAAACCCAATTTGGCACACGCTAGTGCAGCTGGAAGCCATGTTGTGTCCAGATTTCAGGATGCCCTTTGTCGCAACTATATCTCTCTAAACGTCTCAACGTTAGTGCGCCATCCCGAAATAATCATGTCGAGGTAGAGTAAGCGGCGTGTCAAGGCGCATGCCGCAAAATACATAGGCGACGTCCAGGTACCAGATGGCAGCCGTTCTGCCTCCAAGTCTATCAACCGATCGATATGATTATTGCCATGGCTACACGAGTCCTGATAAATTGTAGGCCTCTCAATTTAGAATACAATTATTGTCCATTACACTGAATCACTACGTAATTCGGAACGAAATATAGAAATTTGTTGTAGGGGAAGATATGCGTTAGCTTGAATTACTTACGAATAAAATTTATTCGAAAACAGCTTGCATAACAAGGTCATCCTCAATCCGAGTTCATGGTGTTCTAAATTTAGTTTTTGATATGAAGTGGTGCGGTTGTGTAAGACATGATATTCATTTTCTGACCGAAGAGAAGGCTCAACTTTTTTGCCATTTTTGCAAGGATTAAAGCTAGTTATGTAAAGCCTATTCTTGTTTTTTTTTTTTTTAAATCATTCTTGACTTTTTTAAGGCGTATATGCGACAAGAGACATCCACAGCAGGAACAACTGGCGAATCGCACAACCAACAAATATGGTGATCCTAGATTTTTTTCTTCTACAGTACATGCAGGGGTGAGTCAAAAAGAGAAACCCAAATGGCAGGACCATTTTTTTAAAATGAAGTTCTGCATGTAGCACTATCAAAATCTAGAATATGAAAGCCCAATTAATAAGCTTTTTTTTAAGTACAAGAATCATTCAAATCACCCATGTACTTTTCAAGTTACGGAATTTTAAACACAACCACCGTTTTAAAGTTATGTCCACGGATCACAAAAAGGGGTAAGTGTTCTTTCAGGAAAACGAAAACAATTCACATAGGGATGTGTGTGAATTGATTTCGTTTTGCTGAAATGCTCCTGCCATTTGGATTTCCTTGGTTTGACTCACCCTGTATTGTTATAATTTTTGGTGAAATTGTGGACATCAGACCCACTACAATTTAGCACACAAAAAAGAATCAGAAATTTGATGATGTTTTATTTTAGTGCAGATTATACTATGAACGGTTTGCAAGTACTTATACAGTTGGATAGTTTAAAAAAATATGGCGTGAGTTTTAATATGGTGACACACATTACAAAGAAACCAAATATTGAATGATTTCATCAGTATTAAAAAATGGTAAGCAAAGTGTTTTACGCAAGCTTTTTATTAAAAAAAACTCCAATTGGTTACACCTGGTTGACATGACAAGTAAAAAAAGAATTTATTAGCCTTCCGTTATCGAATCCAAAGAGGCGTGAACTCACAAGACGTTTGTGGGTTCCTGGAAATTTATAAAACGGGTGAAGAAACTTGTACATCAGAGAAAATAGAGAGAGAGAGAGATAGAGAAAAGAAGGAATAGTGCGGACAATATTTGCATTTCATTATCGGACGAGTCCGAATGGCTGCGCGCATTATACGGTTGCTATGGAAACGTCCTCCCCGCGCTTGACCGAGGCTAATCAAGTGCCGTGCAGAATATAAAAAAGAGCAAAAAATCATTCCCGCGTAGGTTTTCTTTTTCATTGTCTTTGCGCGTAGGATTATATAAATATAAAATATAAAAAATCAAATTGAAAGGGTTTTGGATTTTTTTTTTTTAGAATAATGACCCGGATTATTATCTCATTTAGACACTGTTCTTTTGCGCCTGATGTGAATAATGCACAAACAGCTTGTCCTCATGGTGTTTTCACGTACTGTTGCTAAAAATAGATTTCAGGTAATATCCAATTTGATAGAAAGAGATTGGCAATTTATATATTGCATCGGGATGAATTTTGCACTCTTCAGTGGTTCACAAAAATGCACCTGTTCAAATATAATAATAAGGTGATGTGTATTTTGAATGCTTACATAAAATTGATATGCATTCGTTTATGCTTACATGTAACTGGCATATCAGTTAATCAAACAATCACAATACAAATTATATCTCTGCGTGCATGGTGAATCGTAAAATCGTTCGCCTTTTGAACGGTATACATGTATTTCGTACATTTAACCTACAAAATGCTGTGTAAAGTATGTTAATGTATAGGTTGGCCTGTTAAAATGTATAAATGCATTTGGAAGGTTCGGTTCCAAGTAATTTTCATTTTTTTAGCATCTCATAAGCACACCACTATCTTTTGCCTGAGTTTAAGCTATAGTGCTTATGATTTTTACACGTTCTGTGCCGCATTATGTTCTTCCTAATATTCAAAATGATTGTCGTATTCAAAACAATTGAAGAAACGGCATTAATATGATAAAACAGTCATGTTTCACGGGTCTTCAGACGACCCCCACCTCAGAAATGGCTAAATCATAAAATCTTAAATTTGTGGTTCGTTTATTTGGAATTTCATTACTGCATGTTTCAAATGGCTACTCTATTCTTATCTTTGTTTCTTCTGTTTGTATTGTCTATCTCTGTCTCAACATTCTTGTTCTATATAGTCAAAGCTACTTATGTATTCAAATGTATGTAAAATTGCCGACATGTGTCATATTTGGCATATGGGGTCATATTAAAACCCTACTGGGTTTCTGTAGATTATACCCTACTCGAAAATATAATTGAAACTCCATTTTCTAAATTGTATTTTTTTTTCGGAAATATACTAAAACTTAAACCCGGTATCTGAAAAGTGACTTGCTTCACGGCGTAAGGATATCAAGAAACGAACGTTCAACAACCCGGAACATTACATTTCACGAAACAACATGCAAACCGTCACTTGTTTCCTATTTAGAAAAACCCAGTTTTGCATCACTCCGTTCCCATTGCGTATACGCACGCTATTACCCTGTCCGTATATAATGCGCATAATTGTAAAGATAACGTGTGTCGTACGAATACGTTAATATCAGCTCAATGTATATGCGCGTGTACTACAAGGCCGTGCACGTATACAACTTAAGAATATGCCGATGATAATAATCGAACACAGCAGGTTCGTTTTCTTTGTAAATAAAACTGACTTGATTCTGGCCTTGTTACTGGGCTTTGATAAATGCGGGGCACCTATTCAAATCCAATTCATTTCAGTGGAAGCCTGACTTCAATTCACTTTTTTTAAATAAAATTAATTCATTTCTAGTCTGATCTCGATTCATCTCATCTCAATAAGAGATCTATTTGCATAATTTGAACTGCATACAGTAATCTTTTATCACGACCTCGCTTCAGAAGAGCAGCATTTTCTTTTTGAAATAAAAGGGCGCATACAATCTAATTTTTTTTTAATGTAATCATTGAAAATGCACTTTCGTTTCCCATTTAACCTTATTTTCCCAATTGTCGTTTTGGCATTTTCAAGGGTATTTGGGTGCCTTTTTGGTTTTTATGCTGATGCAAGCACAAATGTGATGTCAGTTCAGGCACAAACTTCCAATGTTACACTGTTATTTCAGCATCAAAAATTGCCAGAATTTTAGATGTTCAACAGTTGTCGTGTTCTTTGGCGATTCGTTGTTGTGTCAGTACATGACAGTAAGCCAATGGGCAAACTTTTTTCCAAATGTTTTCAGTGAGCACATGTTGGGGTTCACAATTTGAACAGAAAATCCCTACACTGATCATTGTCTTCCTGAAATGACATCACAGAAACAGCGCCCTCAGTTGCCCGGAAAAGCATTGACGCTTTTAAATATTTAAAGAAGTGCACTTTTCAATAAAATTAACCTAAAAGGATTTCATATATAGTTTTCATTAATTCATATATTAAAGAGGAGTTAGTAGATGCACAAAATTGTTCCTAAGAAAAAATCGTCTCATGGACCCTAGAATCACTAACACTACTGGGATGATTTCGCTTTTATGAAACGCCACCACAACATCATCGATTGTATGGACCAACCGATCGATTCGTTTTTAAACAACGCGTATACGTTGTTTGACAGGCGCGAATAAAAGTAAATTACAAAGAACGTGTAATTTTACGTAAAATATTAGTTTATGTAAATTAATATAGGGCCGTGGTATTCTGTCACATTTCACCATCCGGGAGATTTTCTGTCTTCCAAATACGGTTAATCGACTACAGTAGCGTTCGAACCCCCGACCACCTGTATTTATACTTTCTTGCACATAATCAGGTACGGAATAGTCTGGTGCCTGGCCATGCTTTAAATCAATGTTTCATTTTGTATGCGGTGTCTAGGGTGAAGGCGTATGTCAAGTTGTAATGTTATAATCTTAACCAATCCAACATGCAGTTTTACACAAACTATGATCATAAGCGAAATGAAAAAGGGAGGACTGTTTTTAAGGATGATAGCAAGTAATAACTCACAATGAACGATGAATGATGTAGGCCTAATACACGTCGGAAATAATATCACCAAGTACACGATATAAATCCATCAATTGCCATTGTGGGATCGAATCAGAATACAGAAAGCATGTGTCCCTCCCAGGGGCTACTTTTTCTCGAGGTTAAAAGTAGAACCCGGAAACGAGGTTGCTATAGACGTTGCCCATATCGCTGATGGAATCTAACGTCGCGGTGATGATGATGATGATGATGGCCTCCATTACAGCCGCATGTTGTCCAAAATGACTCGTTACATGTATTACATGGCATTGCGATATACTGTGTGTTAATGAGCCTCGAACAGAGCACGCGTGTGTATCTTAGCCATGTATGTGAATAAATAATATCCAAAGAGAAGTCATTGTATACCTTGAGTATCTGAAAAATAAACTCAGCAAATCACACGACCCATTTCTTTTTTTTTTTTACAGCTTGAAGATGCTATTGGTACCTAAAAGCTACCCGTCTTAATTATTTAGTTTTGGAACGTTGTCACTTTTAGGCGAAAAAGGAAAATAGAAATAAAGAAATACAACACCAAAAACAAAACAAATAGGACAAAACCCTTTAGATGCCTCACGCTGTTCCAGCCGACATATCGATTTAAATGACGTGAAAACATATTACTGTGTCCTTCTGACCTTCATTCTTAATTCTACAGTTTTGGCGTTTTCAGTTAAATTTGATCACCAGTCGAGCTGTGGTTGTCACAATGCAGTCTGTTACAACTGATAATGTAGTAACCAACGGATAATGTATCACCAACCGATAATGTCACAAAAAAAATACTGATAATGTATCACTAACCGATAATGTTACAAAAATTGACCGATAGTGTAGTACAATTTACTACATGATCGGTCGTAACCGATAATGTAACAAAAATTGACTGATAGTGTAATGACATTTCCTACACTATCAGTCAATTTTTGTTACATTATCAGTTAGTGATACAGTATCGGTTAATTTTTGTGACATTATCGGTTGGTGATACATTATCCGTTGGTTACTACATTATCAGTTGTAACACAGTCTCTAAACATCCCTCGATTTTTCTGCTACATGTTTTTTGAAGAAAACAACATCCAGTGACATCCAGTAAATGGATGTCACTCTGTATTGATTAAATTAATTTTTAAATATCGTACCCAGTGCAACTCTCCCTTCCCTCCTTATGCGTAATAAAAAAAAGGCAGGGAACGAGTGCCAATCTCACATACTCTTTACATGACAGTCCAATGAAAGATGGCTGTCCATTGAAGGCGAACAGGACATCAACTATCCGCCTAGAAATAATATACAAGTAAAGTGCTGTGGAAGTCACGTGACGTTGTGTGCCATATGCCTCCACAATCTGCGCCCGAGGGTTGGTGACTTATGGTATATAAAACATACATGTAGTTGGTGTTACCTCACCTCCGGTTCACTTTCGTTAGGTACAAATCAAACTGTGCATCCATAATAATGACGGTCAGTCTAGTAACTTCTTCACAAACAAAGACCCCCCTCTCCAAAAAAAACCTACTACAACTGAGAATTGCTGTATGACGATGAACTGTTTTATGTTTGGTGTAACTGAACAGGTGAGAATGACTCAGATTTTACATGTGATTCGTTAGTCAAAGTAGTTTCGTACAACCTGTTAGAGTTCTTACACGTTTGTTGAGCATGATTAGATGGGTTATTTATCCAGTGTAAATGTGTGCGCATTTTTGATCGTGGTTGAGGGTCGCTCTTTAGTTTGTGTTTTGATCGAATGAAAAATCGGCTTTTAAAGGAAATATACAACATTTGCAAACATCGAAAAATAAAACTACCAAGCTTTTACGAAATACCTTACTAGGATGTTGGTAAAAAAAATGACAGTTTTAAGCATCCTGTAAAATTATGGCACCTGGTATGAAGTCATTTTCAAGAAAATGGTATTTTTGTATACATTTCCAACTGCTCCAACTTTACACTTTTTTCAGTCCAAATTTTGTTTGCTATTGGTTACATGTTTATGAACGGGTGCAGGCCAGCTAGACTGGTTCCCTTACCCTACAATTTTCCGGCATCTATAAATTGATCCATTTTATCTTTAGTGGAGTCAAGGAACCAGACTACTTGAACAGTTTTGTTTTTCTTGGTTTTTCCAGCATTTTCGAACACAAAACTTCAAACATGTCAGTGTAACAATATTTGATCTATTGTACTAACCCCTCAAATAGTTCATTTCTGAAAATTACAGCAAAAGCCAATGATGTACATTCCCTTTAAATATAGGTTTATAGACACTAATAAAAGGGTAGATTTTTTTCTTTTTTCTTTACATATGGGAGTGAAACGTTTTCTCATAGTGTTCTCTATTAGTGCAGTATGCCAGATAAACGATAGCCCTAACAGTCCTGAATCCTCCAATTTTAATATGATTGTGCACAGCCCCTAGGGAGTTATGGTTAATCATCGGGGTGTGGCGTAAGTGACGGTGGAGAAATCAGTTTCACAATAGCACATCCATGCGTTATATTCTTATCTCAGTCATGTCCGTCTTTCCTGTTGCGTTTGTATTTCTTAGGCCTCCATGGGGACATCCCCCGTGCATTGAGTATGCACTTAAGTGTGGAGTGATGAAAAAAGGACGTTTCAGGTGACTTTTCATCTACTGGTATTTTAGTACTCGTACTTGTATTGGTACTCATACTTTTCCTCATAGAAATACACACGTACTCGTCTTGCCGTGCTCGTGCTCGTACTCGTATTCGTACTCGTACTCGTACTCGTACTCGTATTCGTATTGATTCGTGCTCGTACTTGTACTCGTACTTGTACTCGCTCTCGTCCTCGACCTCGTACTCGTACTTGTACTCGCTCTCGTCCTCGACCTCGTTCTCGTCCTTGTACTCGTCCTCGACCTCGTGCTCGTCCTTGTACTCGTACCCGTCCTCGTACTCGTACTCGTCCTGGTGCTCGTACTCGTACGTATTCGTACTCGTCCTTATACACGTACTCGTCCTCATCCTGGTGCTCGTACTCATACTTGCCCTCTTTTTTCAATTGCCTAGTTCGACAAAAGAAATTCTGTCATTTTGTATACCGATACAAATGTACTCGTTGAAAGTAATCTTACTTGTTCGTCTACTCGCATGCACTTAGGAAGAAATATGCATTTTATACGTACTCGTACCCTTGCCCCCCCCCCCCAAGAACCCCTCGTATTCGGGCTCGTTCTCGTGGACATTTTCTCGACTACAACATTGCCATCTACAGGATGTCTTGTGTGACGCTAAACGCGAGTGACTGCCATTATACGCGCAGTCAAGTCTCCGCCCGGCTTTATTTTTTGGCGGCCAAACGAACATGGCGCAAATTGCCGCAGGAGACCTGGTGATGAGTGAGGTATAGGCCTACACGGGTTCTCCGACTGTCACCATCTCATATTAAGTCGCAGCAGAACAAGCAACACGGAACAAGGGCAGACTGCCAGGGGTTTATGATCTCCCCATAACCTCATTCCCATAGCGTTGAGCAGTACACTCCCCCATCCCGATACTGGATCATTTGCATGTGCAAAAATCTTGCATATGCAAATTAGGTACGGAATGGTATGGTGCCTGGACGTGCTTTAAATCGGTGTTTGTTTTGCATGTCGTGTGTCCATGTTACAGACGAAGTCAATTCGTCGTGGCGTGTGATCAGAAAACACATACATGTACATTTTCAAAGTTGCAATGCTATAATCTTTTACCTATCAAACATGCAGTAATACATAAAATGTGATAATAAGCGACAAATATGGTGATAAGCGAAAGGGAAAGGGAGGAGTATTGTAATACTTCACAATGAACGTTAAAACACGAAATGCATTTTGGAAATTCAATCACCAAGTACGCGATGTAAATACATTACCCGGTACCTGCTATATTGCGGGATTGAATTAGAATACAGGAAGGCTGTATCCATCCCAGGTCTACTATTGTCTCGACATTGCTAGTAGACCCTGGAACGAGGTTGTAATCTCCAAAGATCAGACCTAACCTTTATATTACAGTCTGTTGTGGCGTGTAGTTTCTGTTGGCAGTCCAGTGAAGCGGGGATGAGTCAAACTGCATCGGGCGTGTCCATTTCACTAATTGCAGACCTGCTTTGAGTTGTTTGCGGAGAGAAGGGCAAATTGATACTCGGCCGAGCGCCAGCGAATATTAGGTACACGACGCATTATTTCCACTGTATTGGTAATCATTTGTGAGTGCCCTTGTTGCTTGTGCCTAGCTCGGCTTTAGTTCCCCCTCTGGTTTTTCCTAAATTTAAATTACATGTGTGCATCATCATTTTTAATAACTTGCAAAATTTGAATTATTTCATGAAAAGGTCTGTACATTAAAAAGTCTTAAGTGATCAATATTCAACATAAATCCCCAGGTACCGTTGGCTACTAAAATTAATTTCACCCCAAAAAGCACAAATGCGGCCTGCCTTAAAAAAGAGTTAGCCCATGCAGGGTAATCCTATGCAACAGTACTGCCCGGCCCTTTTACTTCACTTATTACGAAGCACTTTTTTTGCACATGACATGCATTGGCAATATGAAAAAAGATAACAATATGATATCGGCAGCTACAGACATGGTGTGCATGTAGCTAGGGCGACAGCATCTTTGAAATCAGTGAATGCTGCAATTCAGTGGAAGCAATGGGAGACAATTGGCGGCAGCAAACACACCGGTCCTTTTCAATTGTTGACGTAATGTTTAAGGTAATGTGCGCATGCTCAAAATGACGCAAACAATAGAAAAAGGACCGGTGTGTTTGCTGCCACCAAGCGTCTCAAAAGTCTGCCATTGAATGTTTCGAATTTGGCCGTAATCCCCGCCTTCCTTTGGTTTGTGTACATTTCTCAATGTGCTTGGGACCGATCTACCGTGGTCACCTGACCAAATAGCGTGATCGCATTGGTCAATGCACACTTTGGTTGATTATTACGTAAGTATTACGTAACAGCAGAGGGCCCTTCCCAGTATAATACCAGACGTTGCTGAACGTTATCAAAAGTTGCTGAACTTAACAAAAGTAGTTACAGCAATAACAACTGCAGCAGAACCAATTCAGTATACCAGAACAGATATCATAAGTAACAGTTAGTAGATGTAGGTGGGCCTTGTCAAATAACTTCTCAAAATTGTGCCGAAGCTGGTAATTGCGAGCCGCGAAATGTATCTGAAAATGCTGTCACTGCCACGACTGTCCCATAAGACTTCGATGCTGTTTCCCCAATGTTTCATCAAAAGCTGCTTTGCGCGGTAGTAGGCACCCTAACTGATCACTGCTGCCCGATTACATTTCTCTTCTGTTTTTAAATTTCAACACCCCGTCACTTTTCGTACTCAAATAATGTCACGCTAGTGTATACAGCCCAAAACAAGTCGTTAGGGGGGAAAAACCCCGACATTCCTCGGTCACACTTGTAATGAAAATGTTTGCCAGTGCATGTCCCCAGTCCAGTTTATCATACACGCGGCGAAATGTTCTCGCACTGGCACAACATGGATATTGATTTTCCAGGGGGAAGCACTCCGCTCGATAAAAGAATCCTCGCTCTTCATTCTCCCCGCCGTTCACTATATTTGTTTTCATATCAACCGGGTTCGTCGATTATTCATCAAGGTTGGCTTGTTTTTGTCAGAGTTTTTTTTTATTATCAGCTGCGCGTTTTCAATATTATCCTTTTTGGAAGAGACCGTTATGTTTTCAATGATTCAATCAGGGAGGCGACGTGACTGAGCTCAAACGAATCAGTCACAATTTGTCGTAAATATTATTTTTCAGTTTCCCATGCCACAGAATCGCACTGATCTTAATCATCGAAGTATTTCAAAATCTACTTGACCGCTAAACCTTACCCGTTGCGCTGATGCAGTGATAAGACGGGCACGTATTTTAAGACACAGAATTAAAGTTGTGCCGTTGCGCTTGCAGAGTCATGCATGCCCACCCCCACACATGAGCAAAATTTCCCGTCGAATGGACACATCGTTGGGTGGGTAAGATCAGATCTGTTTAAGAAAACAGACCACTATACGTCAAACTACGCAGTTTCTAACATTCAAAGTGCCCTGTCTCTGTTTGGAAAAATTGAGTGGACTTAAGTGTGGTGCAGAGGAGGATAAAAGTCGTCCTATTACAAACAAGCAACATCCTCAAAAGGCTAATTCCCTGTAAACGCAACATTTAGATGGTTATTTAAATAACACTCTATTACACCGGAAAGCTTCCAACAATAAACGACGTCCCCTGCGCTTAATTCTTAGAGTATGATCTTCTGTTTCAAAGATATTCTTTCAAGAGAAATTAGTGGTGGTGGATCAGCGTATGTAGAGAGACATTTTGAAGAGGGATGAGAGATTTGAAAGGAGGGGGCGGGGCTTGGAAACTAATGTGTGGGCGTATTAAAGACTATGACATCGTGGAGGTCTCATATCAGCCTTGGAAGTCCTCGGACTACGAATTCTGTCAAAGATGAATGGTGGGAGGATAAGTGTTATTCACTTCTTTTTGTTTTTAAGTTGCATGACTTGCCACAATATTTATAATATTGTTTAAGTGTAATTGTTTAACTAGCGCCGTGGCCTCGTGGTCTGGGCCATTGAATTCGTGATCTGTGGGTTGTGGGTTCGAGTCCAGCGTGCGGCTATGGTGCGTGTGCCCTTGGCGAGACACTGTGCCACTCATTGCTTCTGCCCACCCAGGAGTAAATGGGTACCTGTGAGGGTAGAGATAGTTATTGTGATTGATTGTAGCTTCCTTGCGCCGAAATGGCAGCATCGAGCTGTGTACTCCACAGGGAACTGAGATGGTATTTGGTATGTTTAATTGGCCAAATGATCAGGGGTAATAATGATGTAAAGCGCTTTGATCTTAGTCAAAAGCGCTAGGCCTATTTGAAAACTCGTTATTAATATTATTAATATTTTAATTATTTCGTACACCTTTCTTATTACAACATTTCAGTAAATACGTGAACAGAATCCATTTAACCCGTTTGGCAACTTTATATCAATTAAACATGTTGCTATTGGTATGTAGTTACAAAATAGATAAACTAAAGGTTCGCAATAAAAAAACCAGCCCATTTCTCAAAACGCTTTTCAAAAAGTTAAAGTGGCCTGTTTTTTTTTTCAGCCTTAGCAAGGCCTTCTTCAGGGGCCATTTTAATTTGTTGATATGTATATTTCAGCTCAATCCAGTCAGGTAGCAGTTTGCAGCAGTCTAATTCATTTTCAAAATGCTTTCATCAAAAAGTAACTTATACAGCCTGAATTTCCCGAAATCCCAGCCCACAAATTTTACTTAACATTTGCTTCTACCCCATAATGTATCGTAGTTAAGTTTCGTTTGATATTCTCGCAAACAAATATTTGCGTTAACATGACGCAGTTTTGACGAGGAATTAGCTTTTCCCCTTAAAATGGGGGACTGTTTAAACATGACGAACACGGTTTCGCAGTCGTTAGTTCTATTTCGCTGCTTTCACTCTGTTATAATTCTGTGTTAAATATTATCCCATAATTTTGTTTGAGGGACGCAACATGGAGACCAGATGTTCATAATAATAACAACCGAGCCAGCACAGTTGTGTTTTTTTCACCTACTGCTGTTTGTATATTAAACCTGTTTGATGAATTACGCGTGCGACTCTCGACCGTTTCTCACGCCCAACGTGCTATCGTGGTGTGAAGTAGCTACTCATTATCTCCACGAGTGTGGCAATTCGTGTTGGACTCTTGTCCATTGGCTTTGGGTGTATAATTGGTGGGCTTCTGGAAATCCTCTCACATTCGGATTAATCATAGAAGAAGCATTAATCATTTGTCAAAGTGGTTGCACAAAAACAAGGACACTAATCAGAGCTCGCCGACGTGCGATCTATATTAGCCGATCTCCGCTTACTGTTGGGAACTCCCACAACAAATAAAGTTGGCCCAGTTTAGGAACAAAGCAAAAACATGAGCATCGGCGGAGTTTTTGTGTGTGTGGTATAACTCTTATGATCCCGCATCAGAAGCCAGCACATTATGCTAATTAAATTCGAAATTGATAAACTAGCTGGCGGTGACATATGCTGCATGTAGCCCCTCACTTGGACTTTGGATCGTCAGTGCTAAGGGAGAAATGCTGTGAGAGGACGGAGCCTCCGGTTTTGGCGTCTGTGTTAACCACAGGTATGAAGGGGCCTAGATCTGCGATTTGGGACACGGTGTGAAGACGTGTGTGAGTGTTCCATTAATTCAATTAGTGAAGTATGTTGGCTGGTATCCGTCGCTCGTGTCTGATTTTTCGTCGGGTTTTTTCAGTGCATCGGTGTACGGCGTGTTTTGTGTCATGGGCAAAAAAACACCTGTATGGCGCACGGGTGATGGGATGCTAGTGTAGCGAACTACCGAATGTATAACGTACTCAAGCAAGGGTATAGTTGGTGCTCGATAGACAGCATTACGCCAGAAACTGCACAGCTTTCGTCGTTGATTCACCGATCCGAACTTTAAGGCTTTCGGAGATTTGTTTTTCTTAGACTGGGCATCATTTGATCGTCTGCTACACTCACTATGATTGCATTCGCCACACAGGTAGGCCTGACTTTTGATGGCTTTCTCTCTAATAGATGTAAATGTATTAGGTATTGCCCTTCAACTATATATAAATTTACATCCTGTATACTCGGTGGTGTCCGAGAGCATGCGAGAAACAAAAATGCACAATCTTTCCCGGCTGGGACTTAAGCCTATATATATACGATCTACTGGTATAGGCCTGCATACTCATAAATATTTGCATGATGTGAGCACCGTAATTTGTCTAAAAAAGGTAATTTATTCTGTCACTAGAATAATTTACTTGCTTCGAGATAACAGGTTTTCGTCGTCACAGATTGGCAGTTTTACGTCTGTGGTATAGAAAGTGCTAATATGGTGATGTGGAGATATGCATTATTCCACGCATAGCGCTATCTCCGCTCTCTATGGAGTAGAGACAGAAAAAGGACAATTTCATTGGCTGTGTCATAACTGATATACTTGTCATTGCCATTTCACTATTTACCATTTGATAGGGACTATCACTATGTCAGTTGTATTTACAAATATCAATGCAGTTAGATTAATAGTAATTGTAATGACAGTCATAATGCCACTCTGATTTTATGCGTATTTGTCACTGACCCGTTCGAGACTCGGCGACAACAAAATCTCAGTACCTTTCTGTTCATGTAAATTGACGGTAATACTTCGAATAGGCGCTTTCAAATGTCCACAAAAGCTTCGTTTCCTTGCACTCTGTACTTCAGAACAACTAAATTAATTAAGACACCTGTAGGCCTGACTCGTCTATGGTCGCAGAGAAGCTGATGTCTTTACCAAATGCTCGGGGTGTGACTCATTCGCGGTTGAGATGTGCTTTCCAAAATGATTACTTTTCCTGCTTTCAAAATGTAACCTAGTAAAGCAGAGGAAGAAACCTTATTTGCTTGAGTGTATCAGTTTCCCCCCAACAATTCTAAAGGTCATTTACTTAAGCTGATGCACGATTGTGGATCATTTCACTAAGTTACATTCCCGCTTTTAAAGGTCCGATTATTCAAAAGCAATTTTAGCCAAGAAAAAAAAGTTAGGTGACTTTATTGAAAAAAAACACAAAAACCAAAAAGGGTCCAAACTCGAAATGATTGTACATGTAGACGGGAACTGTGTCATTTTGGGAGACATTCACAAAGACTTGTGCACAAAATTGTTCCATTTTTAATGTCACCTAACCCCAATTTTACCTTATCCTGCCCCTACGAATTTCGTTGTATTTATGTTTTGGACCACGAGCAACCGATCTAGCCTATTTGCGACGATAAACTAAATTTTGCCTCTAAGTAGGAGCTGTGACATTAGGGAGACATTGAAATGTTTCCCTAATGGCTGGTGTCTCCCCAGGGTATAATGAATGACGACAAAATGTCTCCCCGGCAAAGGTACTATAAACAGGTATTTGCTTTTCACCTGGAACACTACCTCTTGTTGGCTCATCTTGAATTTTTTCCCCATAAATAATTTAGTTTCAATATAGTTTCAATTTTGTCAATGCTTGTTGGATAAGCTTATGCCGTACACAATTCTTAGCAAGTTTCGAACGACCATTGAAAAAACATAAGTCCTCAAAATTGCGCCTTCTCACCAGTCCCCACACAGTCACGCCCCTTTTTTGTTCTCGCGTTAGAACTCAGCTGTATTTCTGAGAAAAACTGGAATGATTTTGAGCCCAAAAGTCGCTGTTTTTTTATTGCAAAAATGGAATGGAGGAATCGGTTTTGTTTTCGAGGGATGATCATCTTTCGAAGTAAAATCACAAGTAAGCCACATGTTAAATCCCCAAAAATTGAACAGAAAGTGAAAAAGGGTGAATCAAGCTTCAATTTGATAAACCTATCTCAAAAACCTGGGAGAGTTGTGAGAATTTTTTTTTCCGAAGTGGAAGCATTTGTCATTCGTGGGTTTCTGAGAAATTATTGTACTGGCCAACACACTTAAAGGCGCGTAGAACATTGATATATTATGTAACTACCCGAAAACGAACCTATACCAATTTCATGAGAAAATCCTTTCTTAAAGAAAAGATAAGGATGCTGCTTAATACCTATGAGATTATGCTGCCTGAAATTTTGTCGATCGGAATGAAACAATATTATGTAGGTGGTTTAAAAAAAAATATTGTCGCAACGGAAGCAGTTAGCAACGGAATCCAGTTGCGACTTGCGAGCTCCCCAAAAGGTGTACATGTCTTTTCTGTTGTCTCAAAAATGTCGAGTAGCTAGTGTGTTAAACCTTCAACAGGTAAGTTGTGATACACCCTTTACTTGATATTTTGAGAAATGGTGTTGCTTAAAACGTTGACACAAAAATGCATAAAACGCAAATGGAACCTGCGTTCCATAAATAATATGGATTGACATTGCTTGTTATAAACCACGCTCCAGCTTTCAGGTCCGCACACGCGCTGCCAGGGCACTAATGGAAGGGTTAATATTTGCTTAGGGGACTAGACTGTTCCATCATAACGTGGTTTACGTTCATCATTTCGATGATCCACGCGAAACAGTCGTTGGTCAAAACATCATTATGAACGCGCTTAATGTGCCTAGTACAGAAACATTGTGCCCAGTCAAAGACTATAGGGAGAGTCAAAAAAGAAAGTGACTGAATTAGAAAAAATTTAAAAAAAATGTGGCTGGCTCTTTTTCATAAAAAAATAAAATAGAGATACAGTATATGTTATTGACTATAGTAACTGTGAAAATTTCACTTAGATTGCATACTCCATTCCCAAGTTATGACTATTTTAATAAAAAGATTACAAAATGCAACTGCCCACCACTGATCATTTACCGTTCTACGAACTGATGAATACCCATAAAATGGAATGAAACATGAATGTTTTCCCACCTCCATGAATGAACGAAAACTTACAAAGGAAAACAGGAAGACAAAATCGCCATCAATACTCTCTCCTCATATTCAAAACACAAAATCTGACAGTAAAAATGTTTCAGTCTTGACTCAAATGATTAAAATTCCATGTGTATTCCATGGACATCTATAAAAATGGGTACTTTTAGTAAAACATGCGTTACTTCTGATAGTATGGATCAATTTCAGAAAATCTGTTTTTTTTTCCAGATGAGTGGAAGAACATGCTCTTTTAATACATAGTTCATTGGTGTATCAAATTTGGTGGGTTTTTTTTAAAGAAAAAAATCATTAATCCAGGAAACTTTTTGTTGACTAACCCTGTAGTTTCACGTACTGTATATTACTATGACTGTTTATCAGGTTTTCGCTGGTCCCAGCCGACTGTCCTAGCTTATTATACCTGACTGACTGACTGACTCAATGACTAACTGACTCCCCCCTCGTCAAGTAGACTGGTTACCTATCTCACTGACTGACTGACTGTCACTCTGACCAGCTTAACTAGGTTTGTGTATTCGCAGATGCCATGTAGTCTGCACCGCGTGTGTTTAAGTCTGGCGCCGCTTTTATCGTGTAATTTCATGATACATTGAACCATTCTGAATCCAGTTAAATGTATTTTTGTGCACTCTGGAACAAGCTTTTCTAGGCTTGCCTTGTCTGTACAGGGTGAGTAAGTAAAAACCACAAAACCCAAATGTCGGGACCCTGGTTTTAGGGAAGTTCTGAACGTGGCACTTATGATAATCTCGGATATGAAAGTCCAGTTCATAACCTTAAGTGTTCTTTCAGCAAAACGAAAACAATTCACATATGAAAGCCCAATTCATAATCTTTATTTAAGTACAAGAATCATTCAAATCACTTGTGAACCTTTCAAGTTAGGGAATTTTAAACACAACCACCGTTTTAACTTGAGTACTGTCCACGCATCACACAAAAGGTGCGCGGTCTTCCAGCAAAACGAAAACAATTCACACACATCATTATCCTAGAAGTGCTACATGCAGAACTTCACTAAAACAATACTCCCGACATTTGGGTTTCGTGTTTTTGACTCACCCTGTAGTTTAAATACATTTATGGCTCCCGCAAATGCTGTGCCGGATTTATATATAAAATGCACAGCTGGGTTCGGAATTGCATATCCGCCCACACCATATCGTAATATAAATATATATAATTATGGTAAAGTAAGTTTTTATATATAGTAAAGTCTTTATGGATACGGGATAATTATAGTCCCCAATCGAAAACATTGGCATAATGTAATTGCATTTCTTGCAATCAGTATCAGTTTGATTTTGAGAATGTTTGTGTTTAGCTTTTATTATAGCACGGAAGTTTATTAAAGGTACATATAAAACATTTGCTTTTGCTGTCATTTTCAGAAATGGATGGATTTGGGGGTTAGTATTTTTATAGCAAATGTTGCTACACTGACTTTTTGTTGGAAGTTTTGTGTTCATTGATGCTTGAAAAAAACAAGCAAAAAATGTTGTTCTTGTAGGCTGGTTCTCCTACCCTAATTCAGATGAAGCGGAGCAATTAATGGACGTCGGGGAATCGTCGGGTCAGGGAACCAGACTAGCTGACTTCGCCCGTGCACGTATGTGCAAGCGATTGCAAACAAAATGTGGACTTACTAAATTTGGTAAATATGGGGCAGTATTTGAAAAGAAAAGTCAGTTTTTCCAACGATGGTCGGCTGACCATCGTTAGAAATTAATACAAAACAAAATCCACTTTTCTTGAAAAAGACAGCACATCAGGTGCCATGATTTCACAGAATGCTTGAGACTATTAAGGTATTTCATGATAATTTGGTAGTCTTGTTTTTTGCTGTTTGCAGATGGTGTATATTACCTTTAATCTTCTCCCACTTGTATCACTCCCCTCCCTCAGTGTTACGGCTGGATATTTTCCGATAACTTCAGGTTTGTTTTGTATTCCGTCTTGCATGCTTTTTATCTGTGTCTATCCAAACAGTTGCGTTTGATGGGCTCGCGTCCGGATTATTGACACTCGCCGTAGGCGTATCACAGTTTACATAGATCAACAGTGGAATGTTGAGGCACGAAAGTCAGTGTTTTTATATTGTGTTTGATGGAAAAAAATTGTTGCAATTGTAAAGTTTGCCTTGGCCAAATTGCCATCTTCTAGTGTTTCTTTCGCTATCGGAATAATATTTATCCTAATTTACATACGCTAGCTATCTCGGAACATCTGTTACGTTATGGATTTGCAGACTCGCGTTGCATGCGCATGGTAGCGGTATCAACTTCCAGAATTATAAATGGGCGATTATATCGAATTTTAGACAGAAACATATGCTCGGTATTAAAGTAGAGTGTAATTTCGCTTAGCGTAAAAAAAATAATAATTAAATAACTGGATTACCAGTGAAGATTTTGTGTTGGATCGATCACTCTTTGTTTCGCTGGTGCTCGCACGTAGCCTCGTGCTTTGAGGGATCTTTTTTTTTTTACTGTGTTTTGAGGGGACCCTGTAAAACTGCTTGCTGCAGCGTCTCCTCGACTGCCGAGGCCCGCTTGATTGATGCTGCTATGGGGTCACGCACCTGACATTTAGACGAAGCAGGATTTTGGCTCGAATTCAAGAGAAAAAAAATCCTCTGGCTTGTTAACTATCAAGTGCATTATATTCTTCCTCATTACGAGGATTGTGGTTTTTCATTTTTTTCCACAAAGCCAGCACGGACATATCTCATCTCCCACATCGGACATGGCGCTCGTATCGCGGGTAATTAAAGCCCATGGTTATTACTTGCCGCATAATACAAGGGGAAACATTAGCATAAAATGTTTATATGGTGACATTTTCGCGAAAATAAAGGGTTTGCTCGTGCATTTTTTTTGGTTGCTTGCCATTCGCAAAATGTCATAATGGCGTGAGTTATCGGTCATTAATCATTCCCCGTCGCTGCAATGATATCCTCCTTAAAGTAGAGCTGCCCAACTTGAATACACTCGACTTCAGTCTTCGATTACAACTTTACGTATGGAAAGATACTGATATTGCCAGTAAATACACTATATAGGATTTCTCGTTTGTTTATAACGGGCTTTATACTATTGTATTATATATGTTTGTCTGTCCGTTACATTTTGTTCTGTTCTGTTACTTGTATATGTTATAAGTACTTACTATCATACTATATTGTTCGTTTAACTTAAAATGCATTCCCTTTACGAGATTCGGCTTTTTGTGTATGTGCCTCCAACTGTTGTTTTTCTTCATGTAATTATTACTATATATAGTGTTTGCATGATGGTTTGGAAATAATGTTGAATTGAATTAAATTAAATATGCATCGCTTGATATGACGGTCATACCTCACATTATATTTTCAAATACCTTTTTCAATGAGAGTATTAAAAAAAACAGAATGTTATGTTGTTTCGGATAGCATTCTGCATGCGTTACCATTTCAGCTACCCGCATATAGCTTCTGGAATTAATAAAGGTCGTTCATTCGCGTCTTTTTTCACAATAAAAAAAAACAAATTTAAGAACTGACGGTTATAGGTAGAGAGCCAGACAATGTAAGGTGTAGTTAATGGAATGCTATCAGTTATATAGCCACTTTTATGTACATGTACGTCAAGGGTCTTGTTCATTTTGAGCGTTACACAAGGCGGCAGTATCCAATGAACGTTTCGATTTTTTTTTTTTTTAAATTTGTTTACTTTATTTTTATTTCTTTTTAAAAAATATTTTTATTCTATTTTTTAACACCACAAAGTTGCTACATATTACCCCTGTTATCTGAAAGCCAATGCAAAGGAGACTATATGCCTACTGGATACAAATTCTTTTCCGCTTACCGGTATGCTGTCCGCATATTTTATTTTTGGAAGTTGATCTTGATCTACTGGTAGGCCTATGTGTTATTCTTGAATATGTATTACGGAGAAAATATTCTTCATTCACCCTTAACTCGAATCCCCCTTCGCGTTACCTGCTCTGAGGGTCCCGGGAAAGGTACATTACAATGTGATGATAGTATACTAATGACTTCCCTGGTGTTTTTCCTTTAAGGCAATATACAACATTTTTTTGCTGTAATTTTCAGAAATGGATGGATTTGAGGGTTAGTATTTTATAGCAAATATTGTTACACTGACCTGTTCAAAGAGTTGTGTTCATTAATGCTGGGGAAAAAACAACGAAAACAAATGATGTTCTTGTAGTCTTGTTGACCTTACTTCAGACGAAACGGGGCAATTTATACACGTCGCGGAATTGTCAAGTCAGGGAATCAGACTATAGCTGGCTTGCACCCGTTCACCGATACATGTGTAGCCGATTGCAAACATAATGTGGACTAACAACATTTGGTAAACTGGGGGCAATATTTGAAAAAAGTCTGTGTTTTTTTCAAACGATGGCGGGCTGACCATTGTTGGAAATTGGTACATGTACCAAAATTCCACTTTTCTTGAAAATGACAGCACACCAGGTGCCATGATTTTACTGGATGCTCGAGACTATTATTCACTTTCAGTCAAGTGAGATATTTCATAATAATTTGGTAATTTTGTTGTTTGATATTTGTAAATGTAGTTGATTTCCTTTTAACTGGAACTTTGGCAGCCGTAAAGTGATCAGTAGTATTCCGTCGTCAGATTACTGACCGGTGTGGAATGTTTGGTGCTGAGCGTGTTCCTGCATGAATCGGCCGGTTGTTTTTTTGGAAGGCCGATACCTCGAACCAATAACACTCCGATTTCTTGGATCTGACCTCCTTGCTCCTTCTCAATTTACTAACCAAAAAGAAAAAAAGTTGGAGAAACTAACAAACATATGATGCCAGTTCGTTTGAAAGTTCAACACTGTTCGGATCGGGATATCTGTCGAAAAAATCCTTCTGCCGGTTAAAAGAGGTTTCTCGGGAAATATGTTTTACAAAATTCCCCGGGGGGGGGGACATTGAACCACAAACGGAAAATGCACTATCTCATAATTTATTATCGGTTAATTTTAGCTCCAATTGTTGGGTAGCGTTTTGATTAAAAATGTATGTGATAGGAAGGTGGCGTGGAAGGAAAAAGTCTTTCAAAAAATTCTGCGCAGGCTGTAGGCCTAAGTGGAGTAAATCGGTCATTATCCCAGATGATATCCAAACCGTCTATGCGTGTAGTAAACCGGTACCCTACAACCGCCAAAATATCAAGCGGCGCCATATTGGAGAAGATATTAGCTTGCACTGAAAGGCCATTATCTACCCCATATTGTTTTGAATTCCCCCTTCGTGTTTCACGCCGTCCTTCCCGCGGTAATTACGCTCATTTCTGAAACGCGTCACTGTACAGTAAACCGGTACTTTATCTCTACAATCCAGCCGGAGTTCATACTCCAGTGCTTTTCATTATGAACCAGTTGACCCGTGACTCTAGTCATCTTTTACAGACCGAGTTGAAAAATTGTATGATTAGTTTCTTGTTCTCTGTGTCTCTCTGCGCATGGGAGAGTGATCCTCCACTAATCTAATGTTTCCTGTCTGCTCTTCTCTTTCTCTCTCGCTCTCATTTTATGCAGGTAGCATAGCAGTGTACTCAACGAAGGCATTCCTTCCTGCGTGAAGACGGAAGACTATAACCACTTTTATTTTTTAATGGATGTCCTGGGAGGAAATCGCTGCGAGGAAAGGCCGGGATTTTAGGTCCGAGTGGCCATCTCCCAGACTACGTGTCGCTGACGTGAATGCTAAATCAGTCGAGAGCAGCGCAGACTGGGCCCAATCACCGTCATCCTTAAGAGTGACCCACGCCGGAGCAGATTGACGTTTGGACGGCAGAGACAGCGAGAGGGGAAATATCCCGACTTCCAGATTTCAGTTATCCTGGCGAGATAGCGGAGGGGTTTTATTCTCGGAGATCTCGGAGCTTTTCACATCGCCCTGCGTTTCTTCTCGACACCGACTCTGCCAGGTAGACGAGCTTCGGAGAATTACGGCGCAGATTTGCAAGTATTGACCGCTGTCTTGATTACGTTTTCCCCCTTGTGGATTTGGATCAGAGGGAGACAGTGTGTATTTTGCGTATTTTTGTAGCGGTTTTGAGGGAATTAATAATTCAGCGACATCAGCGACCGCGAGCTATACGAGAATCAGCAACGCGGAGAGGGACTTTGAGAGTCCCCATTGCGAAGATTACATTGCTGAGGATACCACACAGTACAGCGGCAATTATAAATCACCCGAGCCCGGGCCGCGAGCCCTCCTTGGAGTATTTATATTTCCCCGCGATTCGGCGAGAAAGGGATAAAAATCTCGCGATATTAAAACAAGGGGAAAATGTCAACAAATCGGCGGGAGGTAACATTTCGCGTAGCGGGGAAGCCAGGTTGCCGAGGCAACGTGGAGCTTTCAGATATCGCGTCATCGTTTCATTCGGAATCGAGTTTTTTGTCTTCCAACGCCGGCCAGGCGACCGGACAATCGACACCGACTGATTAAGCGGCGACGACCGACTTTGGCTTTCCGGGACGGACACAATGCGATGGAGGTTGGACTAATATGCATGGTGTGGACTCACCCAGATTGTCGGCATGGCAGTGGTAATGGTATCGCCAGCCAATGAGCAATCATGCATAGATTCGACGGAGCAGTTGCTCTGTCAGCAGACCGACGAGACGACGGCAGCGTGTGCAGGCGTGCTGGCGCCCTCATCTGGCAAGCGCACAACGCCTACCACCGACGCCGACAACGACAAGCAACAACAGCTGCATGAGGCGACCGGTGCGACCATGGATTACCATGGCCGTGGCGGAGGCTGGGAGCCACTCTGCAGTCACCACGCTGGGGAAGAGTACGAACTGCAGGCACGGGATGGGGCCGGCTCGACACCGGACTCTCCCCAAACAACCGCTCATACAGGATTACTGGAGAGGGCAGACAAAGATGACACACATGACGGCGCAACCAAAGAAGAGTTGTTCTTTATCGGTGGGAGTACGAGTGGAAAGCACCCACACAGGGCACAAAGTAGCGCCGGCAGCTCCGGCAGGCGACCCGCACAGAAACGCAAACATCTCGCTGAGCCGTCCAGTGACAATCGGTTCGTCAACCTGGCCCACCGGTCGGCTCTCGTGAACGGTACCATCCCCCGGTTCACGCCGCTTCAGCTGCACCGGTCGGAGCGGTCCTGGGCCAGCTCCTCGGCGGCGGACATGAAAGGCAACGGGGCCGCCGAGGGATCTAGCCGTAAAAGCGGTGGCAGCGGCGGCAAAAAGAGTAAAACCCACTACAGTCACGCCAATACGGGCTACAGACTGGGCTTACGGAGGTCTCTGTTCGAAAGACGGAAACAACTAAGTGATTATGCCCTAGTTATTGCAATGTTTGGAATTGTTGTCATGATCGTGGAAACGGAGCTGTCGTGGTTCTTTTACAGTAAGGTAAGGTATCATCTTTTTTCTTTACCAAATATTTTTTTTACCAAATGATTTAGGCTTACCTGATAAAAGTCATCAGATTCACCTGTAAGTTGTAAATTATACCCGGTATAAATTTATCCTTGACATGTCATCAATTCTGGTGTGAAGTGCCGTAAAGACAAATATTATTGTAAATATTTGTTTTGCACCTGTCCTGATATTCAAAGGTAAAAGCTCATGCTGTCTGCTGCACAGATACCATTACCCCGTAATCAGGCCAAATATAATTATGCTAATTTATCCACAAATATGCTAATGTATGCATATAGCAAAATCTTGACTGGTCTTCCCCCCCCCAAAAAAAATTTCATCAATACTCATGTGTCCTTTTTTGTCTTGGGCCCAAAATAGACTTTTCCCACTTTGTTTCAACTTTAATTCCTACAGAATTATTCACAATCCATCATTCATGAGGCTTTTCACATTTCCATACCTGCTTCATGGATTACCGCAGTCAAGCAGTATGTATGCAGTGAGCGTTGAAATCCGATAGGCCCCTACGCGCGTGTTGTGAAACTCCTTCTAGTAATACCCCAGCGTGTGTTACTGTTCATGCACATAATACCTTCTATGCACAGCAGCAGTACTAAACATGGCGATGGTGAAAACACAACGAGCAACTGGCCTACATATTGCTTGGCGTGTTCAGGCAGTGTGTTTGTCCGACCAACCGTTAGTATTTTGGCATGAGGAACTGAAGTCGTAAGCAGACGCACTACATGTCATTATTTATTCGTGCGACCATGGCTACACGTAATATTCCCATCCTTAATTAACACGTCGGTCTATGTATCTTGTCCGATCGTTGTCACAATATATGGGAGATGGATTTTTGGTAATTATAGTCATCCGTCGAACAGTTTGTGTTCAGAAGTAGAAAGGTCACCATTTGTATGTGCTACGTATTCACACTGAATGTGCATGTAATATCTTCCATCTGTGGATATTGTGATATTGCATGTGCGCAACCAATACTTTTCCATCCTGGTGGGCAGCGGGGTAGTGGATGCCACGCATACCTCCACGTTGCCGTGGCATTACGAACCGAGAATATGATTGGGTATGGGGATACGAGGATGGGTTTAACATGCGAAACGCCACTCCATGACTCTGCCCAAAATGCCAACGCAAACCACAGTTTACTACACAACACATTTGTCCAAGCGAGTAAGCAACGGGTACATTAACGTGAAAATATGGTGGCTGTCTCCTGAAGACATACATGTACATGGCTACTCTGAATGATCCTCTTCTTAAAAAGCCCGTGGATATCTACATGTAGGCCTATAGGTAATAATATGCATGGTTTACCGACCAACGGTAATATACACATATGCCATAATACTACACGGTTGGCTTGTACTGTACGCCTCCATGTTTACACTTACACACACACGGGCCAGCTTGTTTACATTTTCTATTACATAGCTGCGAATTTCTCAACATTGCACCCAGCAACCGGACAAAAAGAAACACCCGAGTTTTTGTGCATAGTTTTAATGTCACAGTGATATGATATCATGTCATGAAAGGCCCTAAGGTGCTCTGCATAGCTCATTACGCCTATCTACAGTAGATAGCAACACTAATGGCGTCTATCATACTAGCGCGCTGTCCACGCTGAATAGATTGGCATGGAGCCTATGTAATTTTCAGAAGCAAACATGAAAGTGAATAAAACCTGCATGATAAAAGAGAGGATCATTGCGTATGTAAATATTTAGCATTTACCTCAATCAAACCTTAGGCTGACGGAGATAGCGTCTATGAATTATTCCTCTGCCAAATAATACTGCATAAATCCGCATAATTATGTGATTTTCATACGCATCATGCTTGGGTTTTGGTTCATTAAAAATATGGCTGAGAGGGAAGGTCTTGTTTCTAAGGCCACAGGGGAAAACCAAATGAATGCATATAATTTGCAGCTTACAATAGTGTACATAAACATCACTGTATGTGTTCATGTGTTTGTTCCAATTTCTATCAAGCATACTGTGCAGTGGTTAGGCTACCTGCATTTTCACCGGATGTTTGTCATTAATGTCCCCCACAATAAACAAAGTGGCATACATATTTGGTTCTGGAGCACTCCAGACAATAAACCCACCCAGCTCCTCTCGATGAAATAAAGAGGCCATTCTGTTAGTCAATACCCTCAATTTATAGTTACTTTTAAAGTGAAAAGTAGTTCATGCAAAAACTTTGGAGAAAAAAATATTCATGTTAACCTTTTAAATATCTGGGGCGGAATATCTTTCAGAATCTGAGACACGTATGTTATAATGTAACGATAAACCACAGAAAATGTCGGCGACATGAAGTTGCACTGCACAGTTGAATAAAAAAGGCCGCATATTGTGCATTCATAGGCTACACAGCTAAAATACCGTTACTGAACGCCAGAGAGTTTTATACGTGGTCTTTTCATGCTTAGTACCTAGAGGTGAACTGTGACTATTGAATGAGGTGGCCCAAGCCCCAATTTAAGACCGACATTCACTCTGTCCAGCCCTGTGCCTACCACCCAGGAATAACAATAAATATTCTCAGACGGCGATGACCTGTTTGTTTCTTTACAAAAAAAGAAAGATTTAAAATGGCGTCCGTTGTACGGAATACCAAGGTCAATACACCAATACATTGTAAAGATTTTGTTGCGGTGTTGAATGACGTGCGATTTCCAAACAACCAACGTGTGGGCTGTTCAATTTTAGACCTCAATTTCACGAGCCGTGTTTTGTGTTCTGATCGTCTACCAGCAACAAAAAAGGCACAAAATGACCTTTAAACTTGCCACAAGTGTGTTGTGCCGGACAGATAATTCGAAACATTACAATATTTTCGTTGGGATGTGTCGAGAGCAAATACAATATGCACGATAGCTAATACTCGAAGCACAAATACGACAAGTACAATAGATACACGTCAACTGACTCTCGACAAGAAGCGTGCGTTGGTTGTATAATTCGTAACATGACATGCGTTTTATATACATGTAGTCGAATTTCACTTGAGTCAATATCCGTGAAGACATGAGATACCTACCAAAACCTGTTTAAGCTGTTTCTTTATATCCTATCAAATTCGAGTATTATATTTCCGGCAACCACTAGACCATCACAAGTAAATGTTTAAATCGACATACTATATCAACATGTTATCAGTATATAACAAAGTTAGAATATATGTTATCAATATTATTTCCCCCTTATTAACGGGAATAACATCTATATGGACCTAATGTTTATTCAAAAGCTGCTATAGCTTGTATAATGCAGTATTTTGAATTGCACTTATATTCGCTGTTCTTATCATTCTCGGTGACAATAAACGTGTCAATCCAAGATAAGTCTCAATAGGCCAACATGTAGTTCAGGAAAAGTCCGGGCCTACTTGAATACCTTCCCATGCAGGGACTTCTTGCACGCTATGCAATCATCAACCGCAGCGCCCTGGAGTCCCTCCGGTGGAGAAAAAAAGTAATGCCAACAACAGATATTCACCGCTTGAATAATCGGGGAGAAGCATTATTGGGGGATAAAAGGCAAAAAAAAAGTACAGACGCAAACATGTTGTATAACTGCATTTTTGGTCTATGTCCTAACTGTATAACTTTTGCATATCAAGCGAAGAAATTACAGTGTATTTGCATCGGTAACGTAGATCACTTGTCTTGAAGTATTGTGAGAAATATAAGTCAAACGTTAGTATTTTTTACCACAACATATTTATTTTTAATACTTATTGTGTGGCTGTTGGGGAAAAAAACACCTTTGAACTGACACCAAAATAAACCGATGATATAGACCAATTCACAGATGTTCGTGGCACGGTACAGTAGAACTCCAGCGCTAGCGTTATAAAACTTATTTTGTCACATGTATGTATTATTAAAGTTAACAGTCCTATTATAACAAGTCGCATTTTAAAATTATACACTTGTTTTCCCACCAGCATATATAGTTTCTTCCTGATATAGAACATTTAATTGTCGTAGTAATTTCCATAAGGGTAAACAGTGTTGACATTTTAAATATCAGCAGGCTGCATCAGTCTGTTGCATGCAGTCCATACGGTGTCTTGCATATCAAACCAAACATTAATTATCTTTCCATTGCAAATTTTGCGTGTACGTTGATTGATTACGTGCTATCCAACACGACAGTGACAGATTATTTGCAAAAGTGGAATAACAGTGCTGCCTGTATTTCTGTAACACCAGGTCTGTGTCACGTGTTGAACTCTGTCTGTAGCCAACTTTCCCCTTTATTGAAATCCCCCTTTTTTTTACAAAAGGAAATCCACTTCGCCATTTTTGGCCTCGCTTTAACCATAGAGCTACGACCCAGCTCTATAGATGTATGCTGTTAGCATGAGCACTGAACCATGTCGGCCAGTGTTCTGCTTTAACTCGTCTAGTTTGCCATTAAGCTTGGAAGGCCTTGCTTTGTTACGTACACTGTACAAACTGTGTAAAGAGTTCAAACATTTCTAAACACCTAACCTATACCCATTTTTTGCACATGTTTGAATCTACGACATGTTTAGATTTGTGTATGTCTGTGGCATGTGCAGCCATCGTACGAAAGCCTGTTGGTGCCATCTAGTTTACATTGTATAAAATAAATATAAATGACTTACACGGTTCGATTCCAAAATATGTGGAAATACACACCCTCCTCTCTTTTTTATCACTAAATATCTAAATACAAAAAACTCTAAAATACATACTTGACATTATTTTTTTACAATTTATTGCTGAATCCTGGTACCACAATTAAACATGACGAAAACTGACAATTTGGGGAAAAAACTGGGTACAGAAAAGAGTTTAAGAAGAGTTAAATGAAGCGGAGATGGCCGTTAGCGCTTTCTATTGTCGCTGAATAGTTGTTTAGTTAGTGTTCATGGATACATCCCAAGCTAATATAAAATTGCACATTCCTAGTCAGTGCACACAACTTATCGTATGGAATCTTTCTCGACTGATGTTGATGAATGTTTTGAGCTGAAGAAACTGACAGTGTCCACTATATCTCAACCCCCACAGTCACGATTTGTAAGAAACTTTGGACTACGCGCAAAGATTAGAAATTTAAAGCAGATTCAGCAACGTACATGTAAATGGACGCTTTGTCTACATGTGTCACTTCGGCAGCTTGGTGGCTCTCGTCCCAACCAGGCTCCCATAAGAAAGCGCACATGTAAACAAAACGTGACGTCACTGTGTCTCAGGACTATTATTGACAGTTGTCAAATACAGGCAGTCCACTTATTACATATGAAAGTGATGTCTTCTCTTAATTATTTACCCCTCCTAAAATTAATATAGTCGATTGGTGTTGACAGAAGTAGACAACAGCTAAAAAAAGAAGAAGAAGCAAACTACGACGCCATTTTTGATATACTTGCCATTTTGTATTTTGATCAAAGAACATAGGATCAACGTCTGCCTTAAAGCTAATTTTGTTGTATTGTACCTTCCGCTTTATCATTTTGCCTGTTACCACCCAATTCATTTGAGATTCAGGGAGTTTACCCTATATGAAAGCGTCTTAGCTGTATTTTTTTGTGGAACAATAATACATGTATGCATCAGTCGAACGGAAACAAACAAGCGATGGGCATGGCGATTTGGGACTCGGAATATTATGACTTTTGGGTGTTGTGAGCCTGCGGGCGTCTTGCTCCCGCTAGCTAGGATCATCGCAAATGCAGAAAGTCACCAGCTTTGGGGAAGTAATACACGTCTAATGGTCCGGAGAGGCCTAGCATAGTCTTGTTTAGGGACCGTATGAAATATTGTTTTATATTCGGAGAGCTAGAGAGGCAGTTTGGCTTGGCTACTTTGCTTTGGGGTCTCTAGCTTCTCTCTTTAGTCAATAATATTCTGGGCGAGTCGATGGGGGAGGAATATGATGAATATGCTTGTCTGTAAAGGGCTGTTCCCGTAAATGCCTCTGATGTGTAGTCGGTTGTGCTGTGCAGTGGGTTGTACAGGGATCGACGGATGAGATGGAAACGAGAGGGAATGCGATGTGTGGGTGGTGGAGACCAAGCCATAAGAGGCAGCCTTGTTCGGAAATTGGAAGTGGGAGAGAAAGTGGTTTATCAAAACGTCGAGGGCGACCCTTTTATGTAAAGGCCGTTCATTGCACGCTCAACTTGCTCCGTAGAATGATGAGCGGAGAGGGGATGTAGGAAGTCAAGTCTTGGGCAATAACTGCTGAGCTGCCTTTTTAACCCCCTCTTTTCCCCCACTTTTTTTTCCAGAGGCATTTTCGCACCGTTCTAGCGTGATCGGTAGATAATTATCTCCCGAATTTGGCGATGCTGTGCACAGCATCCCGGATAAAAACAAAGCCCCATTCGTGCCATATTTAGGTCATATCCTTGCCTGGGCGCGCGCTTCTCCGTGTTTGGCGCACTTTTCAGACACCCCTGATTGGCGCGGTATTTTTTTCCCCGCCAAATGTCACCCTGCGAGCACGCCGACTTTTTGATGCCTCTGATTGAGTTCCTCCCCCGTTATATAGACTGCTAATTCCGTCTCGAAGAAAACCCTACATGGTCCCATCAACTTCCATGACATTAAAGGGATGCCTGCGTTCCTACGAGAGAGGCTCCTCTTTCAAATTTAAAGACCATAGGATCATTTACATCTATCCCAAAAGACAGTAACCCGAATTATTATTAAAAAGCTCACTTGGATTTAAGATCGTATACCCAGCACGATATGTGACAGAGCTTCTAGTCATGTTGGTAGAAAATGCCCTGGAAAAAAGACTTTATAGCAATGTACAGGCTATGCCCCGCCTTGTACAAGTTGAATGCTTCGATTCTAGGTCATTATTTTGATGTTACTGTTAAAGCCACGACAAAAGTCATGTAAAGATTTCACGTTTTAGGTCTAAGCAAGCGGAAAGTGTTAGAGCTGCGTTTGCTATGCAATAGATGCAAGTTTTCAATTATCATAATGCAAAACCACCGTTCATAAAAACAATACAAATGACAGGTGCAATTAAGTAATAAAGTCGGCTTTATTTTATTCCTCTTTTGGGGTCATCCACCGTTAGTCAGTTTTCCTTGCAACAAAAAGGTCTTTCGTAAGAAAAAAATGATAAATGGAGAATTGGCTACCAAATTACGGCACCACAACTGCTAGATATTTTTTTCTACACTGCTAAAACTTTATGTAGCACTTAAACACTTTTCTAGACACTTTCTTGCTCACTTTGTTAACATGTTTAAATGCTAAGCATGTTGAGGGTATTGATGGATAGTGTTTAGCAATTGAACATTGATGTTTAAGAATTGGACAGATAATGTTTAACTTTTAGACATGTTTGTCAAAGTGATAGCAAGATTGCTTTGATGGCTAAACATAGTTATTAGAGTGTAACTTTGGGGAATATAACGCCTTGTTCACATAGGTCGACATTAGCAGCTTCGTAGAACATTTTACCATAATTGACAGTGACTCATTTCATTTGCAATGACCACTCATAAAAGGTGATGTATTCTTTGATTAACCCTGATTTGGCGATAATAATTATTCATCTGACGTCTCAGTCTGTTCGCCAAACGGTCTCTAAAATCAAATTATCGACTATTGTTCGTCCGGATTAACAGTCCAGATGGTCTTTGCTTTGGTCATTGTGATTGCCGTCCTTGGGCCTGTGCCCAATGCGTTTCTCTATTCATGTACAAAGAAACTAAATCGTAACATGTTTTCATACCGATCAGTGTGTATATATAGGTTTACCACGGCTTGCCCACAACCTTGCCCACAAATTCTGTGTTTACCTGAGTATTTAATTCACTTATATCGCGCGTACCAAAACCATACGGGTCGTATGGAATGTTTCCTTCGGAATTTTCTTCTGGAAACACGCCCAAATGCTTAATTGCCACACGCTTCGGTAGTTTTTTTTTTTTTTTACCACAAGGACAGTACGGTGTTGGTTTGTATTTCCATGGTCACGCTGAGCTACTCCGGAAGTCTTTTGAGTTCTACCGTGAATGTTGCCCTGGAGATGATCAGCACTCAAAACCCATTAAGGAATGACTTTACCATTATTACCTTTCCGTTGAAAATGTTATAGGTCTTGCCAATATACAAGCGAGAAGCTACCGCAGTATATAGCTGCGGACAGCAGCTTAGCAACTCGTCGTGTCTCTCCGTTAGTTAGTTTGTTAGTTAGTTAGTTAGTTAGTTAGTTAGTTAGTTAGTTAGTTAGTTAGTTAGTTAGTTAGTTAGTTAGTTAGTTAGTTAGTTAGTTAGTTAGTTAGTTAGTTAGTTAGTTAGTAACAAACGTTCCAATGCAGCCTTGCATGGCTATAAATCAACTAGTCCCTCAGGCCTTGTCCCTCCCTTGTGTCACTTTAATGGGTCTCCACGGACCGGCAAAGGTCATCATTGGGTCACTACTCCACTAGGGTTAAAAACCTGATTTTTGTACTCAAAACACTACTCCTTCCAGAAATTACATGGCACAATCCCACCGCTCATGCATGAACACGAATTCGTTGGCCCGCAGCTTCCGAGATCATGTCGAGCTTGTTTTTGCACAAGTCGCAAGTATAACTTCAAATGCAACCTAATACCAAAAAATGAGTCACAGTGCGCAACGACACGCACTTTTGTCTAATATCGGCCCCGTAAATAAGTTTTGCACAATAGAGATCAATGAGAATATACTGGGTTGTTTTTCACCCAGACAATATCCATATTTATCAAACCCTAACAAACCGAGTGATATATCATAGTTAAGTCCTATAGTTAAAGAATAAAAATCATGTAAGACTCACTTCGAGAAATGAGACCATTTAATATTGGTTTAATCCACGAATGTACGAATCATCGAGTTTGTTTTCTTTGCATTTTTCCCTCATCATAATACCCTCCCACTCTCTCCCCCTCAAGCTCAGCTTCCTTAATCCCTCCCCCCTATTTTTGATCCTAGTGGTAATTTATAGCCGACTGATTTAAACTGCTGAATAAATATCTCCCGGAGAAAAAAAAAATTTGTTGCCATGCCGCGGTGGGCTTGGGGCCTTGCTATAGCGCGAGTGGTGTGGTGTAATGCCTCGTGGCTGTTGGTTTTGTCAGACCAGCATGTCACCTGAACAGGGACAGCGAAGAAGACATCAACTGTTGCCATTTGTGATGAAGATTCACTGTTGTGATGAAGATACGTTTTCCTTCTGTACTTGTACACCTGCATCTACGATCATTGATGCAGCAGAGGTGTACCCGCTGTAAAGAAAAGAGAGAGTTTACTATAAAAACATTTTTTTAGACACTTAAACAATAGAGATTAAAGCACGTGTTGTTAGTAAACTTCCACAGAAAAAGGAAACACAAATAAAACAACAGTGCACGTCTTGGAAATTTAAAAGTTCTTCTTAAAAATATTTTAAAAGAGAGAAAACTTTCTAATCTTTAGACAGATAAGAAATGGGGTGAATACAATGCATAATCATTTTGTGATGGAAGCAATATCGAATTGTATCTCATCTTGTCATTCGTGGTGTCACTCGTTGTGAAAAGTAGTGCTATCACCATAATATTTAGTTTTAATTTTTTGCAGATAAAACACGCATGCTAGGTACATATTGTGACGCGAGCCAGCTGACTTCGGTGGGGTAAATATTTCCCCCGAACGGCAGGGAAATCAATCTACAACGCTTATCTTATCAAAACAACCTTGTCAGTTAGTTGTACAATAAATCCTGGCCGTTGTGGCACGTCAAGTGGAGAGGCTGTCATTAAATTGCGACAAAAAATGTGAAATATTTATGGCCAAGTTTGATGCTCGTTCGCAATCGTAAATTCATCGGCACTTTCTCTCTTCCTTGATACACTGCGTATGGAACGCTGCGGCTTGAGAATTGCAGTCGTCCACATTTTAAAACTCCTCATATCATTCTGGAGGACAAAAATCAATACCAGTGGAATGTAGAGGGCGTAAATACGTCCGAGGACGACATTCATTGTGGCACTTACTTCCTGTAGAATTGTCAATTATTACAAAAAACCCACAGGACTGTTAAGTAATATTGTAGAACAAGCAATATGAAATCTGTGCTGTAAACAAGTTTCATTGCAAAAAAAATTCAAATATAAGTAAGCTCTTGTCTTTAATATTAAGCGTTTGGAGTGCATTTTTCAAGAAGGCCTACCTGTATTTCCCGGTCTTTTTCCGCGCACCGTAAGCTTCCCATTTCGCGCTAAAAACCATCATGCAACCAAATTGTCGTCGGCCGTGTGTCCTTTCTCTATGTTTCAACAAACAGACTGATATACCGAAGTATAGAACTTATATGTGATGCTGCGTACTGTATAAGTATTAACCTAAAACTTGTAGTTATATCCCCGGTGTTTATAACTCAATTCGTGCAAATTGCAAATACAAGTTTTCTAAAATTACAAACGAATAACTTCAGAACTTAATTCACAACAAACCAACCCGAAATGTCTGTCGTATCTGACACAAAGTTCGCTAATTGGGTTGGCGCCAGAAAAAAATGACCACAATAGATTTAGATTGAAAAATCGCCACTTTCCTTTTAAATCTTGCATTTAAAAAGAAACATGGTACACTAATGTTATTGCCTCCTTTTGTTTCTTGATACAGGACTCCGCCTACTCGTACATCCTCAAGGCTCTGATCAGTACTTCCACAATGGCTCTGCTCGTCCTGATTGTACTATACCACGCCCGAGAGATACAGGTGAGTCATCAACATTTAATGTCATTAACATCGATTTCTGGTTTTAGCCAAGACCCTTGTTTATTATGGTTTCCTCTGGTTTCAAGACGCGTTGTTATGATGGGATCTTGGAGACGGATTATCATTGCGCGTAGCCCTCCAGAAGTATATGACACCGTTATTGCAGTGTCAGCACACAGGTAACGTCTGTTGTGTAAGAAGTTAGTTTCGTTGAATTCCGTTCAAAATTCTCTTCAAACGGCACGTTTCCGTTTTTTGAAGCTGTGAATTTTCTGCACAGATGCGAGTCGTTAAAAAAAAATAGACAAGCCTGTAGTAAAGATGCTCCCAGTCCAGTTTGATCTCGGTAGTCACTGGTAATTTACCAGTTACATTTCAGTTAGTGACTCCAATGAGATAGGGACAATAGATTGTAGGCTGGTCCTGATGTCTATTTTTTGGACCAATGTAAGGCTTAAGCAAGTCTAATTCACCAGCCACAGTTAAATTTAGTGAGATAGGGACAAGACACTGTAGGCTGGCCCTGATGTCTATTTCTGGGCCAATGTAAGGCTTAAGCAAGTCTATTTCACAAGTGACAGTCAGTGAGTTAGTCAGTCTGTCAGTCAGTCAGGAATATAAAGAGTAATACATGTATATAGGCTGACCCTGTGGGACCAGCAAAGATCGATTAATTTTGGGACGAGGCTCATGTATTATATTGACACCGCTACCTTTAAACAAAAATGCGAATCGTCATCAATGTCAACACTAACCTTGACCAAGCCATATACTTAATGTAGTGGACCATAATCAAACGGCTAAAGCGATATCAATAACACAAAGGCAGCAACCAAAAGTAAAACGTTCAACTGTTAGGGATATTTAAATAAAACTTTATTCACGAGTCGGCCATATTGAATTGAAAGCGAGGTAAACTCTTAACGTTTGGAACTTGAGAGTAGAAATTAAAGCAATGAAATTAAATGTTATACAAATTAATACCAGTCAGCTCTGATGAATAATTTAAAATGTGTGATTAGGCCCTAAACGTACCCTAATGTTTTGAGCAAACATTAAAAAAATATCGAAAGTGAGGCTTGGCATCCACTCCAATCATAACATAGTCTGGCACCGTTCCAATCAACAGTTTACATTCTATAAAATAGATTCAGGGAACACGATCGAAAATGGCTGCCTAGTGAATAAGGTCTATTTACAACTTGAAAAGCTTGAGAAGACCACTCAGACGATATTATGTCCGGTGTCCAATTCACGCAAACGGACCTCGATCTAAAATGGGAGTACGTCACCCGACTAGCTTTTTGTTAAGGAGCGAATGCGCGCTTATCACGTCCGCTGATGAAATATTACATTGTCTCTGGGATCAATACAGTCGACAGTATCGGCAGAAAACGTTCGCTTGATGTGTGTCTGGCCAAACACCGCAGGAAGTAATAAATGGTCGTTAAGGTGTTGGGTTGCAAGACTGAGCAGGAAAACGGCGGGTCTTTGCATCGATTCGAACGGCGGAAAACACAGCGCGTGACGAAATCGTTGTTGAGACGTATCGCCTCGGCCTCCCGGATAGCTGCATACAACAACTTATACATCGGTGGTGTGAATAAAAAGGAACTACTAGGAACATTTGTCAGCCAGTAATGCCACAATTCTGGACGTAAAAAAGAGAAAACATCTTAAGGGGAGATTCATATGCTACCAGTAAAAAGCAACGTGTAGTATGCTTGGTAAAGCTTAAGTTGTACATGTATAACGACGCTGATATTGCAGGGTAACATTATATACCCTTTTTTGTTTTGAGTTTAAAACAATTGTCGAAACCATTTGCATGATTTCAGTAAGAAAAGGCACACCAAATTTGAAAAAACCCAATGTGAGTGAATTAATCAATTCACTTCTGTATTTCTCGGACTCCAAACATTACTAATTCTAAATCTTTTTGTTAAAGATTTATAGTGATAAAATAGAAAACAAAATACTTCTATTTGGGTTATTTACATAAATGTCTAAAACAATTTGTTTGATACGTATTGATAAGAAATATGTTTGTTTTGGTTTAAAAAAACTTCCACTGGATTATTATTCAAATGTCTCCATCTGAGAAAATATCTAGTTCACACTCCTGGAGTCAAATTTGGGGAGTCTACCACAAGAATGGTTTTCTTCTTTGTCATTCTTTTCGCGCCTGCACACGGCCAGCACGATCTCAAAAACTCCAGCATACACAATGTTGCCCATGATGATTAAAATGATGATGTTGACGTGCTGAACTATAGGTTCTCTATGCCCCTGGGGCGCAGGGTAGTCACATAGCTGACAGGAGTCGCTCCGATCACGGCTGAACTCCAGGACTCCGGGAGCTTGTTCTAAACCATCAGGGGAGTACAGGGGGGAATTAAAGTGGCTGGGCCGCGAGATCTCGTGCTATCTCGAGGTCCCGCGGCGTTATGATAATGGAAGTTAATACTGGCTAATTTGGCGCAGGATGTGATATTTTCCTGAACTTAAGAAACTGTTGTTGTGGGAAAGTATACGTTTTTGTTCGGAGGAGCATCGGGGTGATGAAACCATGGTGATGAGCACGTACGGATATGCGTTCATGGCTTAACGTGATGTCGCAGTTGCAGGACATTATAACCTGGCAGCGAAAATTCTTCTGCACGGCGTAATACGCATGCGTGAAACTATCACGTGATTTTAATAAGTTGTCACGCGCATTGATATGACTTTATACAAATTAAAATTTGGAGTGGCGATCAGAGCGTCACCGTGGCCTAGCTGTTATACTCCTTTTTTATTTAATAAATATAATATTGTATAATTATATCCTAAGGTTCGACTCTCATTGCTTCCGTTCCCTTTTCCTCCACCATGTGATTTTTCTCCATTTATTGGCATTTAAAATTCAAATCCTACTTTTCGGTCAAATAAATGTCACCCTTTATTTCAGAATCGGGGCTATGGAGGTGTTTTTCTTAAGGGAAGTAAAGTCCGAGAACCATTCCGTTGACTATACCTGGTTGCAGGGGAAAAAAAGAAGAAGTAATTTCGACCTGGCACTTGTGAAAGCGCGATAGAGTCTACGAATTGGACCAGTACATGGAGCAATCAATCCTTACAGAACTCATTAAATATGGAAGTTTAGTAACAGCGTGATTGGCACGCGTGAGCCAGCCAAATATCACATCTACTTTGCACAAGAAAAAGCCGGTATCGGGGAATGCAGTTTCTTGGCAAGATTATAGAGAGGTAGCTGGACACAACCTGCCTGTAGGTGGTGCTGTTAATATGTATTTGTCACTTATATCTAGGCTACCGTTGTAGTTAAAGTTTGGATATTTCACCTCATGGTTTGCAACTAAATTGCCATCTACACATTTATGTTCTCCTACTATTTGTAGCATTTACGATCATTATTTTTGGGATATCTTGGCGACACATTGTGATGAAAGCGACGAAAGAGCGTTGATTTCATCAAAGTCAATGACTTCACAACCGGAGTTTCTGGAAAAGCCATTGTTTTTGTTCTGATTTTCTTCTTGTTCTTCTTCTTGGTCTTCTATCCCTAATCATATAGACTTTTTAAATGTTTCATTATACGAAGCCGCGCTGATAGGCGCACCGCATATATCCCGAAGATTATGTTCTCTGTCCAATGCTCGCTAAATCTCGCGTGTGTTCTCCAACGCGCACGCGAGACGAGAGGTTAACCCTGTTGAGTTCCATTTAGCTTCTTTTTTTTACAGTAGAAACAACAAGGTTCTCGGGAGAACCACTTAAAAGACTTGTTGAAAAACAAAGCAGATAAGGGGGGCAATTTGTCCGTATGTTATCGGCTGTTAAGAGGGGCCCTAAAGGGGCCATTAACAAGCAAGTGAACCGCGGAATGTGCATGGACTCGGCATATTCTCCGTGACGAAGTGGGTATAGACAAATTATGTATTGATACCGGAGTTGAAATATTCACGAGATATCTCTTTACCCGTCTCTGGAATACCCGGGGCTATACCGTACATCTAGCACAGGACCCGTGTTTATTTTTGACAGCGCATGCATACACACTCACAAGGTGTCGAGATCAATTGGTTTTGAATAATATTTTCGCCAATGTATCTACGCGGACGATGCGTGCTTGATGTGCTCGAGCGTTGTGCTGTGTCTGTTATCGACGTTTATTGGAAGTTGGAGTCCACATGATATTATTTTATATTATTGCGTCTGTGTAGCCCAATAGAGGTTGCGATTAGCTTGATAAGTTGTTGAATGCATATCTTTGTATAACAAAGGTATACCGCACATTCACAGCGCAGTGCTAGAGGAATTTAGGTCAGACTACGGTGTACGCATTGAATTATGCATATCGAGCGTTGCATGGAGGCGCAGCACCACTTACAGGTTCCATCTATAAAACATTATCCGGTGTTGTTAGGCTTTTAGACAAGATAATTTCCTCGTTGTCATTATGAAGCTCATCCATTAAGTTCCTTCTGCGTATACTAATGGTTCCAATTCATCGCCCCGACGGTATTTGGACATTCGTTTTGGCATGTCTCCTTAAATTTAGCTTGTGGCCTCGCTCTACATGTATATTTCACGACCGTTATGGAGCTTACTCAACTGAATGAACATCATTTTACATAAACAGTCAAAATGTGAGCTAAATACAAAAAAGGCCATTCTGAAGCATATCTTTCACAGTACGAAACCCGTGGAAATGGTAGACTTTTTGGGTTGTTGATCTTAAAAGCATTGTATAAATCAAAAGGGCATGAAAAAAAACACCGAACAAAGGCAAAAATGGTTGCTGTTGATTAAGTTGTTGCTATAACAGCATCAACACAGCGTGACCACACGTCATGAGCAGAGAAAGGACAGGTCAGAGGTCACCTTTCAATTCAGCCTTTAATTCGTCCACTTCACTTGACTTATTATGCGCTTTTAAAATATGGTGCGTGCCTCGTCAGTATAATTATAGACACGAATTTTTAATATCAATGATGGATGACAAACTATATGATTGATATGATGCTGTCACTCAGTGTATCTCAGCTCGACGGCTATTTGCGCTGTAAGTTTAATAATGACAATCATCCCTGCAAGGTGAGTCGTTAGTGCATTATTTAGCGCGCCCATCCCTTCCCGTTACCCTTGACACCCCGCGCCCCGCGCTAATAAGGCTGTTGCGCTGTACGTACATGTAATGTCTTGGGCAAGCGACAGGGTTCACTTGTTGTCGTACGACTGTTGCATGTACGGGATAAATAAAGTAGAGAAGTTGAGATACGTAAGATGGAAGTCTTTCCTTGATAACAACAGTTTGCTGAGTATACACCCAAATAAATTACTAATTACTTTTCATACTTAAGTTGAATTAGGTGATATTGGTTTTAGATTGTGAGGATTGTAACGATTGATTTAATTTCTACTGAATAGGGATGTGGGTGGGCTACGTGTATGCGATAGTTACATTTATATAAGGTGTCAAAGCCACTTTAATATGCCAGTGCCAATTCACATGTCTTGATCACCGGTAATGTTTGTTTTAATTATGAAATAGAGGTATGGTTCCAATAATAGTGCTGTTTCCACTCGATGTACCGCTTGGTACATCATGTGAACATTTATGAAAAATGTTAAAAATTCCAAATATTCTAATTTTTTTTAGAGAAATATTTCTGTACACAGGTCCCCGGACATTGCATTTTTGAGTTAATTTGTTTGTAAAAATCAACATCCTGGTTTTTTTTAAGGAAAAAAAACCCACGAAAAGCATGATTATTGAGGTTTAAATCCTGTTTTCCTCACTATGTTATGGGGCTTGTTTATTTGGTGTTGCGTAAGGCCACCTGTTTTTGTTGCCACATTACGCGCCCACGCAAAATATGCAATTATAATGATTTTGTTCCCCAAATCTATATCATTATTTTTCTGCGCGCGTGCGTGTGTTTTGTTTAGTTTGCTTTTGAATGCGCCCATTGAGGGGCCGAATGACCCTACTGAAGTCAACTGAAATTAGATTAAAAAACCCTGTTTTTCATTCACCCCTAAATTCATTGGATGCCTTATCAACAAGTGGATTTTCGATGTGGGCCTTCACATTACCAAAGTATGGTGCTTTCGAGGGGCGTGTGCGACTTTTGTATTTGGTGGTGGGGGGATTGTCGTCGTTCGTCATGCATCTTAAATTTCTTCCTTTTCTGCTTTCGCATTTACATTTTCCTTTTTTTATCATCAGAACAAAATCTCCAACAAATGGAAGTGATCACGTATCATTTACTGTTCATTAAAAAAAAGTGCAAGCTTTTCCCATTATTTGAAACACCGCTGATTATCAATGTTCCGGCACTGTTCAGCTTCAATTAACCATGTCACACTTGTTTACAAAATTGCATATTTTGTTCCACATGAAACCGCTTTTCATTGTTTTCAGTGGGGGGAAAGCAAACGCATATTTTGTTATACCCCATGAGTGGTTTCAAAATACATGACCGGACAAAAGCATGAAAGAGATAGTTGGGTGGTTGCGTTTCCTGTTTTACGTGATGGCACAGCTATAGACATCCCTTGCCATGCTCTACTCAACTTCTGAATCTCTCGCGTCTTGTCAAAACTCAGACCAATTTCAGTTTTGTTTTAATCTTTATATCAAATGTAAATTCACAAACCTTGTTTATTGAGAAGTACCTGCATTTTGGGCAAGCAGACAACTTACAGCGGCTGCACTTGAACAATACTATCAGTGGTTGATGACGCAATGCATAATCAGTCACTACCAGTCTATAATATTTTTTTCATGACTGGTATAACCACTCTATTCTTCAAAGACCATTGTTTTATTCGCTGTGCAATTAAACAAACAATTACCTGGTCTGCCTTGACCTCAGTTCATCATTTCCATATCGAATAATCCTGCGTAAAAGACAAAAAAAAGAATCAATACCCACTGAAAGAGAATTTCAATTTTTTTCCAATTTCCGCCGTAATCTCATCAAGTGTGTTGGACAAAACAATATTGACACACGGCCAATTCATGTAATGAGCTGTATTTAAAAACACTTGCGTAAAACTGAGAATTGATGATTAATACAGCCTTTTAGGAATGAGCGTGAACTTTTCTGCAATGGCGATTCAATGACTCACTATTAACAGGAAAATGCTGACAAAGACAAGCTGTGTACCATAGAGGTTCTAGGCCAGTAAATAGACTACCATAGACCTCAGTGGTAATTACGCGCCCTTCCCCAAAATAGTTCTAACCATTGTAAGTAAACTATTTCTGATAATTTTTCAAATGGTCATGGGACAACTTGCAAAGTTAAGTTTTTGTTATTTTACTTTACAATTTAAATCTACCCATCATGCAATGTATAAAAAAGTGTTAATCATAAATCATAATTGATCATTTCTAATCGGGGACATTTTAAAAAGAGAGACATTTCCAATAGCTTGGAAATACTTCTCTGATTATGGAGACTCCCTCGCAAGGAACACTGTTTTTTCCCTTCTATTTACATGTATGTATATCAATGCATTATGTGCCAACCCTGTATTAGTATACTTCAGATGATTTTTTAAAAGCAAATATGTGATTGTAATGGTTTCTTTAAGCCTGAAAATATACGAAAAATACTGCTGATAAAATGTCTTTTGTCAAGACACCTGTTGCAGAAAACAAGTATCAGAATACCTACATAAGATGGAAATTTCTCCGAGGATCTAGAGAAAAAAAACCAAGGAGAGGTCTGTCCGTCCATTTTCATATTAACTGGCATTTTTGATCTCCATGCAAGGCTCGGTTGCCATGGAAACCTCTCGTAACCATGACAACCGTATCATCCGAATTCCCTGGAGGTCTTCATTATAATCAAGAACAGCGGTCGATTTTTTTTCCTTTTAGAACAAATGACGTCATTACACTGGCTATAGGGATATAGCGTGGTAGCGTTTAGGTAGTTTCCGGGCGAACTGTCATTTAATTACTAAAATAATTATGGAAATTTTAACGTTGGCATGGCAATGCGCGGTTTATTTTTTGTTTGTTTTACCTTGAAGCATTATTATCGAAGAATCGCTTGCAACCGACTTTTTATGTCGAGCGCTCATATTTTCATTAAAAATAATGCATTTAATCATTTACATGTTTGCATTATACATACATTTTATATTGTACATTGTAATGGGCCTTTTTACGAGTCGGCCATATTGAATTGAAAGTTAGGTAAAATCTGAATTTGTTGAACTTGCGAAGAGAAAGGAAAGCAAGCTAATATATAATCAATTCCAGTCTGCCGCAATAAATAATTTTACATTTGTAATTAAACATTCCCTGGTGTTTAAAGCCATATTTAAAAAAAAAAGAACAATGACGGTAAAATAAGGCTGCATTGCGCCTGCATATATAGTCTGGCGCCATCAAATTCAACAGTTAACAATTAATGAAATACATTCAGGGAACTCGACAGAAGTGGCCAATAAGGCCCATATAGCATCCAAGTTCCCCTTAAGAACCATTCCTACTAGATTTAGGCTCAACGTGTTCCCTGTTCACTGTTCGATCAAAGCATAAAATGTGCATGAAAGATACATTGGGTCGTTTGCTTTGTGTGCGTTATTTTAGTTGACGCAACAAAAATGCTCTAAATCCTAAGCAGGCTGCCCAACAACTAGCCTGTGGTAGTTTTAGCACAGTGGGCATGCTTTCTTAAAACCTGCCTTCATCGACTGTTTTCTTTCAAACGATATCATATCAGACGGAATAATGTCACAGTCCTGTCCGTGTCCGCACTTTGGGCAAGGTTTTTTTCTTATTAAATCGGTAGATTTTGATCACTGTTCAACTAATCATTAGCCTAAAATGCCACAATTTAGTTGCCTTTTTTAGTAGAATTTTTCAATAGACCTTACTCACGGGAAGCCATTTTCCATCGTGTTCCCCGAATCTATTGTATGAATTGTAAACTGTTGAATGGGATGGTACCAGACTGTTTTATGATTGGACTGCGTTCCAAGCATTTTTGAAAATGTGGCTTAAAATATATTAGGGTGTGTTTAATCACACATTTGAAATTATTTATCAGACCAAACTGATGTTAATTTGTAATCATTTTTTTATTTCATTGCTTTTATTTGTACCCGCAAGTTCCAAAAATGGAGACTTTACCTCGCTTTCAATTCAATATGGCCGACTCGTGAGTAAAGTCTATCCGGCTTGTTGACAGCGTGAACACAGGTTGTTGACATGCAGGAGCCTGTAGCGACTACAAGTATCTATATACACATTCCTAGGAAATGATATTTTCCCAGCAATTTTCCATCTTTCTTTCGTTTTCCCAGGACAATCCACTCATCACCGGTAACATAATGAAACTTGGAATAATCCACAAAAACAGGGTAGTCCCGTGGCAAATCTAACGCGCCAACTAGCCCCATCTACACGATGGATGCTATATTCCCCCGTGCTTCGCAATGGAGAAGTAATTTCCCCAACTCTCATTATTCTGTCAAGTTTTGCCAATTTCAATGCAATGTTTTTGGCTTTTTCCTTCGGAGTGGGTCAATCTGGTTCCCATGGGAAAAGGAGCTGAAACGGAGTGACTCGGAAGAAAATCCAAATGGAGGATAATCTGAAGTTTTATAAAAAAAAATAAAAAAAATAAAAATTAGGTCGGGCTTGTGATGCACTTTTTATTTTATTCAGGTACAAAATTGGGTTTGTTTGGCCAAGTTTTAATTGATTTTTTTTTTTATCATTTGCCCTTTAATTTGATTAGTACAGGGTGTGTAAAAAAAAACCCAAATAACAGGACCAATTTTCGAATGAAGTTTTGCCTGTAGCACTTTACGTAATTCTCATATGGATGCATGTGAATTTGTTTTCGTTTTGCTGAATGAACACTCACCATTTTTTTGTGTGATCCGTGGACAGCACTTGAGTGATTTGAATGATTCCTGTACCAGAAGAAAGCTTAATGACTGGGCTTTCATATCCTAGATTTTGAAAGTGCTACAGGCAAATTGGTCCTGCTATTTGGGTTTCGCTTTTTTTTTTATTACACGCACCCTGTAGATTTTGCCGTTCTGCGTAACCAACTCTAGTTAAAATTTTGGCTATAGTAGACAATGCAACATTGCGGTCGTGAACTGGTAATGCATGTTTAACAGTGGTTACGTAAATTTGTAACTTGCTCTGGGGAAAATCACAACTTAGCTCGAATTGATTTTAGATTCAGAATCAGTCCTTGTCTAGCCTTTCTGACTCGTTTCCCCCCCCCCAAAAAAAACCGGATACTACCTGATTCAGAAGAATTGTGTCTGAAGCTGTGGTTATTTCGCTGATCGGACGCAGACCGAATAATGCACATGTATTTTGTTTTTTGTTATGACGGCTTTATGATATTCATACCCTTTTTTTTGACAAGCAACAAGTGCGGGGTTGTTGCGCTGGCTCAGCCTTTGTTCATGCGAACAAATGAAGCCCCTGTGCATCAAGTTGTGCTGTTGACAACTTGTTCTTTGTCCTGTGCTTGTTTCCTGTTCTGACATCTGAATGCAGAAAAAAAATTTAAGAACAAAATAATTCTGACTTTTGTGTTGAAAAAATTCAAGGACACAAAATAATTCCGACTTTTGTGTTGATGAAATCGCATTGGGTTTTTGCACATTATGACAAAACCGTTTGTTGGGGTTGGGGAAAAGAGGGTTATTGAAACGTTGGGTTGACGGAAAGTACACCACACTTCTCCGGAATTGTTCATGCGGAGAAGTTGTTGTTGCCTTGCTTCTGTATACCCGTATTTGTCAAATTATCGCGGAGGAGAATTTAGACACCTATTTTGCGGTTAATATTTGGGCCGAGTTCGGTTTGTTTAAATTCTGAACCGGAAAATGCCTTTTAAACCTTGCACTGTCTTTTTTGTAAGCCTTCCTTTCAACTAATCGAGCACAATAAATCAGACTTGGCGGTTTTCCCCTCTCTTTCTGTTATTTTTTAATTTTTTTTAATGAAATTGACGGGAGAGGTTGCGTTCCCGCATGCCCCCCTCCCCTCCACCCCCTCCGTTGTGTCGCTTTAGATTGTAGTGAATCCTTTCTTTTGGTGTACAAATGGCCCAAGCATGCGGCCCGGTGGTTATTAATAAAGACGTGACTCGAGTTTTAGCGTACATAAGACTATTCTCCGTAACTCCTGGCACGGAACGCATGCATTTTGTACACCAAAAGAAAGAATTCCTTACAAGATAAATCCAAACGTATAGTTCAATGTTTAAATTAAAATTAAGACATTCAGTGAGCACCCCCAAAAGAAATAGATACAAGTGGAGAACCTGAAGGCTTTAAAAAATAAACAAGGGTCGTAGGATCAGTGTCACATCTTGCTTCGTGTGCCACACCAACTAATCAGACTTTCTTACACCTTTCCCAAAAAAAGGCAGAATGGTGTCCAATTGGATACTCATCATCAATTGTTGAATTTCGTATCTCGTTAAGTGAATGGCCAAGTAACTTCATTCAAACTCGTTACATGATATGACATAGAAGCCTTGTGAATTCAATTCAGTGTGTGTTCATGAAATGCCCCTGCCACCTTTATGAAAAGCCAGAAAGTCTGAGGTGTTGTACGAATTTTGAAAGGTGTTGTATGCGAATCTTGGGACACCTACGCATCTTTTCCCCCTTCTCTGTAAATTCCTCATTCTGGGCACGTCACGTCACGTGCGAACAACGAAAAAAAGAAAGAAAACGCAGCAGACGGCCAAAGGGTGGTGAAAAAAGCCGCGCATTTTTTTCTCACCTGATTTGCCTTGGAGCGTGCACCTGTAACCAATAAAGACATGCGCAACACCTTGAGTGAAAAAGGGGTGCGGTGCATCTATATTTTTTTGCAGTAGCACATCATTATGCAAGAACGTGCCTTCCCTTAGGTTTATATAGATGGGTTACATTCAGCAGCCATCTTTGAGGTGTGTCTTGTTATGATAATTCATTAACAGTGAGTGCACCAGAGGCCAACTTATGCCTCTTCCAGTTGTATAAAAGCACACACTTCTCAAAGATGGCTACAGTGCAAATGGTCTATTAAAAATAAAATAAATATTTGCAGCTTGGTTAAGAAAACTTAGAGCTTCCCTTTTCGTTTTTCCTTTTTTTTTTGGAAAAAGCGAATGATCATGTTGGATTTGAGCCCCAAATCCAATATGAAAACTACAAGTTCTGGCAAATTGTTGTTGTTTTAGCAGCTGCGTTGACCCTTCTTGATCTGACAAGCCATTCAGGCCGAACCTTCCTTGAAGTTTTTTTTCTTTTAGATTTCTATTTTATACATCAGCTTACGATTCTTTTGACATTCCACACTGCGTTCCTGATACATGTAGATCTATCCGTTTATACGTTGACCTATATGAATCAGTTGTCCAGTAGAAAAGTAGCCGGCTTTAATTCGTGTATAGGCTTGTGTTGCGATGTTAAAACTAGTGAATATAAATCATGAATATTACATCAGCACGAATGGAGAACACCTTTTGAGCGACCCAGAAACAGCTGCCGTCAACCGTTGCATGTTCCACCAAAACAGTGTTAAACGGCGATAACCGGTGATGATGAATTGTCAGTATGGCGGTGAATTGCTAAAAGTCAAGATTTCGGTATTTTATCGTAAACCTTCAGCGGTTCATTGTGACCTTGGTATGACCCTCTTTCTAAACTTCTTATTTGTGAAAAGAAATCTGCCCATCATGCAATGCAGCCGATAGAACTGTGATCAAAATGCTGATTTCATGCGAAAACAAAAGGCAATTGCCAGCTTTGTACTTAAACGCCCTCTAGCGGCTAAGAAAAACAAATCAAAATGGCGCTCGAGAACACACAGCATGAAAGATTATGTGTGAGTGAAGTAGGTGCGCAAGTTTCATCAGTCTCTCTTGAGGTAAGCTAACTATTGGCTTGTCAAGCTGTTTACTTTCTGCCTTCGAGCCAAACTGATTAAGTTTGGGTCGGCCCTTCACGATGGATGGCCGGTTGTAAAGCGGGAAGAATGTGAGGGCTTAGAACCGCCGAAATTAATTGAACTGTCAGAATGTTTCCGAGTTCATCTTCACGTGCGCGTGCGGTAGAATTTGCAGAGTGCTTCTTAATTATCTTTTTTTTTTTTTTAAATCGTCTACACGAAAGGCCAACGCACATTATTTTTTTATTAGAAAGAAGCTTCCATTAGTGCTGATGATTCGTAATACAAAAAAAACCCTATGCGGCCATTACCGGAATGGACGCCATTTTGTGATTTCGCTTCAGGAAGGTCATTTTTTTTTAAAACAAGCACTGTAACAGTTATGGTTTAAAGCTGGACTTGGAAATTTACTTCCCAACTCTATCATTGAAGCTAACGTTATGTTGCGCTTACACTGTTTTTTGTGATTTTTCTTGACTTTAGTCGTTGCCCGGGCTTGTCCACTGCTTGATACTTCCCGACTGTCCGATTGCATTCATCTCATCACATTAAGAAAGTGCAAGTGTGCCTCTGCTGCCTGCTGCGATTTACGTTGGCATGTAACGACACGTCGTAAAGACGTTGTAAATACACCAGCACAACCCCTTCTGTAAGCCTAGGTATACGTACATAATTATGTATATGTTTTTCTTGCTAGGTAGTCTTCAGACTACCTACGGTATCTCGCCACGCTGACGGTAAACTAATATCGTATTTCGTACTTGTCCTCGAAATCGTACTTGTGGAGCGTTGTGGTCCAATGGTTACGCTGTTTGGTGGTTAGAACCCTGACGAGGAACATGGTGCTTGTGTTCATGGGCAAGACACGTTACTACAATTGCCTACCTCCACCCAGTAATATAAAGTGGCACCTGTGAAAGTACAGACCAGAATGCGCTGATCTCGGGCTGCTGCAGATACTGGTCTAATGGCCTGATGAACCAGGGTAGTAATTGTGAAGCGCTTATAGAGACCTTTGGTATAAAGCACATTATTATTTTTACTCGTACTTGAACTCGTACTCCTCGTAATTGAACGCGTTTGAGTGCGAGTATGAGTACTCGCGAGTACATTTTTTTACGTACTCGTATAAAAACATACTTATACTCGTACTCGCAAGAAAAAAATACCTGTAGGCTAGTCACACTTGTGCCTGTGGTAAAGTACTCGTAAGTACTCATGAAAATGTTCCTCCTCTGAAATGTTTTAAAAGGTACACGCATGCAGGAAAAGAAGCCCATCAACTGTTTGATAAGCTCTTGCAAATGTTTAATGCCTAGATTGACAGCGAAACGTCCTAGGGATTGGGGAACATGTGTTTACTCCTTGAAAATGTGCTGGCAGTGTCTGTATAATGAATACAATAATATTAAATATAAAAACCACAAATTTATTTATACATGCACCACTTTGAATATCTATATATTTTTTTATCAAGTGTGAGGGCGCACTCTTGGAAACTAAGTCTCATTCCATAATAATTTATGGTTTCCTTAAATGGTAGAATGTTAACTCCCTTATTAGACAACTCGACAACAGAGATTATTTTGTTAAATGGAAATTTGGTCAGTTTTATACGTAAAATGGCACATCTTGTCATTGGTCGTTTTATCTTTAAAGTCACGATCTTTAAAGGCGGTTAGAAGGTTCGCTTTTCGAGGTTTGTTGAGCTTGATGGCATGGTGTCTGATGAACTCACTTGAACTTCGGACCGTCAGTTCTTTATCATCATCAGCCGGGGAATCTATCAGACTTCGGTGCGGGCCGGTACTAGAATCCATCAGGCAAAAGGCTGTCCCTTCCCCTCTGCTTCGACAGTATCGCTGTTGACATAAGAGAAAGTATATGAGGGGGAGAATTAGCGGGATGGGTTTGACGAGAGTCCGAGCCGCGTGTGTGTGCTCATCATCGACTCGGGAGATAGATAGGGGGATACTGATGGAAGATGGATGATGATTTGGAAAAGCACGAATTAATTACAGTGTACTTATCTACTGTCAGGTCCGCACCGTGCGTAGTATTGTAAGAAGCCTCGTTGTTGACTTTAAGGACGCCGTATATGAGCACTTGCGCTGTAGTGAAAAGAAGTGCCCGTATACAACAGCTTTCTTTTCTAGACTGATACAAGTGCTGTTTGACATTTTGAACCGTTTTCGATATTGCAACCACGGGGAATGTGACATGGGTTGGGTTTCCTTGGTAATTTAAAATGGCGGCCGGTCACGGTTCCGTAGGATGCCTGATCATTTGTGTATGTTCCCTCGTAGTTCAGCATTTATTCAATAACAATCATCATGGTAAATTCGTTGTTGATTGCCACTGCTATACTCTGTGCTGAATGTTGAATGAATAACTAATTTGTGTTTCAAATGCTTGATTTAACTCAAGATGAAATATCCGCACTTATCCAGTACATGTACTACAGGGTGAGTCAGAATGATTTGTACCCAAGTTCACAAAGTTTTTGGTGGCAAATAGAGTATTGAGAAAAAAAATAGTGGCTGTGGTGAGGAGTTATGCCATTTTCATTGAAGTGGCTCATTTCCCAGTCTGCACACGGAATTGTGTTTGCCTTTTTTTTTAAATGCGTCAATAACGTCAAGTGAGTCAGTCACCATGACTAGATTTTTATTGGTTATTACACTACTTTACATCAGTACGCGATTTCAATCAATTTGTTGAACCATGGAAACGTGGTCAGAGTGTTTTTTAGCGTGTGTTCTTTGCTAGCGCTTTTCTTCAAAATGGTACAATGGATAAACATGAAATTTTCACCAAATGCCAAAATACCAGCCTATAACATATCTCATTCGCACATGTTTTGATAATTGCTACATGTTTTAAAAATATTTTCTTTAATTAGGGTCCAGATCATTCTGATTCACTCTGCACATGTACACTATTTCAAAAGATTGGTAAATTCTCTATTTATACCCGAATTTATTATGGAATGAATTCCTTGCCGATTTAGGCATGTAATAATCAGCGGTAATGTATTGAAAGTATTTATGTTGTTACATGAATAGAGCCTAAATAGAAATAAAATAATAGGACATAACCCACATTGATAAAGGCCTGTACTGTAAAATAAAAAGGACTGAATCGTAAGAATCGCCAGTTGTGTGCGAAATACGGCTCTCGTATATATAAAAGGTCAATTATCGACCGGCCAGGGCGGGGGCGGCGGCCGTGGCTCGCGAGTTTTTGTCCTAAAACCTCCGGCGATACCGGTGACGTCATCACTGACACCACATCCCCGGGAACATTGAAACAGATCACATGTGTCGTCCACGTGGGTGATGAGTCAATGGCAAAGGTTTTTTTGTGTTTATTCCCTCCGAGACGAGGGACAAAAGATTGAAAGTTCACGGCGGATTAGAGACACTGGGGACAGGTGTTGACCGGACTGGAATAATTGACGTCATCGCATTGTGTATACACGTGTCAATGATCGAGCTGCTCCTTTTTCGCGCCTTTTTTTCTCCTCATCATGAACACACAAAAAAGAAGAGATATTCATATTTTTGTATAATTGATTGACAGAGTGATTGATTTTCTGCACTTTAAATGAGGCTTACCCAAGCACCGAAATGAGGTTTTCCACCTGTAAAATATGTATTTGTTTCTAATGAGAAATTTTACATTGTTCCCTTGACTTTTCTGTTTTTTTGGTTGTACGGTTGTGTGTTTTTTATATTGTCGAAGGCTGCTCTTTACAAACTCGGAAATAATTTGTGTGTGAGTGGAATCGAAAAGCACTCTTCAGGGAATAGATCTGCGGTGAAATTGTAAAGGTCGAGATTTATCTGAAATATTTTCTCAACATTTTTTTTCGGTTTGAATTTTTGAGCAGGTAAACGGAAGTCTGTACATGTATATCTTAGGCCAAAATGAAAGCCGTCTCTGTGAAACAAATCATATATTAGACCAAACTGTCAAACCCACGTAGCATATGAGCTCTCAGTCGGTGTGTGAGGGAGAATGATCACGTGACTCGAGCCCGTGTCAAAGGTCAACTCCTTGCGCAGACACACAATTCTACTTTTTGATCCGTTTGTTGCTTTCGGATGCTCTACATCAAGGACAAATAGGCCTTTACCAAGCCCTGTTTACCACGGCTTTTTCTTCGCACGACAAACATCACCGCTTTTGTGGGGGCTTTTTAAACCCACGATTACAAGGACAGTGTTTATCAATTCCTGCATATTTTGTTTCTAAATTGTCGTTGGTAAGGTGTTTACGAAAACCTGACAGTGACTGTTCATAAACTTGGACAACAGGTACTGAATACAGTCGAATCCTAGAAAGATCAAGGACTATTTGCGGGGGATCTAGAAAATATACCTGCGGCTGTTTAATTTGTCACCTTTAGGTTAAGAAAGACGAACATTTCAAATAAATGCATGTTTCAATTTCAAAACGAATTAGGTTGAACATGACAAAATATCTATAAACTTTAAATTCAGTTACCTCTTTTCAGGTGCAAATTCCTTGTAAATGTACGTTGTACTCTCCACAGTTTAAAGACTCGAAGTGCATTACCTGCGACTGTTTCATTTGTTAACCTTAGGTTCAAAAGACGACCCTTTCAAGTTAATGTTTCTATTTCAATATAATTAGGTTGAACATGACAGAATAACCATAAACTGTATTATTCAGTCACCTCTTTTCAGGTGCACATCGCTTGTACTCTCCACCATGTGTAGACTGAAATTGCATTGATTATATCATTAAAACATACCTGCGACTGTTTCATTTGTTACCTTTAGATTAAAAAACAGGACGAAATTTCAAGTTGATATATGTTGAAAATGACAAAATAACTATAAAGTTTAATTTGGTTACCTCGGTTCAGATCCGCATTCCGCGTACTCTCCAACATGTAAAGACTTAGATTTGCATTGATTTTAATATGTCGGTAGACTTGTCTGAAGATTTTGGTCCTATTCTTTACTGGTACCTTTCCAATGAATTTCCTGTTGGTTTGACTCCCGGTGTCCCTTTGACTTCTAAAAAAAAGGGGGGGGGGGGAAGGAAAGCTTTTACTCATTTTTAGTTGGAAATGCAATAAATGTGCAGTCAGCATTCAGAACCCATACAATAATGTCACGAGTTCAACTGCAATAAAAAGACCCGTAGCATTTACCTCGTCACTTGTCAACTATAGAAATACGTGCACATGAGGAATTTGTGCCAGATATATTTAGCATCAACCAGCCAGCCACCCCCTGGCTTTCCCAAATGCTAGCAGTGCGCTTTTGTTTCGTCTGTAGCCAGTTGCTCTTGGAAGTATATGCCATTAAACAACTCGTGTGACCTATTATTTGAGCGTTGCTCGCAGTCACTCTTAATAATACAGTTGACCCGATTGGCTTGTTTGTGTTACTGTTTGTGCTTCTTCAACTTCTTCATACTTCTTAAACACTGTTTTATGATTGCATAGGCTCTATTGCAAATTTTCTTTTGGTATTTTATCACATGGTCTGATCGTTGTTTTGCGATAATTCTCCCAATATTCTGATTTCACGCTTTTGGTATTCCTCACCCTATTCTGGCCCTTTTCTATTTTTTTCTTTTAATAGACGCTCTTTGTTTCATTAGAAGTGTTTTATTAAATTGTGTCTTATACATTTCGGTTTTTAGCTATGTTATTTGCATATGTAAATTAATTATATCTATGTGCATATAAAGAGCTATACAATGTGTCTAACAAAATGCAAACAATATATAAAAAAACGGAATGCCAGACGTTGAATGTGTATCCAACATGGATACTATAGGTATGGTTTAAAAGAGACGCCTTTCCACTTTAAAATGAGACATCAAACGTCCAACTCTGATAATTTTTGACAGAGTTATGAGTAATTTACCAAGAGAGGTCAAATTGACTAATTTACTCATAACTCTGTCAAACATCATCTGATTTGGACGTTTGATGTCTCATTTTAAAGTGGTAAGGCGTATCTTTCAAACCATACCTATTTTATCTATATTGGTCACACTTTCTACGTCTGGCATGCCGTTATATTTTGTTTGCATTTTTTTTTAGTCACACCCTATATGTAAAAGAAAATGCTTAAATTGTTGTCATAATTTTCATAATTACTGATGGCAGCATTAATTTTGTTTTGGTTTTATTGCCTGTGCTGATTGACACCTTAGTCTTCTGACGAACACGGTCAGAGCACCATTTTCGAAACGCACACTCCCCTATTATAAAAGTTGTTATTTTTATCTAGCCACTAATTTATTTGCCGCTCTGCTTGTTTTCCCCTCTGCGCTATCGCATCCGCATCCGCATTTCATCACACGTAGCCTCATCTTCAGCTGTACCAAACGAACCGGCCGTGGACATCTCTAATTAGCTAAGAGAGCATGCCTAACATCAATACCCAACCAATAGGAATATTTTTATACTATTATTCTTTTCATTATTCACCTATTTTTTTTCCTACCTGGTGTGAGATAAACTTGGATCAATATTGTATCCGGTAGGGTGGTATTGACGGCAAAAAAAAATGGATCACCCATTTTGCTGTTTACCGTCATGTGGCTGACCTAGATCGCTATAGTTATGTGATAACAACCCTGCCCAGTGCAGTGCTCTATGTGGAGATCTGTGTGTTTTTGTTTTGATGTAGAGGTTTGTCTTTTCCGTTCGATTGAGCCAGCGGGTGTGATTGATAACTTCGCCAATAAAGTGCAGGGAGAGGGGCACGGCAGCAGTAAAGTATTATTAATGATGGCAAGGAAATGGATTGCAGTTGGACTTTGTCATTCTGTCCGAGGCTAATTTAAAGCAGCCAAAAATACCCCTGGATTGTGGGATTTTCCGGACTCTTGGATTAAGGCCCCAAAAAAAAAAATAAGTCGGTCTCTGGTCAGCGCGCGCGTCGATTTTAAGCATGCGCGTCGATCTTTTTTTTCCCCAAAATGTTCCGCGGTAGCTCCAACAGCGCCCTCTATTTCCGCACCTCCTCAATTTTTTTTTTATCAAAGAGCACCAAGGAATGGGAAATTGCACCAAGGTAAATTATGGAGGACACCAATGTACATGAGGACACCAAAAAAGCAAAATAGTACCCACCTTGTCTGTACAATCCAAGCTTGAAGAAGAAAAAAAAGCCTCGTGGCCGCGTCAATTCCGGAACTTTGGTCTGACCAGAGACCGAATTTTTTTTTTTGGCCTAATAACAAGAACTGAAATGAGGAGTTTTTATCACTGTATTTTTTTCGTTTACGGTACAATCATTACTTTGTGAAATTTAATGATATCTTCAATTCATTTTAAACTGTCATCAAGACCGTTTGATAATCCAAACATTGAGTTGGATTATCATCCAGAACGACCTACGTTGTAAAAATGTTTCGGGACTAGAAAGCAACAGAATGTCAAATCGAGGTAGATTTAGCAAAAGATAAATAGATTCGGTGCGCTGCTCGTCAAATCATAATTGTCTACGGATCTGAAAAAAATGTGGTCCTGTCATATTCAATTAAATTTTTGGTGAGCATTAAAATTATAATTAGGAGGAGCTGCAGAATCGAGATAGCTCATGTATGGGATGATTTTTGTTTTGGTTGTAACATTGTAGCATAATTCGAACCCTACAACTTTTCTCTTAGTATTATGATACCTTTTCTCAATGAACAAAAACTGTTAAATTTCTCTGTACCATTTGGCAGGATTTCAGACTTTGCTGCAAATCGAATCATTGACTTTTTGAAAGCTGATAATGTTGATTAATGATAGTCTATTAGAGTTGAACGTACCCGAGATTGGTATTTTGCAGATTTTGCTCAATTTGTCCTATACGTGTACCATCTACCTTCATTTTTTTGTGCATGATGGGATGATAGAAGCAGATTTCCCATTAAGGAACACCTGCGTACTGGGATGGAAATCCGTGCATCAAGCACGATTGGATGGCCCCGTCGGACAGAGACATGCCAGGGTGACATTCAAGACATCATAAAGCTATAGGGGGATTCTTATTAAACATTGCACGAACATGGAAACAGAAAACATTGATTTGCTCCCCCGTCAAAGTGCGAATGTGTTTTCTATTCGCGCCTTTCTTTCGTCGTGCAGGTCGCTCGTAATTGCTTTCCGGGCGAGAGAGCGTTGATGTTGCAGGCAGCCAGATAGAATTTGCTGTCTGAAGTGTCCTGCAAATTAGTAGCAATTTCCTGTATTTTCCTTGCTCGCGGGCGTCCCGTCGTGGCCAACGAAAGGGGCCCACGCGCGATGCCTAGCGAGCGCCGCGCGGCTTCGCGTGATACCCAGACGCGCATGTTTCATTTTGCGAACGTGCCTGAAGAGTTTTAATATAAAAGTCTGCTGCTCGCTGTTCCTGACATTTTCTCTGAACATGTGTGCGCGTGCGGTCAAGTTGTCTTCATATCCGTTACATAAACGACGTATCATACAGGCGTTCATTTAAAAGGTTAAGGTAAACAGCCGCGTGAATGCCCCACCTTGCTGGAGCTTTCGGAATGTTGAGAAAAATGTACGAACAAGAAGATGAGGTTTCGTCATGTGAGACATCCGAACAGCAGAAGTAGTGTTAACTGCCTGTGGCCATATTTTCATTTCGTCTGGAAGGAAGCTTTTATTAAATAGTTTTTTTTCGCCAAAATGCCGACTTGCGTCTTATCTATCAAATATTGCTTACTCTAGGTACTTAAAGGCGCCATGTCACCATTTTTTTCCAATTGTGGCAGCTGCTTAAAAAAAAGTGCCTCATTAATTTTAAAACGTTTCAGAAGAACGGATATATTTTCTCTAGATGCACTTATAGTGTAACTCCATCTCGTGGCCGCGTCTGGTGAAGTCAAGAATTTTAGATGGAGACTTTTTCAAATTTCACTGGAACTGAAACGAAACGAAATGACATTGTAACCTAAATATAAGATGGTCTTGTGTTGTCGTCAGAACAAAAATAGAAGAAAGCATTGATGTTTTTGGCAAAATGTGTTGTAATATTTAAATGTGTTTTAACATGTAAAAAAAATCCTGTTGTTTTCTGTTTTGAATCATAGCTTGCAATCGCTTGACCACTGTGATGAAAATTAATTATTAAAAACTAAGAATTGAGTTTTAGTTCAGCAGGAAATGCCAGGATGTTAATATTTATGATTAGTTCATGAAACAGTCGTCAAACTATCAATACTTATAGCTCTGTCGAATGCCCCAGTGTAAGAGGAGGAAAATCTGACTTTATAAAAATATCATCCTTGGATATGTTTTGTGTGTATAAAATAAATTGAATTTGACGTTGCGGGCCCTGTTTGGGACAGACTCTACTCAGGGAAAATATTGAACTGAAGTAGGCCACACACGTCATAAAAAAATAAAAAACCCTCACCTGCAATTTCATGAGCGCTATCATATTGGCCATTAACAGAGCTACTTAGACTGCAATAAATTTGATGTTGTTGTAAGCAGAATTTTCCGCCATCTTTTTTTGGGTTATGAAATTGATAAACATGACCTGCTGTTGCAAACAATAGAATACCTCGAAATCTTTTGTTTACAGTTACTCGAGGCGCAGTTAGCGGGCCCAAAACCAGACACCCCGTTATGAACAATCTCTATTTCTCGCCACGCTTATCCGCACTGTGCGGGGAATTGATTGAATAATGCATGAGAGTGCACCGAGGAGAGACAACATGAGGTCTTGAACAGAGTCTAGTTTTGCCTACAGTATTCTGTCCGCCATATTGGGTGCGATACTGTGCCTTTACTGCATTTAAATAGCCTATAAACTCTACCACTAGGAATACCGGTTATCAAAGGAAAGTACGAAAAGGCAAAGAGAAGATGCCAAAACGCCTTCAAATTTGACCTCAAGGCGACAAAAAAAATCCGTGAGACATAATGACGTCACGCTTTGTTTACATGTGCACTTTCTTATGTGAGCTTGGTGGCTCTCGTCTCCACCTGGCTCCCATAAGAAAGCGCATATGTAAACAAAACGTGACGTCATTATGTCTCAGGTCTATAGGAACATATCTAACAGGCACAGTGAATAATATTGTAACGGACAGTCTATGCACACATTTGTTGTCATTGCTTTTTAGCACTAGTGCTCCGGCGGAGGGGCTCCGGCGGCGCGCACCTGACCTGGTTTTGGGTCTGGCTGGCGCGCGCTCCGGAAATAGGCTCTACAAATAGGTTGGCTAAGTGGGGTTCTTTTGTTCAATTGCGCGGGAAGAACTTGGCTGGATTCCAGGGTTGGGTAAAGTTGCTACATTTGTATACATTTGTTCAGATTGTGTGTACGTCTATGCTGGGAATTGATCAGTTGCAGTTCTGGTAGCGGTGTGGCAAGTTGCCCGCAGAGTCCGCTTGGCGAAATAAACGAGATCTTCCTTCAGAGTAAGAAATCCCGTCTGTCTGTCCCCTTTTCTTGCGTTTGGCCGGATTTGGCGGACAAGAGCCCTTTAGGATCCCGCTACAAATGGTGGCAGCGGCGGGATATTGACGGGATTTTGGACTAATGACTGGAAATGACGGAAAGCCGAGCCGCAGTTGAGATCGCGGACGCCATCAACGATGTCATCATTGACGTTCGGAAGGTGGGAGACTCCTTGGAGCGGCAGATTTGTGGATCAGCCCATTCCTCGGACAGACGTAGTCCACAGGCAACTGGTTCAGCGTTAGGTGTGTTGCAGAAGATCAATAAAATGATCGCCGAATTGGAAGCGATGTACAGCTCCGATAATTCTACCAGTGCGGATCAGGATGAAGATGAACGACGAGCAAGCCTGTTCAGCGGTCCGGGGGCAGAAGTTGATGTTAGGCCGGGTTGTCGCGTGAATGGGGAGACCACGAGTAGGGAGGCCGCTGCGAGCGATGATAGCCCTGCTGTTGACGTGGAGCCCCGTCCCGTGATACTGGCGAGCATGGCGGCTGTCCATCGGATCGAGGTTCGTGGATGCACTGACTTTTCCAGTCCTGATCCAACTGCTGCGGAGAACTTTAGCTGCACATCGATAGCTCCATCGTTGCGGACATCTCCATCGATGCACACTGATCCACCGTTGTGGACGGCTCCGCTGGTGCATGCCGATCAGCCGGAGCACGCTGAACTCATCGACCGCCGTACTGCCGGGACAGCAACTCAGACCACGGACAATCGACCACAAGACACTGACCTTCATGTTCAGGTGACGGCAACCGAGCCGGAGCGGCACTATCCCCCGGCGAAAGCAGCCCCGCTGGAGCAAGCAACGACATTGACTTTCAGACCGCAGGTGCACGTGACAGGGACAAGAACGGTAAGCCAACAGACTGCGGATCCGGCGATGCAAGACGCATCAAAGAAGACGAGGCCGAAGGCACAGGGAGTACCGCAGAAGACAGGATACCCGTTGATGCAGGGAGCATCAAAGGCTGGGAATCCGCCGGTGCAGGGTGCACCACAGAAGATGAGGCCGCCGAAGAAGACAGGGAATCCGCCGGTGCAGGGTGCACCACAGAAGACGAGGCCGCCGAAGAAGATGGGGAATCCGCCGGTGCGGGGTGCACCACAGAAGACGAGGCTGCCGGAGAAGACAACAGTGCGTGGACAGACACCACGGAAGAAAACGGGACCAAAGCAAGGTTGGGGAGTCAACGACCAGGCGGCAGGAGTACAGCGATGTGACCTGTGTACTCGGCTGAAGACACTGAAGCTTGTGAAGTGCAACAAGGACAGAGACTGGAGAGAAGTTCTCTCTTGGATGGACATTGTTTTGTGAAAAAGTGAGGACATAAAGGACAGTTTCCAAGTAAAGTGAACAAGGAAAAAAAAACTGTAAAAGAATGTGTTGAAATTGTTGTAAGGTAGGCTAGTCGTCACGGTTTGTTGTATCATTGTTTGATTCTGTGCACCAGTCTGGGGGCTAGAATCAACGCTGATCAACTTCCATTGAGGACACCCATTGATAAACAAAGTAAAGTGTTTGATTTCTCATGTTGTTTCTAAAATGTTCCCCTGTTGAAGAGGTTGTCATCATGGATTGCTGGATTAATGTTTGATCTTAGTAACCATTTTGGGGACCAGATCAACGTTGCTCCACATCCTTTGAGGACACCCAGTGTTGGGTTAAAGAAAGAAAAAGTTCATGTAAAATGTGTTGTATATGTGCCCCTATTCAGGAGAATAGGCCCAATTTAAGGAGGGGGTAGTGTAACGGACAGTCTATGCACACATTTGTTGTCATTGCTTTTTAGCACTAGTGCTCCGGCGGAGGGGCTCCGGCGGCGCGCACCTGACCTGGTTTTGGGTCTGGCTGGCGCGCGCTCCGGAAATAGGCTCTACAAATAGGTTGGCTAAGTGGGGTTCTTTTGTTCAATTGCGCGGGAAGAACTTGGCTGGATTCCAGGGTTGGGTAAAGTTGCTACATTTGTATACATTTGTTCAGATTGTGTGTACGTCTATGCTGGGAATTGATCAGTTGCAGTTCTGGTAGCGGTGTGGCAAGTTGCCCGCAGAGTCCGCTTGGCGAAATAAACGAGATCTTCCTTCAGAGTAAGAAATCCCGTCTGTCTGTCCCCTTTTCTTGCGTTTGGCCGGATTTGGCGGACAAGAGCCCTTTAGGATCCCGCTACAATATGCACGACCAAAAATGATTGAAAGGGAGCTTATAGGTTCATGTGTATAATATTCGTTTTGTGCATGCAGCGCTTGAAGTTGAGCGGGAATGAAGATTTATGGAGTTCAAGTCCAAGTGAATAAATTACATGGGACTTCCTCAAACGAAATCCATGTCACATGTCTCTGATACGATTCTGTAACATTGCAAATACCAGTAGAAGTTAAAACCCTGTGCCTTGGCACAAAAATGTATGATTTATGACCAAGAATGTCAGTGAAGGCGAATATACAAATTGAAACGCTAAAACTCCTTGCGATCTGCTTTAAGTTACACGGTCCGAGCCACCAGTGAAAAATAAGGCTGTGGATATTTTTTTTCTCGCGCAAATCATTGTGTCATACCCAGTATTTTTTTCTCTCTCTTCTAACCCCCTGGCGGGGTTCCCTCGCTCGATGACGTCATTCTCAACCGTGTGCTATTATTAGACCCGGCTGTTGTCGGCGTCCGAATGTGGAGAATTTCAGAAGCAGGGGCCGGTGTGTGTTATTACAAGACTGGCGGGCGGGAAGACGCCAAAACTGCGCACGCTGTGTACCGCAGAAAGTAATTTCTGCGTTGGAGTTGCATGCTCCTGGTGTGATTATTACTGTCAATTTATTTCAAATCTTCATGAAAATATTAACCTATGCAGCAGATGCAGGCTTTTAAATCATTTCGGTGCTTACGGTTCTACTTTAAAGGTTATTGACACCATCAAGTGTGCTTTTGCCGATTCAAGGAACAACGATACATTAAATGCGAAGCAGGTTTTTAAGAAAAAACTTACTTTTCGAAATTTCAGCTCAGTAGATATACATTTTTTGAGAAAACTGTAAACCGTTTTCCCCAATGTTTCTATTGAAAAGCTCGATGGTTTTGTCCTAACCATCGCAAGAAAATGATGGTAATTTTTTTTCTCGAAAATGGCGGCATACAGTCCAGTAGGATATGTCATGATATTTTGATAGTTTCATTTTTAACTGTTTGTCAAAAAAATGGTGTCTATTTATCCTTTAACTATGATACTTGATAATGTACATCATTGTGATTGAAAGAAACCGCATTATGTTCTCTGTTGCGACAACATCTCGGATTATCATCTGAAGAGTTCCGGAATGAGCACAACTTACTTTCTCTTTGAAGCATCGGCTTTTAACTATCTAGTAAAATAATATCTAGATGTGCATATCGATTACCTATCGTAACATAGATTGTACATAACATCCCTGTTGGTACAATGTAATTCGGGACGAAGAACTTAAAGATGGGTGTCAACCTGAGCTTTTCTGAGTAAACCCTATAGTAAATTAACCAATTACTTAGCGATGATACGTGAAGCATTGTTGAAGACCATGGCGATATAATGCATTTACACGGATTTCCGGGAATAGAGTAGACCACTGAGGGCTATCGCGGAGGAGTTGTGGGTGAAATTATCTCATCTCGCCCGCTGGTTATATCTGTCATGTCGCTGTCTCCGGCTCCCTGAGTTGTCTACCGAAGGAAGGCTTGCGTGATAATGCTGCGTTACGGTCGAAGGTAGCCATTAATTTCGCATACAGCTAATCATCTGGATGCGTTCATAGGCGCACTAATAATTGCCTCACTGTTATCGGCTTATGCATGGCGTCTGATGGTAGGACACAGTTGAGAGGCGGGGACTAGACACCAAGGCGTAATCCTGCCGATAGAGGGCGCATTATGGGCTGCGGAGTCATCGAACAAGTTGTGAAAACAAAATGGTGCATTTTTTTTTCAATTTACGTGGCGGGAAATTTAAATTCATGACTAAACACAGATTATTTTTAGCAAAGTTTGAAACAAATTGACAACAAATGATAGGAACTTCTAATCAAGCTAGCCAAAGTCATGAGTGAAGGTCCTACTGCATTTTACGTTTGGTTGCTGCAAAAGTCCCATTCTTGCCCATCGCGCAGAACTGAGCATGCGTGAAATTGCTAATTAAGAAAAGTGCAACACAGGGGAAATGTATCAAATGCTAGTTGTGAACTATTATTTACAATGGATAGTAGCGCATACGTGCTAAGGGAAGTGCATAGAACAATATTGCCCCAGTCTTATAAAGCAAAATGTTGAACGGGAAACGCACGGGGCAATAACTTTGGCGTAATTAGTGTTGAGATGCCTGTAGAATGCCAATCCTATGGGAAGTGCATCGATGAAAGACATGTACCACACGCTCGCAACGGGGCCCCTAGACGCGCGCACTTTGTGACATTAACGCCGGTGACGTCGAGGCCTGCGATGACGTCACAGGGGCCGGCCGGCGCGATATGCGCCGAGCGGTTTTAATAACGTGGCGACCCTGGGACTCGCTTGGTTTTCCCCCCTCGTAAGCTGAGATTCGCCGAGTGAAGTTTGATTCCAATCGGAACTCATTGGTGCTTGGATAATCCGGCGATTTGGCAAGAGGCGTATTGGATCTTTAAAATCTTGGACTCAACCCAGAGGCAAGAGTTCAATTGCTTCCTGACTAAGATCTGAGGACGGCAATTGTTTACGTCTGTTTTGATTAAAGGCGTTCTCATGTGAAAAGTAAGAAGATAAAAAAAAATTCTTCACCACAAAGCACAACTCTCTGTTCTAGGTTTTGTTGTTGATCGTTTGTGTCAAAAACCGTCACAATAAGAACACCATGTGAACCGTTGTCCCTGTATTAGCTGTAGAAACCTAATCGTGTTAAAAAGTATACTTTTTCGAGAAAGATCGAAACACAAATTAAACTTTATGGATGTTTTGTTTGCTTGTTTGTTCGTTATATTTGTATTTAAAAATATATTATTGTGCGAAAATCATATTTTTGTTTTAACATTTTTAAGATGCTTGTTACGAATAATATATCACAATGTATTAATACTTCAGGTTAACCTTAGCTAAACGAGTGTTTTGTATCCACTAAATTCACACAGCTCACAAGATATTATAATTTAACAATTTTGTTTATTTTGAAATAAAAAAGGGCAAACAGCATTTTGGAAAATTGATGCATTGGTGTGCGCGATGACGAGTTGTAATTCATATCAAATCGACTCTGGACGTGTTCCTGTCGTGAAGACTTCATTATTTCCTGTAAAATGGACAAACCGAAGCGTGCTGATTGTATCCACTACATAATAAAGAGAAGGTCAGGACACCTTTGAACACGCGAAAGCAAATCAAAAAAAGACAAACCTCAAACAATATGGCTTGCTTTTTTTTTAAATTTAATTGTTTTTTTTTTTTAAATCAAATAGTGTTTATATTTATCCAGTATGCCCTCCAGTTTTGTACATAGCTGCAGGCTTCAGTGCAATATTTCACATTTTACTTGAAATTAAATATGCTTGAATACTCATCTTTAAAAAAAAAAGATGACGGCTTTTTATTTTATCATTTGAGTTTTGTAATTTACGAGAGTTGTTTGTCTCTTATTTTTTTTTCTAAGAAGCCTTTGATTCGACGATTGCCCATCCATGGTGAAATAATGAAGGCCCCAAAAGGTCGCAAATCAAATTTCTTTACTATTAAGCTATCTCTTCCAAAAATAGACAATTATTAAAAGCAGTTGTCATCAAAGAAGGCAAAACACCCTCCTCGGGGTTGCTGTATCAATGAAATATTAAATCCAAAAATACTATTGGAAATATATCTACATGTATATAAAAACAGAGAGAGCATATCAAGTGTCTCAAAATGTGGTCTATGAATATCGACTACACAGGTCAATAATGTTCACTTCCAAAGTGTAATATCTTTTTCTTTCGGGAAAATTTTGACGTTCGAATTTTTCTTGAACTATTTGAGGAGATTGACATTATGGCTATAGTGAGCTACGTGTCACAGAGCCCTTTCATTAAACAAGTACATGCATTACATTTCAATATACACTGTACATTGTATTGTGCATCTCCATTACTAATGCATGTACTATGTTAGCGACCATCAAATAAGCCAAATGGGTTCATGTTACTTCAGACTGCACTGCTCATGAAAAATGCAGGTCTCTAGATCATTAACATTGGGCCGATTCATTTCATCAGTCATTACATCTAAATATTGTATTTACTTTTTTATAGAACAAAAAATGGTGCATGTGAGACTGAAAGGCCTGAAGGACAATTAGTGTAGAGTTTCCCGGAGACACCGGTATCCAGTTATGAGCCCCCAAAAGATCTGCTCATGTTTTCTCTGTTTCTCAAAATGTATAGTAGTGATTAAGTTAAAAGTTAAACAGGTTAGTAATTATGCACCTTACTTCATATTTTGAGCAATTTTTTCGCTTTATGTACAGGGTGGTTAAAAAAAAAAAGGACACCCACAGTTTACAGCAATTTTCACCTATTTTTAAAAAATTATTTTTAGCTGTCGATTAGTAGCTATTAAAGTACTGGCCTTTAGGCAAATGTGACGAAAAAATCGTTGCATTTGCACATTTTGTCGTTGAGCTATGCTAATTTGAACATTTCATGTGCGAAACCTGTTTGTCCACGGAGGTATACATTCCCTTCGCTTGACTGAGCTCAGCTATCGGAGCTTTATTTGAAAGGGCATGACATTTGATTGTTATGTTATGTAATGTTATGCAACAATGAACTTAAGCCGACAGCTCATTGAGTAGATGATCTTAACACTGACATGAATAATTGGACAGCTTCAATAAAAGTTACCAGGGCAAAATATATTTTGGTGGGAAGGTTTTTTAATTTTTATGAACTACGAAAACGTCCAATTTACATAGAATAACCCGTGGACAAGGCTGATTTTGGTGACTTGTATTCAAATTAGCATAATATCACTATTTTTGCGACTTTTACTAAGCTTTTTTCACCATGCATGGTTAAAGGCCTATACTTTACTACTATGTGAAAAAAATATTCAAAATAAGTTCATTAAGTAGGTGAAAATTGCTGTCAAATGTGGGTGTCCTTTTTTTTTGAACCACCATGTATCTTGAACCAAAAAAGAAGAAGACAAAAACAGGCGTGCAGTCTCGTGCGGTATCATAGTGCGTGGATGTATCGGGTCGTGTTGCCGGAGGCCTATACTATTAGCGTCTGGTAAAGTATGTTCAACATTACTGTGTGACCGTAATGGTGATGATTATGGTAGTCCTATCTTTTGTGCAGGCTAATGCGTCTTGCCAATGGTGACGACATACATATATCTTCCAGCGCGCACATTATGATTTGGCAGTGCGGCTATGTTTGTCTCGCTGTCTGACGTCATAGCAGTGAATCATCGCGGTATCAAATATGAGGAGCAAGCTTTGCTTGGATGCTTGTATTTTACAGATGTGGGGTTTTCGAAACCGGGCCCTCGTTTCGGCTTTGACTACAAGTTATTTCTGGCCCCGGCTATAAGGGAACTCCATCTGAATAAATAGGTCTGTTTGTATGCCAAATGAATCTTAAATGCTGTATTATGGGCACAAGTTCAGAGTTTTTCAATCGACGGGACATTAAAGGATTCTGAAAGATTCTAAAGCCAGTGATGAAACCAGACTCTAACGAAACCAAGTTTAAAAACTTCCAGTACAATACCAACGTGGGAATGGTACCGAGTTTTAAGTAAGGATGTGACGTTTACACGTTTAAACGTTTAAACCAAACCAGTGTAAATCCGTGTACAAATTATCCAAAACGTTTAAACGAAACCCGAATTATAAAAAAGGGACTAACGTTCACGCGATCTTCCTTTGAGTTAAACATACAAAGCATAAATAATTAACGATGTTTTCAAACATACTTTAATAATTTACAAAACCGTAGAAGCACGGCAATGCTTGATTACATTCGGCATATACGTAGTTCAGTTTTCGTTTGTCTTCAGTGACTGCCCGCTATTTATTATGTCAATCATTGTGGATTTATCATGTCAATCACGCCGGTCTGCAGACAATATGGCAGACGTCAGCCTTTGTGAAATGGCTAAACATTTAAACGTTTAAACGGTTCTCAAAATGTTTGCTAAATGTCTACAAAATTAAAAGCAAACTCACATCCTTATTTGTATAAATGCACCTTGGTAGGCTGTCACTGAAAAGTTAGAAGGGAAAAAAACGTCTGAGGAAAGGAATAGAAACGTTGAATATTTAGAAAATGTGGCTGAATTGCCTGGGTATCACATCAACATTTTCGAATTAATTGAATTAATTTAAATGTTTGCTGGGAGGTATTCAATTTTTAAACTAAGAACTTTCGAGGTGTGTTTGAATGTAAATACGATGGTATACGTTCGAGTCCAACTGTACTCTTTAAAATAGCTCAGGGCTTGATGTGTTCTCAGATCTTCACTGTGTAGTGGTAGCTAGCTACCGTGCACGCTGGGGCACTCAATTCGTCACCAATTGAATAATTCCCTTCCGTAAATACCAATCGACAATAATTCCAAAATGGACAGATAACAGGCACCCAATTATCGCTAATGACTTGTTTTCCTAGCGCTGGCTTTCTCGCTCGCGACCGTTTATTCCACCGTGTTTAACGCAATGAAGAAAAAGCCATCATGGCGTCTTCCTATCCGCGGGAATTTGCATTCGCAGGCGGTTGTCGATCGTTTTTAGACCCCGAGTGTTGTTGTCTTAGCCGGAGTGACAAGGAATTCAGCGGGAATCTGCCGGAGTGCGAGAATGTTTGCATAACCATACACAAGCCTCGTGTCTAGTCAAGGAGGTGCCTGGCTGAATTATTAAGGAGTTTGTTCACCCTGAGCGTTGCTTGCCACATTGATCTGTGACCATTCTATTCTCGCCATGTTATTTTCGGATCGCAGCCTCTTTCACTACGTTTTTTTTTCATCCTCATCTAGGTGCCGTTCCAATTTCCAAAGTCAGTGCGATATCTTTCTTGGCCATCAATTTTATTTCACAACGGACCCTCTTTCAACAAATCTCTTTTCCAGTTGACATCATAAAATTATGGGGATTTAAGATATAAACAGAGCTTCTTTTAATCACTATTTTCATTTGTCGGCCATTTTGAAAACGTAAGAGCAAGAAATAACTTGTTTTATATATTTTTTGTTCCCGTAGCTTTTCTTGGTGGACAACTGTGCTGACGAATGGCGGATAGCGATGACGTGGTCCCGGATCTCCCTCATCACCTGTGAACTCTTTGTGTGTGTCATCCACCCGGTGCCGGGCAACTACTTTTTCAAATGGGTGGCCGAGTTTGCGTACACCCACGACCCCAGGACAGCCCATGCCGACGTGGACATCCTCTTGTCAATCCCCATGTTCCTCAGACTCTACCTGATTTGCCGGGTCATGCTGTTGCACAGCAAACTCTTTACGGACGCCTCCTCCCGGAGCATAGGCGCCCTCAACCGGATCAACTTCAACACGCGGTTCGTGCTGAAGACTCTCATGACAATATGTCCCGGAACAGTGCTCTTGGTCTTCACTGTCACGTTATGGATTATAGCCAGTTGGATTCTTCACGTGTGCGAAAGGTACGTCCGGCCGCCATCTTGATATTTTTGGAAAGGGGATGTGGCGCCCTCCAGCGGCAGGCACAGTGTTTAGATATTTATTCATTGGATACAATTAACATTTCGATGAATCTTCCTGATGACCTTCAAAAGGTATCCTGTACAAGCATGCTCTTTAAATGACCCGGAAAAAAGCCGCGAAAATGCTCAGAAGGGAGTGAATTACTAAAGTGTCGATTCTTAGTAGTTGCTTGTGCGGCAGGGCATTGTTTTGCGACGGTTTCCTGATCACTAATAGAATCGTCACAAACCTAAACGGTTAAAATATGACCGGAACAATATCAAAACATGTGTATGCATTGACTACAATCATTTAGATAGACGGGAACAAGGTAACAGGAGCGCCCTCAAGCGGCTCCTTTCCGGCTTTATCCATCTTGAGCAAGTTACCCCACTTCCAACTTGGCTTTACCAAAATGTGCCCTTCAAGCGTGCGGCTAATATACTTTTTTTTTATAGTTGGGCGCGCTCCTGCTTTCAGATAGCTGCGCAACCATGGGAAAATCCTTCGGGAAAAGAAAATAATGTGTCCCTGTGTTGTCTCTTTCTCGTATAGTAGCTCCACATGATCACGTTCTCACTGACGTGTTCCGCTTGCGCAGATATACGGAAAAGAAGGAGGGGGTGCTGGGTGCTTAAAAATGGATGAGGCCAAATTCTCTGCGCTGCCTAGACCTCATGGGAAATAGTTCGAGCTATTATCCGTGGTGTTTCCTTCCAGCCCCTACGGCTGTTTCAACCTGATACCGCCATCAGTAATACACCTGCCTGGGTTGAACATCTACTGTGACGTCACCCATTGAAAGGTCTCGATTTGCAGGCGAAGAGATTATGTATGTAGGTCCTACCTGCCTTGGCCATTTTAATATCCATGAGTTGCGGACGCGGATGAAGTCATTGTTTAGCTGGTATGGTGAGTGCGGACGCGGGTGAAGTCATTGTTTAGCCGGTATCGGTGTCACTGTTTTGAATATGAAGGCTGCACAAGATCTGCGCTGGTATACAGTCATTCGAAATAATATCCCAAGTTAATATCGTGGAATATTAACAACCCATGACAAAAGAGGGTGTTGTTTAAGACATAGGACTATACAAATAACAACAGTCTGTCTGTGGAATCGGGGAATAACATACACTGGATAAGTTTTTTTTAACCCACGTAAGAATATCCTTCTTTTTTTTTTTTTAAAGTAGGGTAAAAAATAAACGCACGTATGAACGAATCAAGGCCGTGTGCAAATCATCAAATCATGCATAGATTATCAATGCTTTTGAAAATAGCAGAAACTATTGGAAAAATCTTCGACCTTGTGCGGGTCAATTCGTGTGACCATTTCTAAGAGAAAGGTTGAAATTCACCTTGCGAATAATCGGAGTCCACGCCGGAGTAACCAGTGCTTAGGTTGAAATTGCAAGGCACAGAAACACAGGAACGTATAATTGCGTGTAACGTGAAAAGGTCATGCGATAACACTCATCTAAAGTTTTATACATTGCAGTTATATGGCATTTCAACAAGCAAAAAGGAGGATAAGAAATGTGCATAAAATGAGCTGGATTCCGGTTGATTTCGTTCCGATTGAAGTCAATCATTCCCCTGGACAGGAGACGCCCACGCAATCCATACAAAGCGAGTTTTGGGAAGTTCAGCCCGATGACTCTTTGACCGACTATAAGAGGTGGGGGAAAAACAGGGTTGAATTTGACTGGAGCATTTGCTGTGGCAGTTGCGGGCCTGTCTGTTCTAATTCACTTTACCTAGTTGCATACATTGTCTGATCTCACGCGCTCCATGAGATGTCCCAATAAACACGCTGGTACCCTGCTCAATTATGTCCACGCATCAAGCAATCAACCTCCGTGCACTTCATCACTGAGTGGATGTACAGTAAACCAGCGCGATTAATTGGGTAGTCCATTTTCCCGCGCATTCCAATTCCGCATCCAGAATTTTGAAAAGGGCGGGAACTCCATCTGCAATTTTCGTAGAGTGCATTCGGAATTAATTTTTTTCTTCTAGCCGTGCCTGCATCACTGACAAAAAGCTGCAACTTTCCTTGTACTTCCCAGGGGAAATTTTCCTGCCTATTATTGACCGCTGGACCAGTAAGACGGCTTTAATTATTAAATATCAGAAGCAAGAGTAGAACAAAATTGAATGGATGACAGGTTTGTTTTTTCCCGAGAGGATGGTAATGATAAAAAAAGAAGAAGAAGAAAAAAAAACAGCAGGAAGATGGTTTTCGCAGCTGGCGAATCCTGTTCCTTACGCCACCACTGACCTTGCGTCTTGAAAATAATCTGGTTTTCAAATTACTTTTACATGAAATTGATTCAGCACAAGGTTCCCTGGCAGGAATCTTGAAAGGAGCAAATTTAATTTGTCCCGTCTCCGCACACTTCATACACAGACGCAGACGAGGAATCCACCTTTCCTGCAGCATTGGGAGATTGTAACGCAGGTGGCATAATTTGTGTGAAATTTTGGCATGCGTATAAAATATATAATAAGAATATAAGCATTGGACATTTTTTGATATACCACAGATGTTTAAAAGCCCCAAATGCAAAAAAAGGCTGGTTTGTTTTGTTCGTTTGTTTGTTTATTTGTTTGTTTAATTTCTTTTGTCTTGCCGGTAAAAAAAGGTCAACCTCTTCGATCCGATCATTCTGGTGATATTCAATTTGGAAATATACTCTGACTCGTTAAGTATTGAGCATAAAGATGTTTTTACCTGAAGAAGGGCGGTTAAACTGCACGAAACGTTTGAACAGCCCAAACGTTTACTGGTCACCCTGCTAATGAAGTTTGGAAGATATAAAGCGTTTAGAACTGGCATAGAATGTTTAGTGTTCATATAGCATCGTTAAACGGGGCGTTTACAATGTAAACGGAATGTTTAGAATTGTTTTTCTGGAAGTCAAATTTCAGCCAAAGTCAGCTCCAAAATCCGGCTGTTTGATATCTGAATAATGAATTCGACCTTTTACTATAATAATGGCGTCTCTTCCCGTAAACGAGTTCAAATGTGTATATGCTGTTGCAAAACGCGTTTACAATGTGTTAAAAATGTAAACCATCGGTAGTATACTCTTCACGGTTTTTCACATGGCGTTTTTCCTTGGGCGAAGCCTCAGTTTGTTATAAGCCTGTGTGCATCTACTTTCGTAATCCATGCAAACCAGCCCCAGTCTGCGGACGTGAGCACAATTATTCGCTGTGCGTTTGCCAACTCAGCGTTTAGGAAATGCCATAGCACACGGTGTGAACATTGTGTAACTAAACCCCTCAAGTGTAGACGCATCGCGAAGGACGCTCGAAATGTCAACCGAAAGCCCCCCTCCCCTATACTGCTGTACCACAGAGAGCGTGCAAAATAAGGATTCATGCCAACTGAGGTGCCTTTATAGCCACAAATATCCTCGTCAAAAAAACCCCCCAAAATGCCACCCTCTTGATCGAATTTCATGTACAAACACGCTGTATAATAGCCCCCTTCTTGTGTCAATGAATTCACATTCTCGTTCTCTTATTCCAACAAGTAACTCGAGTCCAATCTGGGATCTGTTATTCATATCCCTGCCCTCCTTTCTCTATGCAAGTGCAGTTCACTATCCGAGCTGACTTTTTTTCTAGATTGTAAGGCGAATGACGCATAATGCTATTACATTTCGCCAATCAGACCAAATTGTATCAACTAGTAGAGGATTACGTTTTGGGGTTCGAGGAACTGTCCCGGGAAACCCGGGCAAGGGATGATGCGGCTGTAATCAGGTTAAGTCGTAATGTAACTCATCACCGGCTACAGGGATATACGAGGGAGGGAAGCGTACTCCTTTCTGCCTTGCCGCGGCCCGGGAGCGTATAGTTTGCCAGGCTCGGTCTCTGTCGGAGAGACCGGGTCAGATGTGCCTGTAATTGGACGGTATTGAAAGTCAAATTGCCCGGTCGGTGTCGCTCAGTACATGCGAATATGTTTACTTAACGTCGGCTCTGCTTATTGATTTCACCACAGAATACAAACCGTACACACAACCTCGCCTGGGCCATGTTCCGTATATAGGCAGTAACTATTTCATCAGCGAAAAACCTCTAAACTCAATCAGTTTCGAAATAAAGATAGGCATAGTCATGCTGTGCCCAATATTCTATTGCTTCGCGCAAATGTTGAAGCGAACGTTTCTCGCCTAGCCAAATCTGAAAAATTGCTAACCAAAATCGGAAATGTCGCCGCACTGTTTAAACTAAATTCAACCAATCGTTTTGTGAACCACACGAAAAACTTGAATGTTACAGTTAAAACCATGCAGTTAAACACGTATACTTGCACAGAATAAGTGGAACTCGTGGTTGTGTCTGCTTAGGTATTACCTAACGTGCTCGTGTTATTTCTGATCCAGAATGACAAATTAGGTGTTGTAAAACGCACGGTATATACCTTCGAGGCAGAAAATGTCGATGTTCTAAATTAAATTTGGCGGGAAATTATAGAAGCATGTACGGCCGGTGATATACGCACAGATACGGCAATGTAACTCTATTAAAAATGTTGGGTTCGAATTCCCTGTCCCAAAAATGCTTTGAAATGCTAAATTACAGGAAAATTGAGACCTGTTCATTAAACTTATTTTGCAACGGGTAGGTGTCAATTCAATATAGGCTTTTAGAAATATGCTATTTCAATGCGTCGGTGCGATGTCAATTCAATATTAGGTTTTGGTAACATTTTGTTATAATGCCTTGAGGGACGTAAACTTCAGATTGGGATATGGTGACATGTTAGTATAACGCTTCATATATTTACCAATCAAAGTGGTTCTTATCATCAGATGTTTTACCTTTAATTTGAATTTGTCAATCCCCAAATCTTGTCTCGTTTTCCTTCAACCAGGATTCATGTCCAACCAACAAAACTTTTACCTTTAGAAAAGATTTTTGTTTTAAACGACATTCGAAACGACGCCATTTTGATGCTCAAAAAGACATGAATTCGACATTAGTGTCAATACAGGGTGATACCCAAAAAGTTGTGCAAGCAGACATCTTTAAATTTCTCAAAAAGTATCCAACGTCAGGATTTCATGTTTATGGAGTATATTGATTGTACTCTGGTGTATAATCTCAGCAAATATTTGATGAAAATCCATTCATGCAAACCACAGATACAACAGATTGTAAATGGCAATTTGTTTTTCACCCGTTCCACTGTAATTTACAAATGTACACAGTTAATGAAAAGACCCATTGCAGAGTTCCGGTAACGATTTAATGGTTGAAAATCACACATCCTCCTGTAATCTGTTACAGCTCTGGTTTGCATGAATGGGTTTCCATGACATTTTCATTGATTATACACGAGTATTATTAAGATGCTCAGTCAAAATTAAATACTCATGTTAGGTACTTTTTGAGAAATTTAACGATATCTGCCTGCGCAAAGTTTTTGGGGTCACCCTATAGTGACAAGTTTTAAATTACATTATAATTTTTCAAATTTAGATTTGAATTTTCGAATTGGAGTAACTTTACTCCAACTCGAACATTTGCTTCAATAGACTATAGTCAAGGTGCCCGTTTGCGATGTCTGGTCATGCATCTTTCTGAGATGCTCAGATTGTACCCCACGTCGTACATTTCCCTTAGTTGCTCAAAAACAAAAGCATTAAAAACTAGAGATTGCGGTCGTAAAAAAAAGCTTCACAATTGACAATAATAGTCCCTTCCCTTCCAATAAATTCCGTATATGATATCCGAATAGTCGGCGCTCTTCAGTCGACCAGAAAGCGATTCTGTATTCGAGCACGGTTTCTCGTATCAGGTGAACCGATAATGTTTCAACTGGATCGATCGAGAAATCCCAGCTTTCCACGACGAAACTTCATTTGTCCGTCCCATGGGGCGTCCGCTAGTAACAGCGTCGATCGACAATGTTCAGGTCGTTGGTGGCTAAAAACCAAAAAGCCCACCAACATTGAATAGATTTGAATATCATTATCTCAAAAGAACTTTCTGATAGTGCCATGTGCAGATGTGTGAAAAACGTGTCAGTTGTTATCGATCGGTTTAATAAGAAACTTAATGTAGGGTTAAGCGTGAGTTATTCTGCGGGTGAACGTGAAAACTCAATAAACTCATTTGCATAATGCCAGCAAAACAAATATTTGTCTCCATAAACTGAGTAATTATGTGCGAATGCTCGATACGTTCAATCTAGTAGCACCTGTTCTTTTGGTAAGTGGAACACTGTAGCGCTGTGTCGAAATGCCACCAGAGGTCGATAACAATTTGTTTTTTCAACTTAGCTTTGCTTGTTTATCAAGTATCAAGTTTCGTCGTGAAAATAAAGAGATTTCGCAACCGAATGGATACGTGTACGAATACATTTGGCCATCCGTTACCGTTATCAACCATTCCGTTGTTTTGCATCGTGTATGTGTACGCATTGCCTAGTTATCAGAACAAAGCAGTAATCCGAAATGGCAGCTATATGAAAGCCTCGTGTCTGTGGCTGATCCTGACTTGAAACACAGACAAATGCTGCTTATATTGTTCAGCATTTCATCATCTTTCAATCAAATCATACATGATTAAATAACATCTGAAAATAGGGTGAAAATCCACGATTTAATATGCCTTTTACACTGACGCGTAGCGCGCAATACAGGGTGAGTCAAAAAACACGAAACCCAAATGTTTTAGTGAAGTTCTGCATGTAGCATTTTCGAATTCTAGCATATATAAGCTCAATTCATAAGCTTTCTTTTAGTAAAAGAATCATTCAAATCACCCGTGTACTTTTCAAGTTCTGTCCACGGATCACACAAAAGGTGTGCGATCTATCAGCAAAACGGAAACAATTCACACACATCCATATGTGATTTGTTATCGTTTTGCTGAAAGAACACTTACCTTTTTGTGATCCGTGGACAGAACTTCAAAACGATGCTTGTGTTAAAAAGTCCGTAACTTGAAAAGTACATAAGTGATTTGAATGATTCTTGTACTAAAAGAAAGCTTATGAATTGAACTTTGATATCCTAGATTTTGAAAGTGCTACATTCAGAACTTCACTAAAACAATGGTCCCGATATTTGGGTTTCGTGGTTTTTTTTACTCGCCCTGTATATCCGTGCAGTAAACACGCATTGGGGATAGCGAGTTTCGTATGACCTCACTAGACCACACAAGCTATGATTACCTATCCGCCGCACTGACCAAGCCGTTGCTTGGGAAACTTCTCCAGATGATTGTGTCAAAACTTGAAAGAATAGTATTGGATTTTAGAACTTGAGCAATAAATCATCTCAAATGTTTTCCCCCCTTTATTTTAGGAAACTAGATACATATAATAACAGGAACAGTTGTGATTTTGCTTTTTACATGTTCAGATAAATGCCCCCCCCCCGATCGACACACGGTAAATATCTTTTTACTTGTAGTCCAATATCAAATTATTTGAATTTGACGTAGGCTTTTGAAAGAATTACATCATGCGTTGAAGCTCAACTGCTTTAGTTGCCCTTAAATTTTGTTTCCTTGAAATAGGCCTACTCGTGAAAATTGAGATACGAAGTTGGATCATTGTCTACTTTTTTTTTCAATCTCATTGATAACCAACCGCATTCAGAGAATTATCGACGCCTGTCAAATTACGAATGGGCGACACGGACAATGCGAACCCGACCCCTTGCATGTATTCATGTCTGTCGGCGTAGAAACACTCTGTGTATAAGTTCGATTACACTGCCCCGGATATTCCTCCCCCTGGGGTGGAAGCCGCCGCGTGTAGACCCACAATGGTGTACAGGGAGCCTGATAGTCGAGCCTGTATGTGGGTACGGGACAAAACACCGTGAAATTGCCACCCCTGAGAAAGAAGCAAGGTGTACGGAGCCCTGCAGGACACGACAGTACTTTTTTCGAGGAATTCATCCGGGGGTCGAGTACCCGTGTTTCGTGACGCCGCGCACGTCCCGCACGCGTATTGATATATAAGCGGAGTGTGAGGCTGTCAGCGCAGTGCATTTCAGGCTGTGTATTGGCCTAATCCTCTTGTTGAATTCAGGTCATTCCAACTCTCCCATGCAGTCCCCCCCCCCTTTTTTTTCTTTTGCGAAATAGAACTTTAATTACACCGAGGGAAAAACATATTTTTGTGTGAACTTCCGTTGTCGTGGATCGCGGCCCAGATTTCGGACACGCACTTTTGTTCGACGTATTTTCCGATTTTTTTGCCATGTGCCAGTTTCATCTCTGTTCCAGATTTATCGCTACAACTTTTTTTTTTTTAATTTTAATATCCGCTTATGACAAAAAGTGTACGTGTTATATCCTGGGAGACCGTCACCAAACAAGTTGAAATAACCGCCCGAAATCATTATTTTTCAACGCTAGTAATGCCATTCTTACTAAAGCGTCATGGTTGTGCATACTGAATTCTTTACAGTATCATAATATACGAAATGCTCATTTGAATGACTAATGAACTATGAAGGATGTTGTGTTAAAGTTCTTCTACGGATTGGCTTTATGTGTAAATGTCTTTAATGCAATTGGGTGTAGTGCTCAAAACGTGCCTTAATATTGCTTGTGTTTTAGCTCTCATCCTGTAAAATAGAACCAATTTCAGTTTTACCCAGCCTGGTGTGAGGGGTTGGTCTTTTCCTTTTTTTTACAAAAAAACTGTGTCCCTTCGTGGTTAAAGTGTCCCTCAAGTATTTGAACTATGGGCTACTTTAGTGCACTTGAACATAATTTTGAGACATTCAGCTTAAAGGTGATGTACACCATTTGCACATGTTTAAAACAAACTTGCCAAAATATTATGAAACGGCCTACTTGATGGGAAGTAAATAATAGTGCCATAGGAACCTGCGAAATAATCGCGCTTGGTAGGCCTATGCTATCATTTTCAAGAAGAGAAGAAGTTGGTGCCAGTGTTTAAACGACGGTTCGGACCGAACAAAAACGGCTTTCGAAACACCCCTTGACCTCCTAGTCAAGATCCCTAGCGGATGTTTCAGGAGGAAACCAACCAAGTAAGTAAGTACCCCCAGGCTATGGGGTATTGTTTCACGCTCCGTCTGTGTCAGCCATAGTTCTTTGTAGGAAAATACAAGAAATTGGGAAGGGAGAGTCCTTATAAACGGTCCAGCAATTTCTGATGACATTAGAAATATTTTTTTTTTCAAATGCAGGTTGAATTCAATTCCATTGTACTATTACTGAGAAGCAAAAAAAAAAAAAAAAAAAAATAAGACTGCAATTTTACCAATCATAATAGTTATTTATTGCAACGTACCGCACCTCACCAGCAGGGATATTGCATGATGAAGGGGGTTAAAAAGCCTAAGCCTAACCCCATCCCTTCACATTGCGAGACCTTTTGTTGATGAATGGTTGATCCTCGGAACTCGTAAACGCTTGTAGGGTATTTAGGCTATAATTGAATCCCAGCAGGTGCATTGATACTCATTTGTGATGTCAGCATTCTTTGATTAGGCGGATATGACCGTTCCATTAACTTTAAAAAAAATAGCAAGATTAAATTGAAAATGTATTTCTAAATAACAGGTACACTTCTTAATATGTAAAGTTAGAAGGGTGAAAATTAGAAAATGATGCGGAGCATCAGAGATAATCATCATTTAATGTCATGCCATAAATTGCAACTCATAATTTAAATAATATCTGTAAAGCGATTTTGTTTTTGTACAAAATTGTATTAAAGACAATTACAAATGCGGGGTTCATTATACATTCCTGGTGCCAAATATACCTCTGCGATACAGCTGTGATGGTATAACGTTGAGACACGACGCATGGTATCTGTGGTACTATTGGAGTATAGTGCGATCACTTGACGAACTTTTTTCCTTTGAAACTAACCAGTGTCGTCACAATATTCTTCGCATCGACGCGGTACATGACTCATGTACCACTCACGATATCCTTGACTGTATTGAAATATAGCAAACCGCTCACCGAAATAGTCTTGTATTGAATGGTATCAGTAAAGTCATGAGTATGTTCTTCTCGTTGGGACGATATATAGAGACGTATTCTATTCTCAATATTCAAGTTAACAAAGAGATTGACTGTAGCGGGAATGAACCTGCGACCTTCGGATTACCATACTGTAGGTCGCAGGTTCAATCCCGCTCCAGTCGATGTTTTTGTTCAACTGGATAGTTACTGTGCACGCACCAAGCCAGTTTCCCTTTGAGGTTATTTACTTAAAACTTCCGTTCTGCTAAAATCGTTAAAATATCCATGTATTCAAATGGTACCATTATAGTGATAGGTTAGGAGGTCATTTAATTAATAAGAACTCTTTGGGCCAGTGCAAGTCTGTTTTTAAATGTATCTTAATTCGTCCTTTTGGCACGTGCACATTTCCCGTGTCCGTTAATATCTCTAACGTTCACGCTGTTAACTTCTCATTTACGCCCGTATAGGGCCGAGCAGAGAAAATCGATTTCTATTAATTGCCCGTAACTGTTTTCTTTAAAACTCCCATGGTTTAATTGATTGCAACTCTGCCATTCATCCACGTGAATGCATTAGTGCAAACACTTAATGGGTTTGCGGAAATATAGGGAAGTCAATCACTGTTCATTCCTTGTTGACACTAAATATTATTACGTTGTGTTATGGTGAAATTACGCTAGGTACATTTTTGGTGTAGTGGAGACTTTCAGAGATACTATAGCCTCCACAAATACCATAAAAACACTAATGGTGTTAACTTTATAACTGCAGTTGTCTTTAATTTTACCCAGAATTTGTTCAAATGATGTCCACGGTATGAGTCGCTGCATAGGTATACCTAACCACATTTAGTCTGAAAGCTTGCCTTTACTTTGCCAGGAAAATGTAGTGACTGACATTGGTGTGGACAAAAACATTTCAGGGGGCATGTTATTGTATTGTTTTAATGCAATCCTTGAAATGTACCTTTGTTTTCCATTTAACTATATTTTAATTTACACATTGCCACTTTAAGGGCGTTTTTGGTTTTTATGCTAATACAAATTTCCATATTCATGAGCAAAACTGCAAGGCAGAAACTTCAGTTTCACACCTGCTCCAGCATAAAAAAGTCACCGGATTGTAGGAGTTTGATGTGGTTATTTTTATTTTCTGCTTTCAGTGGTTCATTGTTGTATCAGTATATGAGCGTACGACAATGAGAAAACTTTATGCACGAATGTTTTCAATAAGAATTTGGGGTATATAATTTGAAGAGAACAAAACTAATCTGAAAAGTGAGTTTCTAAAGTGACATCACAGCAACACCGCCCCCAGTTGTCAGGAAAAGCATGAAACGTTTATAAATGTGTTAAAAAAATGTTTAACTTTCCAAACATTTTCACCAAAAAGGGATGTCTCATAGTTTTTATACATTTTCAGAGGAATGGATATTTGCTGCGAATTTGCCTCAGTGTAAAATTAATTTCATGGATCCAATACCGGGTCGTAAATTGGTTTTTGGTAGGCCTATAGAAGTGTAACGTACTTGTTTTTTATGCATGTTAAATTTCATGTTCGCGGGAACATCCATTCAAAATTCTTCTTCCCTTATTGATTCTTTGCACTGATTCGAATATGAGATGATATAATGTATAGGGCGCAGATTTACTCTCCTGTTTATAATTCTCACTTTGGTAACAATCTTGTAACTCATATACGCCTGCAACTATTGTATTCATTTTTGAATGTCGTTTTTCTTTTCATCAGTCGATTTCGTTTAAAATTTCTGAGGATTATACATGCATGTCACATTAATTGAAGGATGAAAAACATGCGTAGATCATTGAACCTCGGGAATCGACTGCACAGTGTGCATTCTTGCAATCGTAATATGTATTATTTTGCTTCTTCATTATGCATTCTGCTTTGTTTCCAGTTGTCTGGTTCGCTTATCAGCTATCGATTGGAAGTGCCGAGGAGTTGCCCATGTGCAAAGCCCAGTCATGTTTAATTGCAGTCAGATTGCTTGGGGCCCCTTATCTTTGTCAAATTGCATTCTGCCTAGCGGCCGTAGTTGATATTTCTTGAATGCAGAATCTTGTTAACCTTTAGTAATTTGTGTCTTTTACTTCATTTTTTATCTTTTCTTTTTTCCCCCCACAGATATCACGATGAAGATAACGGGGAGATTCTTAACGCGATGTGGATCGTGTCTATTACATTCCTTTCTATTGGCTACGGGGACATGGTACCAAATACTTACTGTGGGCGGGGAGTTTCGGTTATTACAGGTATAATGGTAAGTAGCCGGTCCAATCCAGTCCAGTCGAGTTCGAACCAGTCTTATCACACCAAAAATCACACCAAAAACCAGGAGTTTCCGTCTCCAATGTTCTCAAAGGCTCTAGGGCTGCCTCTTGACTGCCTCTTGTAATGTAAAGGGTTGTTTATACAAGTATAATGGTAAGTAGCCGGTCAAATCCGGTTCGAACAAGTCTTACATAAATCACACCAAAAGCCAGGAGTTTCCATCTCCAATGTTCTCCAGTAGTATTCCTTTCTGAGGCTGCCTCTTGAATGCCTCTTGTAATGTAAGGGTGTTTGTACAAGTATAATGGTAAGTAGCCGGTCCAAGCCAGTTCAGTCCAGTTCAAACGAGTCTAATCCGCATCCCTGCAAATGGCCGGGTAAAAAAGACAGGGCACTAATGTACTACGAATTGGAAGAAAAGGTCAAACATCAAATACATATGGATGCGCCTGATTTGAGGTTACTTTGCAGTAATAAGCCGGTCCATTCCAGTTCAATCTAGTTCTGACTCCTCGAATCCCCATCTTTTCTTCCCTTGTCTTTTGCTCGTAGGCCAACGTGGACAAAGTATACCAAAATAGTATGAGCCACATCAGTTTGTCCAGGTTAAACAGTAATTTAGAAGCCGGTGCAATTTTAGTTCAATCTAATTCTGTCCTGCTCCATCCTGTCAAAGGTTTTGTTTCTACCTAGAAAAAAAATCTACCTAAATCGTTATGAGTGGATGAGAGGTATCGGGTAGAGGAAGTGCATATAGGCGTTGTAACTTAAGGATGTTGGTCCAATCTGGTTCAAGCCTGTCAAATCTAGTCCAATCTTTGCTCTCGCGCCCCACAGCAAAGAGGGGGAAACACGCGACACATGCGAAGTTTGAGCAAGATGTAGCATTGAGCTGTGTTCAACCTTATTCATATTCGTTCGCGAGATGTATCTAACCTGCCCTAAGAAAATTCTTTCTATGACCAGTTTTTTTTTTTGCAACAGAATTTCAGACTTAACTATTTTGGAAACCAAATAAAATGATAAATGCCTCGTGCTGACCAAGTTACAACTCTTAGTTGCAAATGATGATTGTAATCTGAACAAAATTCTAACATAAGGATAAAACGTAAACGAAAATTGCAGAGGACGCCATCTTTGGTCTGGTATCCCAGCTCCCCTCTTTTTATTGACAGCTGTCACTTAACCTTGCTACACTTTCGACGCAATGCTATTTAATTAAGAACGATAATTAATTTAGCTGTTTACCTGTGCAGCGGCCAGAATTCTTGAACATTGATTTTTTTCGGTGCATCCGGTTGAGGACAAATTCCCAACATTGATAAACAAAATTGTGTCCGTGGCCAAAAAAAATATGGTATGACCTTGGTTATATGTCGTATAATCTGGGTTCAGTTGGATGTTGAAATAACAGGGGTAGATTTAAGTTAAAAGAGAAACCCGCATAACAAGTTAAGCCAAACAGCTTTATTTCAGAAAAATATGCGGGCAGAGTTGTTATTTCTGGATATCGTTTCAGGTTATTGCCCTCAGGAGTTTGTCATTTGCATTTTTCCTCATCAGTAATGCATCTGCTTTAACAGTCATTTCCAAAAAGAAAAGTGGACCGATTCATTTCGATTATTTGCATGAATTTCGCTTGCTGCTCCTCTGAGGTCGTTATTACTCTTTGAATGTAAATTGACAAAAGACTTTTCCGTTCTGGGAGATTATCGAATAAATTCCTCGTTTCTTTTGGTGTATTTGTTACATCTGATAAGACTAAAAGTTGAACTGTCACTTTCACTTAAGTTTTTTGTTGTTGTATTCGCTGTATAAGTTATTTCGAGAGGAGGATTTATCACTACTGCACGTTTTGACTGTGGGGAGCCTTGCATTGCCTTGCGTGGTGTCGTCAACAGATGGCGTGGTTGAAACCAGGAGAACATGATTCGCAGCAGAACATGACATTGTGATTAGTACACGAAACATGGAAGTCTGACTTTAGTCCTTGAGTATCTGTAAACCACGATATGTGAACATGTACATGATCATAACATACTATTTAATCTCAGTACATACTAAAGGAAAACAACACAAGGCAAGCCTAATTAAGCTGGTTTCAGAGAGCACAAAATTCTACCCAACTGATTCAAATTGCCTATTCACTGAAAATTATTTCATTGGCATTACGGGGTAATCATATACGATAACACTACCCGGGTCACAAGTGACGGGGAGTCAGTCGGTACGTCAGTCAGTCAAGCAGTCAGTCAGTAAGCGAGACAAGTACAAATATGGTACTAGACTGGCTCTCTGGGACCAGCAAAAACGACGCAATGGGGTGTCAGGTTGGCGTAGTGTGACTTCCTCGCCTTCCACCGCTGTGACCTAGGTTCGATTCCTGTCCTTGCCAATTGTGTGGATTGGGTTTTCAGTCCCGGCCTGATTTCGGGGGGTTTTCGTCGGAATATTCTTCTGGGGTTTTCTTCCCACCTCTAAAACTGTCATTTCTTCACGTTGTCTTCTCTTTACTGGGCCCCATGGAGGACCATAGGATTCCACTGAAGGGGCTATCTAGGTAAAATATTAGAAACAAACAAGAAAACAAATAAATAAATGCATCTTCGCGATGTTTGGAATAAGAACTTTGTATTTCGTCATGCGACTGAAAGACATCCGAAAGAAAAAAAATCCATCTTTCTGAACTGAAACGACTTGAAATCACATTCAATAAACGTTGAGTATGATGGTCGTATTTAGACATACATGTATTTTTTGTTTGTTTTAACTTCATGCAACCTTAAGACATTGTAGCCTTATCATATTAAATCGAAAAGCTATTAGTGAGCTAAGATAAGATGTGGATGCACAGCTGATACGAAAACAGAAACTAAAAACCTCCTCATACAATCCTTTCAAGTACAATATATCACTGCAGCTCGTCTAGGGTTTCACGGCGATGTCTCTGCAAAAAAAAATTACTTCCGCCGCTGAATGTGAGCCGTCTACAGTATGTTTTTTTTTCCGTCTTCGAATCGAACAAAGAACCAAAGTGCGCTTTGGAATGAGATATGATGACGTCATACGTACCCGTGAACTGAAAGGAATTAGTTGTCAGTCGTCGGGGTGCCAGCTGCATCAACATTGCTGGTGTGCACTTGCCGGGTACCAGCTGCGATCGCCTTGGTTTATCTTATACCGGTAAATTACTGTGCACAATTGAATTATTAGGTGCCGAAAGATAGCACGGCCGAATAAGCAGACTCTCTTATTATTTTTGACTCTGTGAATGGCATTTGATTCTCACGGGTTGTGGGGCCCGCTGATAAAATGCCTTCCGACTTTGGTATCGTCGCGTCTCCGTTGGAATCGGGGACATATATTTGAAGGAAACCCTTAATTATTAGCCGCAACCGGGACAATTTAGTTCGAGGTTATGCAGAGTTAAGTGGAGATTGCGTTTCCTCGATCGTAGGCTGCCCCAAGCGAGTTCTGGTATCTGACATTCATTTAAACTCCTCTGTCGCAGAGCGGACCCTTGCGCCGCTCTACTCAGACCAAAAATCAAGGAATAGCCAAAAAATGCCGTGCAGAGCATATGCATTTGCAAAAAGGAGACCCCCACACTAGAGAAATACAGGGAAACTCCCTTCCTCCAATTAAAATGCCTCACGGATGAGTCTTTATGCTGCAGACATTTCACACTTTAAGAACGGTTAGTTCGCACCGCCTAGAAGAACGGTGAGTTCGCACCGCTTGGCAGTACTACTCCATGCATGGCCTGGGTATTCCTAGGGGCAATTGGCCTATTTCTGCAGGCATATTTCTTTTTTCAAATTTGCTACATATGCATGCTACGGGCCTCCGTGTTACACCGTGCCTCGGTAATAGAGAAATCCAGGCGAGAGAGGATCGGCAAATGAAACCGATAGTCGGATCCGATTCAAGGGGAATTGCCTTAAAATGTGAAAGAGAATATCATTGCCACCTTGCCTGGGTATAGATAATGTAATTAGAACATGGCGGCATACATGCAAGATGAAATAATCTACACAGATTTTCGAAGAAATCGCGATGGGTGAATATATTTTGGAAAGGAGCAAGTTGAAGGTGGGCCAGGTACATCAACGGCGATGCATAATAATCCACGCAAAAGGACTTGCCAACTTTTTGGTTATTGATTATTGTGGGGTCGTCGCACGACCGCACCAGACTTCTGAATTTGCACGTGGTAAATTCAGAAGTCTTTGCGTAAGACCCTAATTTTCCCCATGTGATACTTATGTGATACTGGCGTCCTTTGATGGCTCATAGGGTGCGCCCTCTCTCGTCTGCCTGCCCGCATGTAGCTTTTTCATGTCGTTGTCGATCATTTTTGAGGTGTTACCGTGTGACGTCACCAAGTTGTCGCCATATTGACGAGGCACGGGTCTCGTGGTCATGTCACATTAATCTCTACATGCTTGGCAGAAATGGTATCCACAAAAGGCCGTAGACTACACATGTATTGCAATTCGTAAAGTGAGCATTGATCTTTCGCACTTAACAAAAACAAGACTTCTTTCCGAGAAACCACCTTTGTATATAACGAGCACCCCCCCCCTTTAACATGACTGTCTCACCCCTAACCCAAACTCATCAGTGTACCCATCCGTATCCCCATCGGTATACCGGCTTTTACCTCTCTCATAATTGCGTTTATTGATTTCGAAAACTAATCGACCTAAAATTATTCATGGTGTCGAGCCCATATGCAGCGCGGTGAAGCTATATTCACCAAGTACACAACCAATTATACATGCTGTCTAGCGGGCGTTCCGGTGCCCTCCAACCGTTTGTGACGTCAAACCGATAGTCCTCGCTGAAATGTTTTTTAAGAAAGCCAGCCCCCCCCCCCCACCCGCTCGCCCTTCAGGATGCATGCGGTTCCGCCGTCAAGAAGTGGAAACCGAATCGCACTTGCAGTAATTTCCCCCGCGAGGTGTTTTCTTTTTTTTCTTTCCTAAATTTACTTTTTGATTTTTTTTTGACATGCAAAATGGGCCACTTAGTAGTCCTGTGTCCCCCGGGGGGCTGACGGGTACCTATATACGTGTCTAGCCACTCTTGAATTTATGGGTCGGGATGAACTTATTGTATAATATCACTCATGAAACTAGGTATAAACATCTTGAGAAAAAAATAGTGAAAAAAAAACTGTCAGTTACCGCGAACGCCCGAGTGACGGTCACATCAATGTTGGCATCTTAGCTTGTATTTCATTTTGGTTAATAGCCAGGGACAAAAATATCATCCCCACTGAATTTCAAGTACTTTGTTATCAACATAAATTCTACAGGATGATATCGGCCAGTTGGAAAAGACACCAAGAAAATTATTCACGTCTTGTTTTTTTTGACATATACACTGTGATTAGTTGTTGAACACTGATTCTCGATGGACGATATCAAGGGAAGTAGCCACATGTGCTTACGTTCACATAATGCAATATTTTCTTTCTTCCGCACATACACCGTCGATAACTCTTAAAAGGAAAATTGGTATCAAGTTATAAACAGTAGACCTAAATCATGCTGCCATTATTTCAGTCATGTTCCCTGTATCCCATAACAGTACTGAATGATAATGTTTTTCTTGCAAAAAGGAACCAGACTATTTTTCCCTCCAGACTCGCTTTGGTTACATTGATTTAAATGGGAAAAAATCAAAAGGCTGCAACATGATAATGGTCTATAGCGGTTTGAGGTTCAATTTCAAATCATTTGTTATTATCTTAGTGTTTTTCGTGTTGCATATAATCAAAATTTATGGTAGTGTACCTAGGACCTATGGTGTGTCCTTGGGCAAGCCACTTCACCCCTCTTGCCTCTCTCCACCCAGGAGTATAAATTGGTTCGGCTCATGACAGACTTTAGGTTATTGTTACCTATGCAATAACCCAGTTTCGTGATTAAAATATTCACGGTTTCCCACTTTTATGCACAATATTAATACAGTGTAAATGCTTATAGAAAGCCAACAATTAAAGTTTGACAGGTTTAAGGTTTTTAGTAACATTCAACGAGAATGTAACCTTGCTTTTAACTTCTTCCTTTTTTGGTTTTCTTCCAGGGTGCTGGTTGCACGGCGCTTGTAGTTGCCGTTCTGGCGACAAAATTAGAACTCAGCCGAGCTGAGAAGCATGTACATAATTTTATGATGGACACACAGTTGACAAAAAGGGTAAGTGGCTTATGGAATCTTATTCAGACAAGAGAAAAAAAAAGTGTCGGTATTGTACCGAATTTCCAATTCACAGCAAGATTTTGCTTCCTCATGCAACAGCCGTAGTGTTTACTCTGTTTGAATGGGATGATTGTATTGGTCCATCGCATTGTGTCTAGACGCATTATGTGTTTATCGGTATTTTTTTGCCGCTGGCTTTACCTTCAAAACAGTGCTTTCACCTCAAATTTTGTTTAATAGTCCTTCGTGTAAAGTAGGTTATATTACGAAGGGCTGGTTGAACTTACAAAAAAAACACCTGTCTTTCGATTTATGTTCATGACAATTTGCCATTAATCATGTCTGGAAAGACTAAGCACCTTGCGCAAAGAATGAGATGATTGTCTCATAAATTATCAGCCTTGTACACACCCGATGAGTGTTTGGTGTGCTTAGGATTTTCCGAATGATCGTACAGCGTTTGCCGCCCCCATGACGTAGCGAAAGCCATTAACCAGTCCTTATTAAGTCACAGTGTTTTAATGTCAAGAATGGACCGTGTTACTTTATTTATTTTTTACAAATTGGATATTGTGGTCACGTGATGTCAACTCTCAGCAAACTGCTCTCCCATGCACTGCATGCGTGTCTCTTAAAATGCGATTGGTGCAATCGTGTTAACATAAACTAGATTTAGCTAGAGAATACCATTTTTTTTCATTGAGATAAATTTTTGCTTTTGTAAAAGCTTATGTAAATCCAGAGATATGTTTGAATAACGGCAAAGCCAATACAATTATTTTGTGCCACTTTCTGTGAAGCAGTTAAAATCAGTATAGTCCTAGTCTAAAACCAAATCACTTTACTGTTTGTGATTTTACCATTTTTAAGCAGAGTGTGCAATATTTATTTATAGTTAATTGAACTCTTTCATTGAAGTTTTAAAGAAGTGAACCTGTCTGTACTATTAAATTGTTTCAACATTATAACAAAACCATATATTGTCGTGTGAATGGAATGTTTGTCTTTTACCCATAGGGATAATCTTATCAAAAGAGCCATACTGGCAGTGGCATTGTCTGATCTTTGAAGCACTCGCTTCCTAAAAGTGGCACAGAATGGGTTTTGTTTTGGCTTTGCGGTTATTCAAACATATCTCTGGATTTACAAAAGCAATCTTAATTAAACAAACGGTATTCTCAAGAAAAATCTGTAACCTTGAAGATCGTTTTAACATTTGCAGTAAGTTCCGGTTGTAAATTGGCGAAAATGGCGGGTTTACATGCACCATTATTTGCAGTACACCCTTTAAAATGCAAGAGATGCTTCAATGTTCGGGTTGCCTGTCTGTCGCCTGTTAGCATGACGTCACATGGTCTGTAGGTTGGAATACGGGGCGTATTTCGACTTCATTTTATTACTTAATTTGTAGGGAAGAAAAATAGGCTATAAGGTCATAAAACAGACACCAAAATAATGAAATAATAGGTTGGCGCCGCTGTACCCAGGCGTTGTGATCTGTGCTATTGCTTCAGGGTTCGTGACCACAGCCACAAACATCAAGGACGATGACGACAGGTCTCCCATTACCTAATCTGCAGGAGAAATGGATATGGCGTCAGATGAGAGGGCGAAGGGATTAAAAAAGAGTCCACCATAAATGACGAGATAACCAGGTGGAGCCTGGGATCGATATCCGGGGCCCTGCGATCCGCGTAGCGAGCCGTAACTCGATCAACTGGTTGCACCTGAATCCATCGATCCTACCCCTGGGAACGAGGAAGAGACGCGCGATTCATGGCGCGCCAAATCTGTCTTTTCCTCATCAAAGATGGAGGAGGTTTAATTTGCGGAGGGGGGAAATGGGAACAAGGGATGTGACTACATTCTGCACGTGTCATTGAGGTCTCTCTGCGTCATTGAAACGGACCGGTTTTTTAGTCCAAAAATCCCTTCATGAACAACATTCTTACACCATACCTTAGCTTTACTTAGTGGCGGATCCAGGCTTGGCTCAAGGGGCAGTAGCTGTCTGGGGGGAGGGAGGGGGGAGCAGGCATATGCTATTTTTTTCTGCATGATTTTTTTTTGGTTTTTAGGTGGACCCCTAACCCCCACCCCATATACCCGCCACTGTTATAGTGTTTTCATACGTTATATTGAGTTTCTAGGAACATTTAATGTCCGAGAATATTAATGTGACGAGTTGGTTTTCAAACCAATGGAAAAAGGAACATTAAAAAGTGTTGATATTGAACCATGTTTTTGGTACATGACAAGATGAACTCCCCGTTCGATCCAATTTTGTTCAGTGGACTTAATACACATCACATCAAAACACAAAGCGTGAGTTTAAACCCATGCTCTTGTTCATTTTATCCAATCTTTTTCGAATTTGTACTTCTTGAAAACGTGTTAACTGTCTCTTTTTCTTTCGTGCAAACTGCAGTTAAAGAACGCCGCTGCAAACGTTCTTCGGGAGACGTGGCTTATCTACAAATACACCAAACTGGTGAAAAACGTTAGCTCTAGACGAATACGAAAACACCAACGGAAATTCCTCAGCGCCATCCATAAGTAAGTACAGACTCCCCTATATAGATTCGCATCAAACTAGGGCAGGAATACTGTCTTCTCTAATAGCTGTTCCGGTATTAACATTTGGTTTGGTAAGATCATAAATTTTAATTTTTCATTCGGCGTTTTAATATGTCGGCTGCCATTTTGGTTTTCGCCCAGTCCACACGCGCTTGGATGTTAGTCGGCAACCCGAGAACAATGTTCGCGGGTCACCCGAGATTGAACGGAGTTTCGCATACGCCCTTGGATATTTGCGCGAATTTACTTTGGGAATGAATATCTGGCGTATTTTGAATGAGTGGTGATTTAGTCCCAGCTCTCTGTTTTTCCTGTTGTATCGAGACAAGGGGGAACTAGCTTTTTTGTCCACCTTATTTCTTGATTTGTCTAGTTCGTGCATGGGTATTACTACAAATCTTAGCCTACTATAATTTATGTGGGGTAGACCGAACGATTTTTTTTAGCCCTGATCTGTGCCTGTGATGCAGACGCCGTGTAAAACGAGTTGCTTCTGGTGATAGATTCTATCAGTGGATCGCGACGTATGACGTTATCCGTCGCTCAATTCACGTCAACCCCCCCCCCCCCTCCAAAAGAATGCTTTCATGACCGTCCAACAGAATACAATACAACATCTGGCTGACCGTGATACCGCGGAAATGATATCACATCCAGCACCGGGTGAAGGCGATGCTGCTGCCTGAACGCAGCCTCGATATGTCTCACTCGAACACAGGTATGGCATGAGGTCGGGTTTCCAGCCTACAAAGCTGCAGTCTGATGTGAAGAATATGACCGAGGTGTTTTATTCTAGACCGATATTAATGAATGTCAATAGGCAGCGTTTTGATCTATGCTCATGTCATTTTTAAATGATGATAATTATGTGAAGAGATCTAAATCGCTGATACTTATTACACTTTAAATGGGAGTAACATTTGTGGAACCTCACGCCCGTATACGTGATAATGCCTGTTCTATGCCCGTAGTATGGATGCGGCCATCTTGAAATTTTGTTATTGTCCGTTGGACAGATTTGACAAAAGCGAATGATAAAATGCATAGGCCGAACTCGGCATTTGCTTTGGCCATAAGCACCCGTAATATTTTCGTCACGAGGATATTGAGCATGCAATATAGTAATCAGTAGTGCTGCTTATGCCATAGACACAAATGCATTCATGGTAATACATGTACATGACATAAAATCTTTCAAAGGCTGCACCTTTGATTTCGTTGCTTTTTTGTATTATCAATTTCATCTTCTAATGGAAATGTTCATTCAATGAGAATTAAATGTATTCAGTACGGCCTTGCGCAAATCTGATGCGTGCGTCATTAAATTTCACGCACATCAGTAAATGCATAAAGTTTCTTGTCATTAAGACTTCATGGTGCTTTAATGAGAATACAGCAGACAGAATATGCCGAATGCAACTCTTTTTTTTTACTTTTCCTTTTCATGCTGGTAGAGTTCATCGCACTGTTGGTAGAATCCAGAGGGCTCTATATAGGCAATAGAATTTTGCAATACAATTGTGATACGCGAATCTCTAGAATGCATCGTTGAATCCATTACCATTTCCAGTCTTTGTGTGTTTTTTTTGCCATTTCTAGTGATCTTATTTATTTTCGGTAAGTGGAATTTCGAACTTTCATAAGTAAGCAGTGCTGATATTTTACGTAATTGTTTGAGTATCAGTGATGCTTCATTGAGAACACATGCCCCAAGATGATTTTGTTTTTAAATTTATATCTTTGGTGAATTCTCTGTTTTGGGGCAGTTGTGATATCATTATCTTTTTAATGTTTGAGTACGTGGAAAGCAAGTCAGTGAACCAATAATATACGCATTTATTACAGTAAACTGTATTAACTTTCATAAATTGTATTGGAATTTCTAAATGCAAAATGAGATCCAAAAAGGGACATCACAGCAACAGCGCCTTCCAGGGTCAGTAAAACTATAGGCCTAGCCATCAACAGTAGTGCCAGAAAAGCTCTTTTGAAAACATTGCAACCGAAAAAGGGGTGCCCCGTTATTTTCGTACTGTTCAGAGCCATGGTATTTGCATGAAACAAGTCACATGTGAAATTCTTTCCATATCCCGTCATTGAACAACAGTGTATACAGCATAACACTTCGTTTCCTTAACGTTTGGAGCAGGTTGAAGTAAGGATTGAAACTCATGATAATAGTTTGTCTTTGTCAATTGACAATCAGTTCGAATCGAACCTGGACCTAATAATCTAAAAAAAAAAATGCCATAATAGGGCGACTTTCCCATAGACTTGTGCACAAACCTAAAATGTCACCTAACCCAAGTTTACCTTATCCTGCCTCCACGAATTTCGGTATAGGTATGTTTTGGACCACGAGGAACCGATCTAGACGGTTTGCGACAATAAAATTCCTTCTTCTAAGGGTCGTTTTAACAAAAGGGCGACACCAATTTGTCGCCCCAATAAGTGTGTCGCCCTAATAAGTGTGTCGCCCTAATGTGGACGCGATTAGCAAAATTTGTCGCTCGAACACAGTATTCAGGAGTTTAATCCAACACCAAAATCCTCAGTATTCTTGCTTTGTTCAGAAAGTGCACTCACGCAGGTTTTTTGTTTGTTTGTTCATCCCGCCTCAGCAAAAACAGAATTAAAGGTTTATTGTTTCCGTTTCTTGGTAATGTCCTCTCTGTCTTCCCGGGGCATCGCAAGCCGGCGCCGCTAGACGGAGCTTCGTGAATGCCAAGACGAAGAAAATGAATTGATGTTTACAGAATCGGAGACATAAAATGTGGGGGTGTTTTTGCATGCCAGTCTTGTGGTACAGTTTACCCAAAGCTGTGAAGAGGCGGCAGATCCTTTGTGGGTTTTTTTTCATAAAGAGAAAAAAAACGCAAAGAAAAACTCCCTTTTGACCTTCTTCTAATTAACAATGCATTTACTTTACATTAGGCTTCATCTTCTGCGGACGTGTAAGCAACTACTTTTGTGTATTGGTGCTGTATGTAATTTATGTGACGCACACAACGTGAATCGTACATTAAATGAAAACGACAGGAAATACGTATGCGTACACCGTCGTGTCCGATGTAAACAATAGGGTTTCCTTCGTCTTTTCCCAGGAACGGTTAAACACTAGGTTAGTTTCCTTTCAACTAGATCTTTTAAATAGCATAAGTAAAGAATCGAAAACACGAAATCTTCGGGGATTTCAAGCCCCTTTAACTAATTTCCTAAACAGCTAATGTTTGGTATAGATTTCCCCACTTAACTTGCGTCTGTATACTATTTAAGCCGCGTATGTAAGAAAAAAAATGACTAAATCAGGAAAAACAATTACAATGAGCTGGTGGAGTTGTTACTGGGACCGTGTATAGATCAAGAGATATTTATCATGAGATTGCACCTTTATTGGCACGGATCCACATTTGTAATTGCTCGGAAACGTATTTCGGCTGAAATTGTTTCGCCTGAAATGCGAAAAATATTTTTTTCTCACATTCTTTTCGCGTGAGTTAGCAACGTAAGCGTTGATACCAGACCCCCAAAATTGTGCATACGTTTGTTGTGCATTTCTGTTTTCTCAAAATGTAGAGTATCCACTGAGCTGAAATTCAACAGGTTAGTTGTTATGCATCCTTGTTAAGATTTTGAACATTTGTTTTGCTTCAAACGAAAAAAAAAAATAAGCACAAAGGCAAATGATATATGTACCTTTAAGGCCAAAAAAAAGTCTCTGGTTTCTGGTATGCACGCGCGTCGCCGTAGCCATGCGCGTCGGCAAAATGAATTTTTTTTTTTTCAATGAAAGATGATGTCTCAAAACCGCCAAACTCACTGGTTTGACTGGAATCCTGCTGCTGCACAATTTTAACGAGTTTTTAGATGGGGTTATGATCGAGAATAAGCTTTATGTGGCCTCTCTTGTCTCCCGTACTATTTGCACTAAGTTTAGTCGGGCACCATTTGCAGTCATCAGCCGACAATTGAAGCAAAAAAAAAAACCCAGGTAAAAAAGAAAAGAAAAGCCGCGTCGCCGCACCACTTTTTGGGCAAGCTCCATACCAGAAACCGGAGACTTTTTTTTGGCCTAATGCATAAACTATAGGCGCTGCATGCTGGGTAAATTACATGAGAGGAAATAACACTCAGAAAATGATGCATCTCATACATTCGTATTTGTCTTCATTTTAAAAAGCAAGTATCAAGTTGTAATTGTTGGAGTCTCTCCTGTGTACTGTGCAAATAGTGATAAAAAAACCATGTATTTTAATGACGTGTCTTTGTTGTGATGGCCTCCCGATATTCTTAACATTATCCCTGGTGACATTTTGGGGGAGATGGAACCAAGATTAAAGAATAATATTGAGAAAAACAAAGTTCCAACAGCCCATCAGCAGTCTGTCTCATGTCTTAGCTATCCGTTTTTGTAATAGGCTGCCGCACACCCAACAACAGCATCTACGGCGCATTGCTGCGATTCATTATGTTTCAGGGCAATTGGTGCGGAATATTTGCGTTACAATTTCATGACACATCGTGCATCTTAACGCCCCTATGCCCATTGTCAATTTACTACAGTACTATAGCGCAGTTTATTTCAAGAAATACTTCCCCCTTCATCTTTTATTTCTTTACAAAGTGGACATGCACGGCAACTGGTAAGACTTCAAATTATGTGCGACAGGACTCCCAGAAAATAAAATTTTCCCGCGCCTTCTGCGAGCGACTCTACCCCGGCTCAGTGCCCGCGCTAATGTCACTCGACGTGAGACACGACCGTTCCCAATCAATCTGAGGATAGCCATAGCCGCCCATCCGGATGAGTAGTGTTTGTGCGTGTGTGTTTGGCTTCAGGGGACGAGGTTGCGGCGTATTTGGGATCAGGCGGCTAATTACTGCCCTGGGCACGGCAGAGAGGAGACAGTATCATCATATTAATTTTGTTTCTGGCTAATGAGTTGTCGGCGCTGGCGATGGCTGGCCTTTTTCACTGGGCTTGAGACGTTCATTGCAACTGACAGTGATGGCGGTACTAATGACTGCTATTTACCAGGCGCGTTCTAGGCACGTGGGAAATGTATTCGGCAGGCCTACCTGTCCTGTGACGGCGAGGATTGGGCATGACAAACAATGAAATACACTTTCAAGCGTTTTGTCTCGAAGGTGCCACTTTTCAATTTCCTATATGTTTCTCTGCATGTAGGCCATTACGTATTAAGGAGTCCCGTAAATAACTTTATCGATATTCGCAGACAAAAAAAAATCTAGCTTGTATTGAAATCTTCAAATATACCATAAAGGGAAAATAATTAGGTGCATCAGAATTATAGTTATTCTAAAGTTGAACAAAAGGAATTGATTGAAGCGGGTTTTGAACCTGCGACCTCGAGATTGCAGTTCCGGCGCCGGCATGGTAATCCGAAGGTCGCTGTTTCAAACCACCTTCCAGTCAGTTTCTTTGTTCAACTATGAATTTTGTTTTGAAAATGTCAAACAAAACAACTAAAAGAAGAAGGAGGAGATTCCATTGTAGCGAATAAAATGAATAATGAGGATAGGGATTTAGGAAAAAAGAAAGGAAACTGGTTAATTTTGATTTAGATGTGATTTTTGAAAGTGCTTCTGCGCACGCGCTATTATACATGTTAAAGGTCCAGATTCCATGCAAGTCACGTTTTATGTACAACGCCATAGCAACTTGCGCCAGTGACGATGTTTTTATAGTTTCTTCTTTACCACATCCAGCATTATCCGTTTATACATGTAACAAACATGAGAGATATTCCCATACAATATTACCGTGTCCTCTCAGTAGGCATATGTTTTGATACAACCCTCTGCGGATTGAATCCATTATTGAACCGAAGAAAACATCTCCTTTTCGCTGATATTTCTCGCGGCCGGTGCATGGGTGGCCTAAGTGGTAGGGTGACGTCACACCCTGGCCGCCTTTGACTCTGTGGAGTCTAGCTCGCATGGGATACAGCAAGTTCCTTGACCTTTCGATTTCTTGTTGCCATGTGCGTGGGATCAACATCGACAATGTGAATGCACACTGGCCTTATCCGCTTGGACGTGACCTGTAGCTTGCTGCCTCGGTCGTCCGATATTATGCCTAGCCTGGCTACATGACGCGAGAGTGCCACACTGCACACACGGTCAGATCATCTTCACCTGTACACCGGCACCGGAGATGCATTAATTTTCCCCAGTTTGCCCCCGAGCGTACACGTATCCCGTGTCAGACCGACTCAAGACATTTTCCTATACACGGGCGCTTGCATCTTTGATGGAGAGCCATTCCATTCTCCGGGTCGTCGGTGCTCGTCTAGTTTTATCATTATCAACCTTCCGGCGCCGGAGGGCGCGAATTCTGAAAGAGGGGGGAAAAGCGGGGGAAAACAACACCAAAAGAACAAAATGTGCTTGACATGTTGGAGTGTGTTCACGCATACTCAGTCTTGACGAAGTCCCATTCAAACAGAGACTCTTCTTCACACTTCATGTCCCCTCCGGCGGTTGGTTTTTTCTCTCTATGGAAGTATCACCTGCGCGAAAACATCACCTCCCAGTTTTCATTTTTGTTTTCAAAGTAAATGTGATTGACAGCCATAAGTGCTTGACTGGCAGCTATAGAAGAAAGCACAGCGCGAAGAACATTGACATTTTTGCTTCTAGGAACGGCTATATAAAAGCGCCCAGACGTCCGTCGACTCTAACCTGTATAATACAAATTTTCACTCGAATCTCAACAAAAAAAAATGCTCGAAAAAGTAATTTGTGATCAACAGTTTTATTGAAGACACTTATATTTGCTAGTACATTTCCGGCGCTAAAAACTCATTTCAATACACCAGTAGGCCTATGTTAAGAAATTATTCAGAAAGTAGAAATGGTCTGGGAAAATGATATTCGTTAATTTTCCCATCGAAGATTAATCTGTTCCCGTTACTAGTTCTCAAATCGTTCGTGATAGCAAACCAAGTGTCGTTCTCCCCGGCCGCAGACGATCGATGGCTTTGCAAAAAAATTTGGCGCGATTTTTTTCGCGCCTTTTGTGACGGTCCAGGCCGGGCCGAGCCGGCATGCGCCCGGCTGCACTTATCGTTTTATATGGGCGGTGGGGCATTGCGAGAATACTCCAGAATTCACGGTGTCAGCTGTGCAATCGCACTTTGGGCCTGGCTGCACGCGCGTGACGAATAGATGTGACCAACGACCAAAACTTGACTTGAACATTGGCCAAGGAATGGAGGCCTTTGCCAACGCTTGGTGGCAGCTTATTCATCACATCCAAAGGGTGCAGACAGTACATGAACTCTCATAGACGCGCATGATACATACCCCCACTTTAGGTAATCGGGGAAAATACAACTCTCACAGTCGTTCAAGACATACATAAAACTAAAGCTTGATTTAACCTCGGTACTGGATGATGAACCTCTTTCACTCTCAAGTTTAGGCCTATGGGGGTTAAGCAATAACGCATGGATGATTTTCCCCGTTATAGGTGATCACCCCTAAAAGTTATCCTCAAGCCCATCGCCATGTTGAAAAACAACAAAATGATCCCTACACTCTATTGCAAAATAGGGCAACTTTTGGTCCGATAGACCTAAGACATAATGACTCACGCTTTGTTTACTTGTGCGCTTACCTATTGGCGCTTGGCGGCTCTCATCCCCATGGCTCCCATAGGAAAGCGCACATGTAAATAAAGCATGCCGTCATTATGTCTCAAGTCATTCCATCCCAACTTTCTTAGGGAAAAAACACAGCTCAAAGGCCGGTTAGTACGTGCACCTAGCCATAAACTTGCAAACATGTTATTTTTTCAACCGACTCTCTTACCAGTGACTCTCTTAAATTTTGGAGAACTGTGAAATGGAAGCACGCGCAAGGCTTTTAAAAATCTTCACCGAAATTCGTCTCTTTGGTACCCGTTTTCAGTGTTTTCCCCCCGATAGTTTGAGAGTTTAACGGTCAACGAATGTAGGTCATTGTGACCACAAGTGTCACCGACGATCAACCACTGACTTATAAGTCGTCTCCTGGTTGTTTTGGACAGGGTCTTTTTTTTTTTACATCGTCAGTGTTTCAAGGTCTATAGGTAGGGATGCTGTTGTTAACGTTAGACTGTAACAAACTTAATAATTTCAAAAAGAGAAACTTTAAAAATATACATCGGTTACGTTTTTGTGGCTGTCATTTTCTAAATCCTACGTGGTTATTATTTTGGGAGTCAAGATTGGCTGTATTATATTCAGCGTTAGATTTCAAGGTGGCGTCTTAAAAATCAATCCCATAAACCCATCAGCCCATGGCAACACAACTTCACATATGCATCTTTAAATCATTGTCTTTGTTTCTCGCTTCCAACCAAATTATTGGCATTGCCAGAGTTGAAACAAAGAGGAAAAAGCTGACAGAATCTTCCCCCCGCCGGCAGATTTTCGTTTTCTATCCAGAATCGATATATGGAGAAGCTTCCGTAGATGTGCCGGAGGGGGTTTGTGCCGTGTTACAAATGTAAGACCAGACGCATTGGTGATATTCGGCGGGAACACCCCAGGGGAATAAGTAACATTGTCCGGTAGACGTGATTATCAGTCTGTGTCTTTTTTAATATCCTTTTCGGCATGAAGCTTAGGTGTTATTATTCATCCCGCACCGCAGAGCGTTTGTGCGTCGTCGTCGTCGTCATCTCTAAGTGCACAAGTCATTGTCTGCCCTACCGCTCCCGACGGGATAACAAGTGTTTGATTACCTCTGTCCGAAGACAAATATATTTTTGTTTTTTTTGCATAAAAAAATGTATACTTTTACCGTATCAATCTCATCAGGTTTTCAAGCTGTATTCGATTCATCATGGCGCCGAGTTTCGAGAATGCTTTGCCGGAGTAAACCCTCCAGCATTACCATATAAATGGAGAATGTAAATGAAGACCTTTGAAAAGAAGACATCTTAAGAGTACACACCGACGAAACATTGTTTAGAGATTAAACATTGCATTTGATATTTTCCTAATTGTGTTTGGTTTTCATCAAATCTGAAACAGCGGTCAGACAGACAGGATTTTCACATGTTTTACTCGGAGCCGGCGATAATGCCTATAGATAAAACAAGCTTGATCGGAAATATCCCAGAAGGCTACGTGCCAACGAATTCGTGTTCATGCACGAGTCACGTGACTGTGCCATGTAACTTCTGGAAGGAGTAGTGTTTTGAGTTTTAAAAAAAATCAGGTTTATGACCCCAGCGACCCCGCGATGACCTTTGACCCCAGTTTGGTCATCTGACATGTTAGGGCTGGGCTTTTGATACTTTTGACAAAGTTTGGTGGAAATCGGTCAAAATATGTAGGAGCAATAGACAATGTCAACGTTTGTTACTAACTAACTAACTTACTAACGGACTGACGGAGAGACTTGGTGATTATTTTGTTGAACTGCTATCCCGTACCTAAAAACCACATTACTTTGAAAACAGTGGAAGTCCATGTAATTTATATCCCTAGACTTCCATTTTTCCCTCTTTCTTCTGACTCCTTTGATATTTTGTTTGTAATTACCCATGCCCCGCTCCATGAGGGAAACACTCGGCTTTGAATGCACCGTACATCCGATCAATGCTTTACATAGTTCGAGTCAAATACTAAAGGAAAACACTCCACAAGTGTTTTGAAGAGCCGAAATGGACCGAAATCCAGGAAGCATTTCAAAATGGCGGAACGAGTTCGTTAAGAGGTCATTTCGCGGGGGGATGGGTGTGGGAAGTATTAGCAGAAGTAAAGACCTCTCGAATGAAGGGTTGTATTTGAGCGGAACTCTTTTAAGGGGGAAAACTGGCTACTCCTTTCCTTGCTCCGTGACGTCATCTGAAGCAGCCCTTGGTAACCATGGTAACGGGCGGAAGGGATGCATGTGATGTTTTTATTGTTGCGAACCCTTGCAAGGACGCAGTGGAACGTGCGGTCTTGAAAGAGCGTCACAAGATGACCCAAGGATATCAAAATTATTACCAAATAAAAAAAACCGACTACATAACTCCGGGCCTGATTTTATTTCCAATTTTCACGATAAAAGTGCAACTCATACAATCCAACCCATGTCTCTCTTTGTACCATAGGTTTCGATGAAGGATTGTAAATTCAGTAACCGCATTTTGACAGGAAAAGAGTCGGCAGTTTTTAGGATACAAGTGTGGAAGAGTGGTTATATCGTAGATTATTTATTGACTATAAGCTATTTGTGGCATATTTTACAATAGCCATATCGTTATGATCCAATTTGATCCTTCAGTCGAGTGTTTAGAGGGCCCATGAAATTAATTTGTTTTAATGCACTCCTTGAAAATGCGCCTTGGTGTCACATTGTTCTTCTTTTTTTTTTCAATCTTTATGTTGCATATTTCAAGTGTGTCATTTTTGGTTATTATGCCAATTGCGAATTTCCATATTCATGACCAAAACTGTGATGTCACTAGAGGTATGAAACTTAAGTGTTACAGCTGCTTCAGCACCAAAAGTTACTAGAATTTTTGATTTTTTGCTGTGGTGAATTTCTGTGGTGATTCGTTGTTGTTCAAGTGCATGGCAGTAATTCATTGAGCAACATATATGCACAAATGTTTTCAGCAAATTTTCTGGTGCACAATTTGAACAGAAAACGCTGAACCCGAAGAGCCTGTGCCTTATGGCATCACAGCAACAGCGCCCTCAGTTGTCAAGAAAAGCTTTAAACAGTTTTTGTTAATTGCACTTTTCAAAACAAAATTACCAAAAATGGAAGTATCACAGTTTTCATACATTTCAGAGGAATGGACATGTTCACAACAAGTGTTCCAGTGTAAAATTCATGTCTATGTCGCTTTAAGCATTTTGAGCGTGACCCAATTGCCTCACAGATCGATCACTTCGTTGATTAAAGTATGAGGCCGCGAGTTTTACGCCTCACGGCATTCCACTTAGTCGCGATTAAAGTTGAAGTACAATTCCCTGATTTCCGTCGTTCCGTGGGCCCGTGTTTTGATCCAGCACTCGTGCTCCTCCTGATCCTACGGACAAATAACATGATTGACGCAAATTTGCACCATTTCAACTCTTCTTTTTCATCTTCTCTCTCTCTCTCTCTCCCTCTTTTTTCTTTTCAGGCTAAGGAAAACGAAATTAGATCAAAGAAAGTTAGCGGACGAGGCTAGTACCGTCGTCGACATGGCAAAGGTGAGGGCGCATGACATCTAGCTACTTTTGTGTATATAAAGTGTCAAATATTGATGACACTTCCTATCCACTGTCTGTGTCTTAAGTTACAAACATTCCTAGTGTCTTGGGTAGAGATTTCCTTCTAATAAGTGTATCTGTATAGCAGTAGCTGACCTCTTCGGGTGAACACGGACGTCAGTCAGTAGGAATATAGCAAGGAAATAACAGCCATCTTTTTTGTCAATGGTATAAGCTTGGTTCAAGTACGGATTCGTGTGCAGTTAAACCGTTCTATCAGATTAAAACGATTCCAGTCATCTGACCAATCATCTTCCCCTGTGGCTGTGAAACATGACAATCATGCAGGCCTTTCTCGTGGCAGTTCTCGTGACACGCGAGAGCCTGTTACACTTGGAAACTATAATGGGCGCTTCATACGTAAAGCACCTAAACGCCATCTTTAACCGAGTGAAACTTGATGGGCATAATTGTTTGTATACGACCCCCAAGTCTCGCGTAAGAGTCTTTTTTCTCGTATTATCAAGCGGTACTTTGTGGGGGGGGGGGGGTTGTCAAGCGACGCCGAATTTTGATGGAGAAAAGCAAACCGAACGATTTACCACAATAAACGTGTAGGCTGGTATCGGAATTTCGGTACGTCGGCAGTTGACGTTACACTGTAGGCGCTCGGCGTGCGATGAGTAGGCCCTATATTGACTTTATTCACTAGTCGGCCATATTAAATTGAAAGCGATGGAAAATTTTCATTTTTGGAACTTGCGAGTAGAAAATGAAAGAGTTTAAGCGACATTTACGCACAAACAAATTACAAGTTTGGCTTGGAACGCACTCCAATCATAAAATTCAGGGGACACGATCAAAAATTACGTGGATAAGGTCTATTGGGAGGGTTGCGACAACCCTTGTTCATGGATGCGTAGTGGACGCCACGTACGTTGATGCATGGGATGTTTATCATTTTCATTCAGTATGAATCAGTGCTTTCTGCGGCCCGCCATTTTGTGTCAAATTTCCAACTAAGGTTTACCATGGTTTACTGTCTTGTGCAACCCATGCAACCACTCTAGATGGAACGCGGCACCCATCCCCAGCTTAACCCCATGATCCAACTGCACGGTAATAGCGGCGTACCATGAGAATCCAATGTTGTTGATGTTTAGTCTCAGCTCATATTCGCCACTAAATCGCTTTCTCGAATGGGTCAGGGACAGCTATGCGGTCATAAATTAAGAAAATACGATCGTGGATTATCCCTCTGTCCCTGGACGGCATTAGGTAATCGAGCGTGGTATTATCATGGAGAAATAAAACACATGTATTATCGACTCCGCATAGCAGCGCGTTGGGCTTCAGTGGGCACTGTTGATGTATTGTTATGCAGCGAACGCAATGGCCACTTCTGTCTGGGTCAACAGGCTGCAGATTATATTGAGATAATTGACATTTAAGACTCTATATTTTGAGCTATTTACCCATTATTTATTAATCTTTTTTTCTCGCAACGTCAACATGCCATTTCTGCAACGTCAGTCATTTTCTGCAAAGAACGTCAAATCATAATTATATGCTTTCAGGGAACTAAAATGAAGAACAAATCTTAACTCTGGTGCAATTTTATCGTCGAATTGTCCGTATGAGTTCGCCCAGTCAAGTATTGTTGTTGATATCATTCTGGTATTGTTTTGAAGGGGTACTGAATAAATGACAAAAAAATCGCACCCATCTCGACATAGGCCCAACAGCTAGGCCAATATAATTACAATTTGTAATAATATATAACCTTCTCTTCTGATTCTCAGCGAAATTAAATTCGGACAAAAACATGGTTGTATTTTCTATATAGCTTCACCCTGAGTTCTAAAACGCAAAGCGAGAAAACCCATCGGGTGCCCCAAGACTCTGGCTTGACTGCCTAGGAGACTCTTCTATGCATCCATGAAGTGATGTGCACGCATCACCACTCAACCCTGCCCGGTTATATTAAAGCTAAGATCGACCTCCCCAGTATGGGATTTGAGTTGACGACAAATTGTAGGATCGGTGCACTACGACTGTTTTATGAACCCGTTACAATCAATTTTGATCATGTCTTAGAAATTTTTCAGAACTGTTTTTTTTTCACTGCACCATTTCAAAATGAATCTCTAGACGTTTAGAATACCGTAACATTTGTCTCTAAGAACAATATTTAAAATGATTTTTAAAAGAATTAAGTATATACGGTATTCATCGTGAAATCCTGATAGGCCCACCGATCCTTATAAAGCGGCATGTTAACTGTTATTTTTTACCTTATGAAATATTCAACGTTATTAGTCCTACTTATTGCTTTAATTAAGCAAATTAAAATCGCCCACGGATAAAATAGTCGTCGGATTCCCAAACCCATCCATCCAGGGTCCTCGTCTGAGTTAATACCTGAGCTACCTTGGAATCGCTTCGTGCGCTGGGCTAAGGTGCTCGCCCATCCTGTAATTTATTTTGCAAATTTGCCCCGCGAACATTCATGTCGCGTTTCGGGTGATAATTTCCCATCCGGTGTTTTTTTTTTTTTTACCACGGTTTGGTAAAATAAAACCACCTCGGCCAAACATCGAGCGCCCGGTGCCGGTGAAATGAAGCAACATCCCCTTAAGGACCGGCCGACCGGTCGGCAAGCCGGGCCGGGGATGATGGCCCGACCTGGCCGTCTGCTCAACCGATTTTGTTCCCCCGAAACCCTTTGGACTCGCTGGCCCGTCCAGAGTGTGACGAATCACTGCTCAGACATTCCACACCTTCCAGCGTCCCGCCATCTTGACATTTGGACAGAAATTATGTGCCAGTTTGAGGGATCGAGGAACGCAAACGACTCAAGTGATTGAAATTTTTGGAGATGCTTATATGACATTCTTAATACTACAGTCGTTAGTTATTAGTATACAGTATACTGAGGTACGGAGACGCTTGCTTTAGAGTTTTCTGTGTGGGGCGAATTGGTTCCCTGGATTTACAACGCAGCTTTAAACCCAAATAGTGTTTTTTAAAAAATGAGGATTATCGAAAGCGCCTAAAATGATCAAATTATCGTCATTCGGAATCGTCTTATTTGTTTCTTCAGAATTTACAATTACTTGAAGCTTCCAACTCAATCGGCCGCAATCTCGTCGGTTTTTTTTAATTATCATTTGGATTTAAAAAAAGTCATTTGGCAAAAGATTCTACACAAGAGCTTCAAGTGAGATTAACTTTACTTTTGTCGGTAGTGTAACAAAATCCCTAGCATAACACAAATACAAAACTTGATCTAATGAAATGAATAAATCTGATGAAATCTGTCAAAATTTAAAGAATGGGCCTGAAATTAATCGTTCTATAGACTTTTCCCCGTCGGATTAACATCCGATTCCGACTGGAATTGAATGCAAATGAAAATTAGCAATTCAATCACTAACACGATCTTTCAATAATTAGGAAGATTCAAACGTGTTTTTATGTATTATGCACTTTCCAAAAAAAGTGCATCTTATTAAGAATTCGCACAAACAGCATTACAATTCGACGGGGATGTCGAAAGCGTTTATAGCTGCATTCAATTTTATAATGTTACTGCAAGCCTTTTTTGTTATTTTTCCAACGTTGAAACTTCATTCTGACTTTTTTTCCTTATTTTTTTTTTGTAACCGTGACATACTTTCACCGGTGGAATAAAACTTAGGTATTAGGGTCTTGTCAGTCCCTCCTTCAAACAAACCCAAAACAGAACAAAATAAGATTTGTTTAAACGCTACATTAAAGGGTACTTGTATTTTTAGATCAAAGCTATTTTTTCGGACAATCTTTCAGGAATCTGGCTTACTGCCTTACAATCGTATACACACAATGTTGTTACTGAAGATGAATAGGTTAAGATGCAATTTAAACTTGAATGCCAAAATGCCCCAGCATTCGAACGGTCAATAGACCATAATCATGTTGCAGCCATTTTTCCCCCATACATATCAATGTAACCAAAGCGAGGCTGGAAGGAAAAATAGTCTGGTTCCTTTTTGCACAAAAACCCATTATCATTCAGTACTGTTATTGAATACAGTGAACATGACTGAAATGGTGGCAGCAAGCTAAAGGTCGATTACACATTCTCGGCGTGGCAAACTTCGACTCCTAACTGGATATCTAGAGATAGATTCCTTCTGTTTCCCCTTTATTATCCAACGGGGGAGGATAGGCTGAGTGCCAGTTATTAGTATAAACATAAATATACTGGAAGCTGCCCTTGCCTAATTACGTTTCATGCTTGGGGCTGACCTGAAATTATGCAAGTGGGTGAGGACGGCGTCGGGGGATCAAACAAGAAAGAGGGGGAGTAAATGATGGTACGCCTAAAAGCCTAGAGCCAAAGATAACAACATGGTCCTTGTTGATGAACGGGCGAGGGCCGCAGAGTGGCTCTCGAACGGTGGAGCAGTTTAATCCTCACTTAGCGGTCCCGCCAAAAAGTGTGTTCGGAATCCGGTCATGGTCACCGGAGAGGGAGGGAACACTAGCCCGGCCTGAGCCGGGCAAAGCCCCGGCTCGCGCGACTCGCATGCAGGCCCCGGTGCGTGCTCGAGATATTCGGGCTTGGGTTTCTGCGCTCGAGAGGGTGCTCGAGTTGGAGCACGTATTGCTTGCCAGCGCTCGGATTTTTACGACCCCGCGGGGTTCTTTGACCGTTCGTCGACATGTTCCTATCAAAAACCATATCCAGCCTACCTGTTTGAGTATCCCATGTTCAACAAGTTGAGAGCCCTCTCTTAGAAAAATGAAAGATCGAATGAACATTCTTGGAAAACACTTAAATACAGACTTAGCGCGATGGGATGGAAACCCTTGGCTGTCATGAAGGGGAAAAGTAAATAGTTTATTTCTGCACCTAAAGTTTTGCACGATACCGATAGAAGCGGTATAGGACACCAGTCCTGACTAGACTACTTCTTACTTACCGTTTATAGTCAGATCCCTGTTGCTCTAGCCAACCTCCTTACAAAGGCGTTGAACTGAACTGGAGACCTCTTGACCGCTTGGGGGCAGCACACAGGCCTATGCAGGCCATTTTCGTTACCGTGTAATTCTTAAACCTTCTGTTCAACAGCCTAGACTTCTGCAATGTCTCTCGCCCCTTCCTTTATCTCAAGAACGTTAGAAGATTTTTTTTAGGACTGTACTGCACTGTATTTAGAGCAGTCTTCATACTCTGAAAAAAAATCCTCTTTTTTGTGTAAACCCTATTACCGATTTCTGGGCATTTCTTGCACATTTTTGGAACTTGTGAATAAATTACATCTGGACAAAATGCATTTCCTTGCAGTGCAAGTATGAATGATAGGCAAAATATATTTACCATTAAATTGGTTGGGGAATGAAGACGACATCATTGAAGCGCCAAACTTCGACGAAAAGGAGGAAGATCATTTTATGAGATTCAATGGGCTTCATCACTTTAAGTCTATTTCTGGCACGATCGCTCTTCAGAATAGAGCTCGCCAACGGTGCTATCAGCAGAGCCACTGATTATAGACAAAATTGTATTATGCATTAGTTCCCGTGCATATTTAGCCGGGTGCCCCATCTCCTCCCTCCGGAACCATAACGGCACGGGGCGGATCTCGAATGACCTCGCCTTGTATAGGCCAAGGCGGTGTTAATTTCGCCAAGCGTGAATGTCATTAGTGGGCGGCAGCAACCGTGACAAATTAAGCAGCACTACATCCATTATTTCCCCGCGTGCTGCCCTTTTGGAAACAAATAGTTCCCCCGCTTCTAGTCTTGTATGAAAGTGCATGTAGAAAAGAGACTTCAATTGAGGTCTCAAATCAACGCTGAGAAGACTGGCAGTGCTATAAGATGCGAAATATATCACCCCTGTCGAGCATTCATATGGAATAGTTTTAAGAAAAAAATACAAGTTTACTGCCCTCTAGAGTTCGATAGCCACTCATGACATAAAGTCTATTTCAAATTACTGCGGTTATTTTCTCTCACACATATTAAAGACGACGTTGATTGACGTTCTTTGATTACTCTCTCTCTCTCTTTTGTATCAAGTTCAAAAATATTGAGCCCTGACTTTCGGTACTTTTGCTAAGGTTCGGCAATTGATCATTCGCATCTCCCGGAGCCACAGGCACCAGTACTCCTTGAGATATCAATGTCAAACGTCCTCCAGAATGTCATCGCAGTCAATTCAGAGTTTGATCGTCTCCAAGAAAACCGGCTAAGAGTTTTGTTTTTGTGAGTGGGTGCAATACTACACTGCGCTCGAATTGATGCGGGAAAAGTCATATGGCCCGAACAAGGATATTCATTTCTATCAAAGTGGAGTAATTTAATGGGGGGATACTTAAACCTTTTTCTCATTCCGCCGACTTGGCGTTTTTCCACTTCAGACGGCGAGAGAATGTGAAACACTCAGCCCTTGGCCACAAATCGGGAGCGTTGTCCCTACAAAACCGAGCAAATAGTGGCAGGAAAGCGGGCATGAAATATGTGTTTGCCGTCCTGATATTAAAGATGGCGGATTTGTTTAGCCTGGTGTCCAGTTTCTTGCCAAGTAATTACTCAGATCTGTATATTGAAGTGCTTCGCTGTTATATCAGACGGCTCTTTCATGCGTAGAATTTTTGCTTTGACAAACAAATAAAAAGATGGCTGCGACACTTCAAAACGTTGTTTGTTTTTACTATTACCAAAATGTGTGCTTGGTATTTTCATTCTGTCCCCACGAGCCACTCAGTTTGCTTAAAGGTCATGTGATTGAAAAGGTCACGTGATTATGTTGCCGAGTACACATGACCCCAAATAGCAGTGTACCTAATTAGCCGTCAACACTGTTGTGACGAAATCCACGTCCGGGGGACGGCTCCACGTGAGAAAGTCATCCCAGTATTTATTCTCGAACCGCAACTCCTATAGTTGGACCCCGATGGGATGACGTCGTGCTTCTCTTTTCTTGACGTCATGCGGATGTCATGACGTCATGTAAAAGCTGCTTTAACTGGGATATTGGGAACTCCTGCTCTACAATGTATTGGTTTTCCCTTCCGTATTTGTAGTCGTAGAGGTGTAGGTTTTTTTTGTGTTTGTGTATTTGGCGTTGGGTTTAGTTGGTGTTGGATGTTGTAAATGGCCACTTCGAGCTCTGGGCGCAGAGGGAGCACCATCAGGTCCTTAACCCTTTTGGGAAAAAAATCTTGCCATCTTAAAAAAAGGCCCCATCCCTCCAAAACAAAATCCCCAATTTCCTCAATTTGCATGCACTGCCACACAATGATTAGTAAAGGCGAAAGTACAGTTCACGCGTGTGGACCAAATCACTTTTTGCTCACATGAAAGCGTATCACGCGCGGTGTGAACTCAACCGGCTTCCACAAAATGCCTCGCAAATCTTGCAGAATAATGGCCTGGGTAGACCATTCCCAAACACAATCAAAGGCGGGACCCTCCAGGGGGATTATGGCACAGTCAGTCAACTCCTCTTGACTTATTTATTCAACTTTGCTGTCCATGACGTTCACCCAATAAAAGTGCAATTTTTTCGGCCCTTCGTTGTCACAATCGCTCTTCCCCGTCACTAATGTCACTTCTTTTGGTAGTTTGACATTTCTATCAAAATTTCATACTTTGGGGCGTACTTGCGTGCTTTTTTTATCATCATTTTCTTCAAATCACATCCGCTGCGAACCAATTTTTTTCCCCACCTTGCATGATTTTTTTGGCGGGAAGCCCAGTCACACTTTCTGTTGCATGTCACTCATCACACACCTGCATGCTCGTCACGCACTTCAAACAAAAACATGCCAGAACTTGTTGAAAAGTGATGAAAATTATTTGGGCAAATTTAGAATGAAAGCACCAAAGCTTTTTTTTCATATGTATCCCACAATGCATCTGCTTCCTGTCAGAACGCCGCGACCTTTGACCCCGATGTTGCTCTCTGGCTTGAGGCTCCTGGTGGTCTTTCACCCACACATTTTTAAAACCCCAAACAAAGAAAAAATGCTAGGGGAACCCACGTACACACTCACCACCATTTTCACCTTATGTGTATATTCACTGTTTGCTAGATATCAACCGAAACACACGGATATGAATGAATATTGGTCCGCCGTACATCCCACCTCGCTTTCTTAGTCTTCTTCTTCTTTCTATTTATAGCTACCCCCTCTCTATCTCTCTTTCTGTAACCCCCATGTGCATTTGATGGACACTCTTTTCTCCACTTTTTTTCATCACGCTCCCGCCCTCTTCTGCAGCCATTACTCGTGCGCGCTTCCCGGGCAGAAATGGCCATGTACACGTCCAAACCTCCGGTCTTGTACATACATGTAGGTATTCATGTACAGTAATCAAATCACCCCTCCACTTTCAACCCTCCGTGCTCGTCCTTTATTCCCCTCCTCCGCCGTGGTGACTGCGAGGCCTTCATGTGTATGCAGTATTCATGCGCCTGGTCCCCCGTCGGGATGGACCCCAGAAAAAGGAGTTCCCGGAAAGGGAATAGAGTTCCTCAGCAGGACACAATGAGCCGAAAGAGGGCGCTTTTGCAATCGAAACGGACCCTGAATCGAACAGGTACCACTAAACATCTAAAAAGGTGACAGACATGCAATTTTGGGGCTACTACCAAATCTGACTTTGAGTACGTTTTCATCCCAACGTCAATCGAAGCCGACCGCCAATAATGGTCGGCGCCGAAAATGGCGCTTGGTGGGTACCCGGATAAGCTCCCGTAGCACAGCGTATAAGGCATCTCACCGAGCACCAGCCAAACGGAGCACGAGTAATATTGCATACACATTTAAGACGCTGACGTCACCACAAGTGGACGCATGTTGTCTGCATGAGTGTTTAGAGAAGAATTCGCGGGTTTGTCTTTCGGTTGGTTATTTTATTTTGACTTTATCGCACTGACCTTTTTTTTTTACTAACATCTTATAAGAATTGTAAATAAAGAAAGAAATATCCCCTCTTTGTGAAACCTTTTTTTTTTCAAAGAATATACAGTCGTGACAGGTTTAATTCATAATGAATTAATCCCTTAAAATATAACCAGAAATTCCTTTGTCTTTTGTAAGTTCTTAAGTGAAGCGTTTTCTCGAAAATGTAACGCGACTCATGAATAAAGAAATACCCCGTTGAAACAAATTTAATTGTGAAGTTTCGTTTTCATCCACTTTGGAAAACTTGATAAGTAGATGGCTTGAGGCGATGGTATTTATATACCTCTAGTTACCTTGTAATAAGATATATTCGGGCGATGCAAACGAACACACACTAAATGTCACCTATAACGAGTACCCAGATTTATCGCCTTGGTGTAATTCTCCATATTTAGCAATAACCTAGGCTCGGAACGGAACTAATACTAGGTACGCCTTATCACGAAGGAATAATGGGGTGTCAGTTTTCGTCCGATAACCTGAACTTTAGAAGTCAAGGCAATCTTAACCTGAATTCTGTGCCATAGCGTCCCAATATTTTATTTATCAGAAGGAAAGCCGTAAATTGTTTTACTTTTAGGTCTGGCAACCTGATCACTGGTGAAATGGATGATTTCATTTCAGGTTTCACGCCGTTGGTACCATCCTGGGTGTGGTGTTTTATAAACATAAGCGAAAGAGGTTTAACGAAAAGAACACTTGAAAACAAGTCGACTGGTTAGTCATTATGAAACCAAGGGGTGATTATTTTTTTTTTTAATTTAAACGTGGTTTCAACTTTCGATTCAACATGCATCATCCCTTGGAAGTGATTATCTATAATAAAAAAAAATAAGGGGAAAGGTTTGGAGAAAAACAGGTTGCACATTACCATTGGGAATTTCGGTGTCTTGGGCCATTTAAGACCGATTGTGAGGAGCGAAAGGTAGACCATCCGCATGATATGAAAAATCGGCAATTCAAAAATAGAAATTTCCAAATGCAATTTCGTTTGACCGCTGTCACGCTTCCGTCTCTGTCATTTACTTATGGACTCGTGCATAAAATCAGGATATGTGATGCTATCACGAAAAACCTCGATCTGATTCACGATAGCCACGATCTTACTCACGATAGCCACGAATTAGTTTGCACGCGCGTATGGCGTGAAGTGCGCGTCACTTATCATCGACAGAACTGCACCTTGGTATGGATGCATCTAAGCGATGTGGCGTTGTCTTTAAGTCTGGGAACCAGACGAATTATGACTGAAGCGTGACGGAGATTAATCATTACAAGTAACTCCTATACATCTACATGCATGGACAATACTGAATGTTCTCATCATACATCATGCTGAGCACGTGACATCTGCATGGCACTTTTTGCATGCACATTGAGTTCATCAGACTTTAGGCTGCCTCCATTTTTCAGCTTCAACTACTCGTTTTAATGTCTTTGAATAAGTTTGTACCTCTGTGTTCGATGTCCTTTCTAATTCGTTTTCGTTGTACCATATTGTAAAAAAATTCTTATGATCAAAATTTCGCAGATGTTGTTTTTGAGTGTAATTTATGATATCTCTGGACGTAACATGTATTAATGAATGCGTTGATTTCAATTAACCCTTTTTAATCTCCTTTTTCTGCATGCACCGACAGTAAATTCAATCTCTTATGCATGTGTATCGTATTCAGTTTGTTTTATTTAACAAGACTTTAATCATCCTTGTCATACAAATGAAGTACCCTGCACATCTCTGACGCCAGGTTTTGGGTTGTCATTTCTCAGTAGGCCTACTGTTAGCATTTAGACTGCTCATACTTTTGTGTGTTTCATTGTTTTACTCTGTACTTCAATTTTAAGCTTCTTGATAGAATTGTTTTCACTGTTAGACTGAAGATTCGAACCAAGGATCGAGCAGATTTCTTCAAAAGGTGTACTAGTCCATGGGCCAGGAACCCAAAACTCACCAATTGGTATCGCCCGAGGTGGCAAAATCGAATTGCTATTTTTTTGTATTGCTGTACATTCTATTTTACATTTTGATATGATAGCCTTTTCAGTGTGGTTGCTTATTATTGGTTATCACCCCTTGAATGTCCAGATCCCTTTTAACGCTATAACCCTATGGGTATCAGGGGGCGGGGCCACAACCCCCGCAAAATGAAACTTATTGCAATTACTCCTGAACGATTTGGCTGATCAACCAGTTCCGTTAATATAGCTCTATGGTTATTATACAACACTGTTATTTAAAATGGTTGTTATAATAACAATTTCCAAAATATTATCCGGGTGATTTAGAGAAAAGCTGTATTTTCCCTTGGTATGGTGAGTTCCAATTAATTCACAATCAAATACACAGCAGCTGATGAATGCACGAAAATGAGTTCCTGCTATTTTCTAAGGTATAACCCCGCCCAACCTACAAACTTGGGTATATTGGCAGTGGTAACAGACCCAATTTCCACCATTTATGCAAGGCCTATTCTGTCTTGACTACTGGGGAACTGTCTCTGGATGTCATGGCACCACCATTCCTCTCACTCGGCCATATTTGATTCCCAGCATGCATTGTGGTTTATCGGGTGGTCATGAATTGTAGTCTCAAGTAAGTACATGATAGACCTGGTTAAAGAAAACAATGGGTTCTGTAAAAATCAAAAATACACATATTCATGGTTGAACACTAAAAAAATAACAAAGTTGTATGATTGCCGAACTGTTTGCCACGGTAACAATGGGCATCCTACCTAATTGTTTTTTTTTTTTACCATATTGACCCCTGGTAGAATTTTGGAGATATCACCGAATTTCATGCCGATCAGCCTAAGCATGCAGGAGTAATTATAATAAGTATCATTGGGGGGGGGGGGGGGTTCTGGCCCCGCCCCTGATACCCATAGGGTTTACGTTAAAAGAAGTAACTGCATCAAAAAGATATTAAGCTACTCATTGCGAATGGCCATCATATATTTTTCACTTATAAAAGCACAGAAATGAACTCCATTAAAGTTTTGCCACCTCAGGTGGTACCAACATCTGGTCTGGCCCATGGACTATTCCTTAATGGACTGCACTTATATAAATATCGTGCGGTCAAATCAGAACTCAAAAGATCGCAACTTTTCAAGGAGCCATTGAAAGTGCAGTACGGCTCACCAGAGAGTTGTGCTCGAACTATATTTATTTATCAAGATTGTCTGCTTTGCAAGACTCGGGAGAGCAACTTCAGATTGTGTCCATTGTCCAATGGTTTGGATCCGTAAAAAAACCCTGTTTGTCCAAGCAAAAACAAAAATACGCTTGTCGTGTTTGCAGACTCGATCTGAAGTTGATTCTACCGGATAGAAAAGGCGAAGTTTCATTCTGCCAGCGTGATATTTGATCTGCGGAGAGTTCGCCTATTCCCCGTCGAGTTCAGTTCTTACAGAAACAATCATTCACACTGGCATTTTGAAACCGGCTCTTGACCGTAGAGCGCCAGCTCATTGAACCCCGTTAAAACAACACTGCTGGGGGGATCTGCCCAAGTTGTGTCGACTTTGACTAACTCCTTGCCTATCCGTGTGTTGTTCTTTATTCTCCCAACAGACGCAGAACATCATGTTCGAGATGGTTTCTGACATGCATGCTACGCGGTCGGGTATCGACGAGAGGGTTTCGAGTCTGGAAGAAAAACTAGAACGCTTACAGACAACCCTGGAGGACCTCCCGCAGGTCCTGAACTCATTCCTTGAAAACGCTAAACAGCAGATTCTGCAGTCGCAACAACAGTTCTTGCTTCTGCAACAACAGCAGCAACAGCAACAAGTGCAGCAGCAGCAACCACAGCCGGTTCAACCGCAACCACAGCCGGTGCAACAGCAACCACAGCCGGTTCAACAGCAGCCACAGCAAAAAGAAAAGCCGCTGCAGAGAAGGCAAACTTTGCAGCTGCAGAAGAATGTTGAGGAGAGTCCGCCTTCATATCCGCATAGCTTGGGCAACCCGTTTGTTCTGGAGGTTACTCCAGACTCCGGGGCGTCACCGGCCGAGCCACACAAGTCCTTGCGACTGCGCTCTTTCCCGGCGCAGGGAACATCGGCGTCCTTCGAAGAGTCCACCTTAAGGCGGGACCACGATCGGGAGGTCGAAAGGTCACGGGCATATAGTAGCCCTGACGTCAGCAACAGTAGAATCCCTAATGCCAACTGCTAGTTGCTTCAGGTGCCCTTCATCCATAGGACACATTGAAGATGAGAAGTGTCCACAGTAAACGTAGGGAAGAACATACCCAAGTAACGACAGTGATAACATCTTGTAAATGAATAGAAATCAAACATTTTTGGTAGGGTTATGGGTTATTAACGTGTTTATTTTTTTTTTGGAAAGAAAAAAAATGAATTTTGCGTGGTTAAAAGCGTTCTCCCCGATTATTATGGAATCCATGATGGATGCTTATTAAGGTAAGATTGGCCTCTGGGTGCCAGCACACCGATCTATTGTCTTGGAAGCATGCGGAACACTGGCATAAATAACACATATACCTACACATTATTTCAACAACAGAAAGTTAGGATATCGTACCCCTCTTTGAACCATCGCACCACACTAAAGAACACACATATTATTGGATAATGTCACACACGTGACTTGGTCCTTCTGCCAGAAGGATCACGGGAAGGCCACTGGTGATTCCTTGCTGTATGCAAATACTGGGTGCGTTCGAGTAACTTCCCGGTGTATACACGGGGTTTACACTCGGTGAAGCCACGAAACCAGGCTAATCGAACACTGCGGTGTATTCGCCTAGCATTCTGGGAAAATTAAGGTCAAAGTTTGTTGCGCGGCGGGACTTAAACATGTAAACATACCACGCATACTGTCGTCTGCGCCACTGGTTAATGATTGCAACCAGATCAATAATTGCTGGAATTGGATATATCAGATATGCTCTGAATTATCAAAAATATGCCTGTCCAATTGAACATCGTTAATAATTGGGAATATTTGTGTCATAAATCTCTCCATAGTAATGACTTCTTTTTCATCTTAGCTTATTTCCAGCTAGCCACGAAATCGTCCGGTTACGCCATTACTCCCGGGCTGCCACCAGAGACCCGCTCGCGAACTGGGGCAGCGTTGGTTGACACCGGGGCAGACACGAGTATCATGTGATGGCTAGTTGAACGCTCTTGTGTACGTTTTACTTACGCGCAATAACAGTTACGTGTAAATTTTACTTGCACGTTAAGCTACTCGAACGCGCCCAATACTTGTGTTTCTTGTGCGCATGCGTGGTATATTGCCGATTTGTCTGGCGCCCTGCTTGCGTCGTATAAGAGGTCCGTTTGACTTTATGCTACTTCCTTTGTGGACGTTTTGGTAACACGGTTTCCATTGAGTTGCGCAGGCGTACAATGAACTGATAAAACTGGAAAACATCTGATTTTATATTAATGATTTACCACTTGTACGGGTTTCTCTTGATAGGTGTTCATTGTTCGTTCACTGCACTGCTCAGTGAACTTGTGTAACTTGTTGCGTGGCCATTATTTGCAAGTGTTTTCGCACGCACATTGCCTTCGACATATTTATGGATTTACTGACAACAAGAGATTGACTCAACAGCCATCTTTGGGTTGTGTTCTGTTGTTAATCCAATCCAGTACCAATGCGCATACACACGGGGTCTACTCACATACGTATATCCCTTTTGAACAAAAGGACACACCTCAAATATGGACGCAGTGCAAACCATCTATACGTCGTTACGCTACTCTGCAATGCGTTACCTTTGTGCACCGCGTGAAGTACATGGAATAATTATTTTTCAAAACGAGCGGGTAACTGTTATTGCCAACACATTGTTTCTGTTGACCTCACAGCGCGGCTCAGCCTTCGTGAGTAATGGTATACAATTGGGCGGGAGATTTCATGATAATATTCGACCACTTTTGAAATGTTTCTTGAAATATAAACGTTGTAACCAAACTATAAAAAAAAATCATATATTTTTTTTCGGAAGACTTGCCCGTTTTTATCAGCAACTAGGAATAACAGAAAAAGACGAATTTTAATTTTCACACTTTTTAAAACTTTCTTTTTAATGACTGAATACTGTGAGCGAATTTCATTGACGTGGTTACTGAGCCGATGGAATTTCGTCAAGTTATAGAGGGCGCACTTATCTTCTATTCGATATTTCAATTTCGCGTTTCAATTAGTCGTTCTCTTTACTAACCAAAGACTTGAAATTAAAAATGATATTAACTTTAACCTGTACTGGCATGTAAACATTTCTGGATCTTGTTATGAAATAATCATCATTCAATTATTAATATAGAGGCTGTATAGCATTTGCATCTTCCATTGTTTAAATTCTTTGTTCTCTTGAAAGAAAAGTTCAAACCTATGCACATGTTTTAAACAATAATATTAAAAAAAAGTATTGTACAAAAAAAATGATGTTGATAATGTACAGTGGATTGTGGGTATTGGTATACATGCCGATATTGTGTAGTCGTTTTACGGGTGGAGAAAACCGAACAAAATTTTTCAGATTTTTTGTTGTTGTCGAAAAGGCGTATGAAATATCGCTCAGCATTTTACGACAGTTTCTCAAAAGGGAAACGTGCAGTTTTGTATGCTTTATATAACGACTGAATTGTCTTTCTTCAATGACTGTTCTTATGTAACGAAAAGGACGGCATTTTTGTGTGGTGGGCTGGCAGACGTTTGTTTTGACTCTAATAACGATGTAACGATTACGCCGGACAACCTTACGATAACGAACAGTCGACGTGTCAGTAATGTAAAACTGAACTTGCGATAGAAAGGCCAAACGGTCCTGTCAGAGAAGACAATCGGACGCATATACAGACAAACTGACTGACCGACAGACTGAACCGACACACGTAATAACAGACTGCTAACGAAGAGAGAATACGACACTTCACAGACAAAACACGCATACACAAACCAGCACAAACTACGGGACAGACAGGACTGACTAAATAAACCACATAAACTGTGAGATACGCTGGGGAAAAAGTAGCACATTCCTCGTTTGTAAATGTATTTTTTTCTCTCCCTTAATTTCGCCTCTTTTTGATTTCTCCTGTGGTTTGAAAGGTAACATTAGTATCATCGGAACAAACTCACGTTTGCGTATTAACAAGTTAGCTGCAAAAACTGAGAATAATATGCGTACATTTAATTTCTTTAGCTGGAACACTCGTAGTTGTAACAACTGCACTTCTTTTTGTTTTGCTGCAGAATGTGTGGATTATAATTGTGTGTATTCTTATTTTATGCCCCTGTGTAAATAACTGTTATTATTTTAAAACCAGCGTTTGTTGTGACGCCCATTTTAAGGTTGTAACGGGATGTTGTATTCTTATCTGTTGCAGAATTAGTGATAGTTTTATTTTTAACCATTCTCTTTTACTTTTCGGAAAGTTTTGCCCTTTCTTGAGAAGATTATTTCCAAAATGAACCGATCCCTTTTTTTTTTTTACAGTGATGTACCTTGCTTTCTTTTGTAAGGTCAGCTACCTGTGAATAAAAAAAAATGCCAACACACGTTCGCTACCATATGGGAACGGCAATGTTTTAATTCAGATTTAGTCGGTTTAACCAATTCATGTATAATTAAGACTTGCTTTCCACATCGAAAGAGTCGAATCAATTGCACGACACAGCGGATTTCGTATTTTAAATCATCAGCTTTTACTTTGGTCTCTTGAAAAGCGATTTCCTCATCTGCTTTAATTTTGATATCGAAACAAGTTGCAAATTTGTATGACCATAATGTGAATGCTGGGCTAAAAAAACGTGAGTGACTTTTTTTCTAAACAAATGTCGAGTACAGCGAAGACAGTCTCAAAATGTATGCGAAATGTTTTTTTTATCAAAATAATGTTGCCCCCTGTACAGTAGGTGTTCCGGCTGAAATAGTCCCCTTGCTTTTTACTACATTACTATAGTTGTCGAATGTCACGTATATGTATATAAGCATAATTATATGTATATACCAAAAATGTAAAAAATCTTAACTCCTTATTTTCTTTGCTATATATATCTATGTATGTATATGTATATATATCAAGTGTACATACATATTTATATAATGGACTTGTATGATATATGTGCCTTCATTTTATAATCTTGCTGGTTGAAGTTATACACAGTTTGCATTTTCAAAAAAATCATCTTACAGTCTACTGTTCATGGTTTGGACCATGTCACAAAATTGTTTTTAGCTAATTTTTGGAGGAACAAAAATAAAATGAAAAGAAACTTGTTGCACATATAAAATCAATGTTTTATATAGTTGGTCCTATTCCAGTATATGGTTCTTGTTTTTAACTTCAATTTCGTTGGCATATTCCCAGGGTGTTCAAACATAATTGTTTACGTTTTTATTTGGATACTCTATTATCAGTAAGAATATCGTTATGTTGGTTCTCCTACCATAACATCGGCAACTTTTTGCAGGTTTTGTGGTACGAGCAGACAGTCCTATATTTAAAAACGCGATATTGGGTTCGAAATGGGGGCTAAAGAGAATACTTTAACAGACATAGGCACATTGAGAAAATGTGGCTGTTGGGAAAGGCCAGTAAGCCATATACAGGATGAGTAAAAAAAAAAAAAAAAACCAACCCCCAAAAAGTATATTTCATATTTAAAAAATATGTAGCACCAAATATAATGACTGGAAAGCCAATTTCAAAAACTACTTTTACATGAAAATTACTGAAATTGCTCAGTCTTTTCAAAGAAGATCATCATTTAAACGCAATGACCCTAAAACCTGTTGCGTCAAAAATGCAATTAACTGTTTGGAACAACAAAGAAAAGACACAGAATACTTGCTTCAACAACTGTCAACTGTAGTACACAATATATTTATTAACAACCCTGCTTAGGCAAACGATATGATTTATAAAATCCACTTTATTTTTCAAAAGACGGGCCTTCAAAAGGACTTTGTTGATTTTTTTTTTAAATTTTCAACTGAGGTTTAATCGCTGGTGATGTTTGAAGACAATTGTGACGACGATTCTTGAAATCGCATTTTTGGACGGAAGAGGTTTTAGGGTTATTGTGTTTAAATGGTGATACATTTTGAACGGATTGAGCAATTTAAGTAATTTTTTTTTAAGAAATTGGCTTTCCAGTCATTATTATTTTTGGTGCTACATATTTTCTTAATATGAAATATATATTTTTTTGAGGTTTGGGTTCCGCTTTTTGGACTCACCCTGTGTACCTTTATGTTTGAGATCAACTAAATTAAAACAAAACTTTCGAGAAATTGAATCATAACTACAGAGAAAATTACGTTTGAATATATTTCAGAAGTGGTGGCACTGTTCGCAGTTTATCGCTGGCAACCCAAAACAAGCTCCCGCACGCCCTGTGTCTATATGATATATGCACCACACATGCAAAGTAAGTGCATCGTACCAGTGAAACTTGTGTCCATCACGTGACTCGCGTTGTTCTGTATCCATGCATAGATAATTTTTATTTCATTCAATTGAATGAATAGCTGTGTGACAATGCGAAAGGCGTGTTTCATTCGCGGCGGTGTTACGATTATTTTGAAGTATAATTATCTGTAAGTGAATCATTATTTTCCGTTTTATTGATATTATGATATCTGTTATTTCATGTTTACGTTTTCCGTTAGGTGGAGGACTGTTAAAAAAAATCCCGTCATGCATTGCGAGACACACTTAAAACCAAGAAATAATTTCAGGCGAGACAGAAGTAAATAAAGAAGCACTGTATAAGAAGAATTTCCTTAAAAATTCTGGTGTAAAATATTTTACATATTTGTTGTCGCAGAGGGAAATGAAACAGTTTGTTCACCGTTTTAGTGAAATATTCGTGTCTGACTAAAACAGAGTGGTGCCTGGACTTGTCGATCATGTAATAATAATAGTCAGCAGTCAGGGAACTCACTGTTCCATGTCATTTTTTGTATTTTTTTCTTTCTTATTATTGTCCTAACATTTTCTTACCCCCTATACACCCTTTTCTTACCCCCTCATAACCAGAAATACAAGGTCTACGGTCTAAGATGTAAGAAAAATCGACCACCACGCTCTGTGGGGAAAAAATGGTCTTAAAAATCTTTACTTTCGGTACGTTGAGTTGGAGTTCTGGCAATGCATGGCGGGAAACCACGTGACCTAACTCTGCTGTTACAGACTTACTCGTGAATATTCTTTTGTAAATATACGTGGTGCCAAGAATATCGTTATTACAAAATTACTATCATTATTATTATCATTATTATGAATCATTGTCATCATCATCGTTATATCAATGAGGACAACTCATTTGGGTATGTCATCTTTTTAATACAGTACTTTTTAGAAAAAAAAAATATGCGAGTTTGTTGTTTCGTGTGTTCATTTCCGAAGTGTTGTCATTGGTGTCTTGTAACGGAATATTACTGTTGTTTATTTCTGTAAATGAAACCAAGGATTCCTCAAAAGCGTCAAGCCTTACTATGGCTTGCAATTCTTAAGAAAGCGTTGTATGCTGTGTTCGTTTTTCTTTCTGAGGATCAAACATTGGGGGAGGCAAAATTAATTATTTTGGGATGAGCGGTTGTAGACAGCTTCCATGTGAACCCCCCACCCCCCCCGCCACCACCACTGGCACCCCCTTCCCCCGGCAAACGCGACTTCTTAACAACTTTTTAAAAAAAATTAAAAAATGGACGTGTCTAGCCTGGCTTGCAATGGTCTGAAGTACTTTGCTGTGTACACGTCAGGTAACCTCAAATTGAAGCTTTTTCAAAACTATCAGCTATATTTTTCAAATCTGCCATAATTTTATGTCAAATCACCAATTTTAAAGAATTTTGCTAGAAATCTGCTTTAAAAAAATCGTTCTAAATTTGCTGTCAAACTCGGGGTTTTTTTCGAAAAATTCTGTCAAACGGTCACCTGGGGGGAGGGGGAAGGGCTGAGTGAAGGCATGCCCTGCCTGGGGGCGTGCCTTCCGATGCTGATATAGACCTGTTCATGGTCCTATAATTCCAACATGGCTTCTGGTGATAGTATGTCACTTTTAACTGGGCTCCCCTTTTTAGGGGCTGGCAAAAATGCATTTGAGACAAAAAAGAAAAAAACTCAGCGATGGCCCCACAACAGAAACAGTTCGGCTCCAAAAGAAGGACATGTGTATATTGGAATAACCTACTTTTATTATGATAGCGTGTATCTATTATGAACATAATTTCTGCATGCAGCCGTATCCTATTTATCACTATCTGTCACAATGCCTGAGTGGTCATCATGATAACAGCTCCATCTTCTATGCTTATAATATACGTTCTGCACTTACGGTCACCATGTGCTCAAACTTTAAGTGCTGGCAAAAAGAGAAAGTTCGAACTGCGCTATTAACCACGTTAGCACAGAATTCTGTTGTTAAGACATTATGCATTCTCACGAGCCAGCATCCTTTGCTTTCCCATATGAGCTATACCAACCGTAAGCGCGGAAGTTTCTGCTGAATGCCGGTAAGGAGAGCTAATTATGAATCATTGTTTGTGAATCCTATATACATGATCTCGAGTCATCGTGAGACAATCACAAACTAACCCACAATAAAACGGGGTCAAATGACGATAAAAAGGACTCGTAGCCAGACTAGTTGGCACTGATAGCAAAGTTCAGCGTGCCCTGGGCCTTGCACACAAAGAACCGCCGCTGCTTTTATGAATTGAAATTCCCCACTGTAAATAATCTCTTTATTCGGAGGTATGGTTCCCGAAATAGTTTGACCTATACACTGCGCTTAAAGTTATAAGCACGCTGTTGCCTTTGTTGGCCATAGATATAGGCCAAACCAACGGACCGGCGTACACTCCAGACCTACCACCAGTGGAGCTCTGCCGAACGTTCGCCTGCCGAAATCATCCAGCGTACCTATACTTCGTAAGACCTTCAAAGTATAAAGTAGGTTTACATGTGGACATTTTCTGATGTAAGGACATGTTTACTTACTAATTCAAGCGTTGTGTTTGGTTTAAGGTTGAAGGGGGGGGGGAGTTAACGGTGAGGCCCTGTGAACGGGTGTTGGTGTAGGCAGTTGTACAGTGTCTGCTATATAATGCCATGCGCGTTTATATACTCGGCATCGAAAGGCCGTGGCTTATGAACCTATATGCTTTAGAAGGCGGAGGTAGGGGGCAGTGCTTTTGCATTGCAGGGATAGGCATGAGTAAAGCTTCTTTTGCTTCCATTGTTAGTAAATTAAAGTAAACTATAAAGTATAAGCCATCGGAATATGGTAGGGCATTAGCCTCCCCGACCGTAGACATGACATAGGGTATGCTGATGCAGTAGCAGCTTTGAGGCATATGAATGCCTTTCTAGTTCTCAGTACTAATTGCGTGCACCGAACCGTCATATGGGCCTGATAAATGAAGTGAGGAGGGGGTGGGGAGGGGATACCATCCGCTGTATTGCTGAAACTCGTGTGAGGGTCTATGTTCATGTCACGCCTGTTCTGTTCAGTAAAAAAAATGTAAGCCCGCACTCCAGTTTCAATTTACTTATCGCTCCAAAGATGGATAAAACGTGCGGAGATCAGAATAGGCCGGGATTTACTCTTTTACCTGATTTTCCACGTTGGCCCACATTTTTTTCCACGATCTAGGAAACATTGGCATTGACGGCATGCAGAGGTGTCAATCACACGTACTGCAAAGCTGGGACCAATAAATTACTGCTCTGACATAATTACAGTTATTTACATAAAGCAAAAGTTTCAGTTCAGACACTCAACATTGCGTCACTTCGACCAGAGAAGGTCTATATACCCATAGTCAACACAATCTCCAGCGATAGAGTGCCATTTTCAAATGTAAACTTGAACAAAATGTTATTGCAGCCCGACAACATTTCAGGAGGATCATCTATGTGTCCCTTGGAAGCGCAAAAGCACACTCCCCCCCCCCCAAAAAAAACTTTTCCTAGAGGGTTGCAGGCGTCGAAAATCGAAAAACGTAGTTTTTCAATTAACATGAAACCTATCAATTTAAACAAAATTCGTTAGGAGAGAAAAACAGGTGAGTATTAGTTTACCACACAATACCACTGAATAGTCTAGTTGGCCCATACTTAAATATCAGGGAGGGGGACTCGATGACACTGATAGATGACTATAAAGTGATTGTAATTATTATACTCCCACTCTTAAATTTAGAAGACTATCCACCATGACCATAGCTTCAGTAATAGTCGGTACCATCGCCACCCAAGCCTTGGGGGCGGTGTGGTTCAACGTCCTCAGTGGGCCCTGGATGCGAGGACTTGGCAAGAAATACGAGGACTTCAAGGACACGGACAGCACTCCGTTCATTCTAGCCGCGCTGGCTATGTTCGCCCTGTCGGCTTTCATGTCTTCCACACTCAGGTATGAGTTGTTTTTGTTCTTTGATACAGAGCTAGCTCCATATATTCCTCCCGTTGCTAGTTAATTGTTGAGTGCCGTGGCATCGTGGTCTGCGGGTATTTCTGCAGGTTGTGGCTTCGAATCCAGTCTGGGGTTTGGTGCGCGTGCGCCTGGGCAAGGCACTTTGTCACTCATTGCTTCTGTCCACCCAGGAGTGAATGGGTACATGTGAGGGCAGAGATGGCTATTGTGATTTATTCTAGCTGTCTTGCGCCGAATTGCGCCCAGGGAGCTGAGATTGTATTGGGAATGTTTCATTGGCCCAATGATCAGGGGTAATAATAATGTAAAGCGCTTTGATCTTAGATAAAAGCGCTATGATAAATAAGAGCCTGCTATTATTATTGTTATCATTATGAATATCGACCGACTGAACGATTACCTGACGAACTTCACGTCTTTTATGCTATCGAGTTTTAATTTTCTCATATTAAAATTGAGCAGTTGAGATGAAAATGATATGATTTTAATATAGGTTTTCCCGGCTATTTCAAAACGGTTATCATTCGAATTCACCGATTCTTACATTCAAATTCGTCCAGCAACAACGATTTAGTGCACTTCCAATGTTTAATTTTGTCTTTTGTCAGACAATTTCAAATTCAGTTCCAGCAAATTCAAACAATGAGCACACATTTTCGTCCCGGAGTAGTCGATTTCGTCTCGTCTGTACACCAAACATTGCCATTCAGAAATCAAATTCATCTAATTGATTTATATGAGACGTATTCGATCTCTGAACCATTCGGCAACAGCTTTAGACGAATTTGATCTGTAATGATCTGTAAATCATGCTCGACCCGTTGACTATAAAGAAAGTGACCAAACTTTGAAATTGAATGGTAAATGACTAAATTGGTTTTGTTAAAAGCGTGTGGAAGTTTTCTCGAACGAAATTAGTTGGTGAATTAATGAATGAAACATGTTTTATATAATAGCCGGGAAAACCTATACTTAAAGACTAAGGAGCATTTGCGTTTTGTGCATTCTTGTTTTTTTTCATTTGGTGCAAGAAAATGACTCGGCAAACTTAATTGTAAAGGGTGCATAACAAAAAACCCGTTGAAGGTTAGGCTCAGAGTCTGCCATACATTTTGAGAAACGGAGTTTTTTCCCCCTTAACTGGATTTCGTTGTTTACGCACGTAAAAAGTCTGGCCGCGGACACCCAAGGAGCCTTCCAAAGGCACGTGTGTAAATGTCAATGCAATGTGAATGTAAACCTTGGGTTGGCACTTTTTACCAATCACGGGTTTGCAAACTACGGAAGGTCAACGTTCCAAAAACAAAAAAGAATAGTTATTAATATTTCCAAGCGTATCATGAGATTTTTTTCAAAATACAAAATAACCAACCAACGCTGTACCAAAGACATTAAAAAAAAATGTTCCTTTCTTACATATAATAAAGGTGTCGCACATTGTGCAGTTTTTCGCAAACGTCGAACACATTTTGGCGGCGAAATCGCAGCGAATGTTTTGTGGCGTCGAATTGGCCTCGCATAATTCACATTCGCGGGAAGTCTGAACCTGTCGAATCATGGAGCTATAATGGTCGAGTCTTGTTAAGGCGATCCTTTTTAAGCTTTCGTTCTATTATTTTTTCTTTTCGGCCAGGCCCTTCTTTGGAGTAGTGACCGTCGAGGAGGCCGTCCACTTTGCCCTGCGCGTGTCGGCAGCGGGCGCCCTGCTTCAAATTCCCCACAAGGCCTTCGAGGGCAAAGGCTGGTCCACCTACCTGGTCAATGTCGGGTATGACACTCTGTCCTTGCTCCTTATCTGTGTCATTACCACAGTGATTTAGATTGGACGAGTCGGACTGCCGCTTCAGAATTCAGTGAATAAATTCCAATAGGCACCAAGGATAAATACCCCCACTTAAAAAAAAACCGGGGAAAATACAAATTGCACAAGATCTACATCAAATTGAATATTGTTCCCCTCTTTCACTTTCTTATTGACACCATACAGGTGTGTCTACTTCTCCATTTCAGTATCTCCAATTTCCGGCAAAAAATTGTCTCAGAGTCCATTTTACACCCCTGTACCCCCAAAAGCTTCCCTAGAAGAAGCCCTGTCACTTTGAAAAAATGACCCCTCCATTCCATTTCAAAATAGAACGACGTTTGGATACAATATTTTCATCCAAAATGTCTCACAAATGCAAATTCAAAGACTTGTGTAGAGCTGGGACCGTAAGTATAGGGGCCACAAAACTGGATACAGCGTACAAATTATTGTGTAAGTGGATTTCTAAAGGGTGGGTCGACAAGAACGAGAAAAAAAGGGATAATCTTGATTTTAAATTAATGTGGCGCTTCACAGAACCTAGCCCCAAATACATAGCCACTCCACATGGCGTATGTGCAACCTTTTCCCAACTTTATGCACACGTAGATACACACAAAGTTGCAGTGTAATCACTCGAGAAATTACAGGACGCTGATCTAAGATAACGGGAAGGTAAAATAAGACTTTATCTTGCAACAGTAGTTTTACTCATTAAACCATTCTTTCAGTTACTTTTAAATTTTTACGTAGTAAAATTATGAGTGTAAAAGTCTGAAATATTGTGAGACAAAGATTGACATTTCTATGATTATGAGTTAGGTTTTACTAGTTAGAAGTGTAGTATTTAGCTATCGCTTATCGTTACATTTACAAGGCTGTTTATTAAAGCAATGTTAGTTTTAAATTTGATTCAAGATAGATAACAGCAGCAACTTATCTTTTCTTTTCTTTTGCTTTATTTGAAATAAAAAAAATACAAATAATGACATATTCGAAAGTTAGGTTTGTCTCGTGTAGGTAAGCTGGTAAACTGAAATGTTTTTTTACTGAAATAAAAAAAATTAGAAGTGGAAAAGATTGCAAATTGATTTATTACGGAAAAAAGAAGAAGTCAATGATCGAATGTTATGAAGCAAGACTAGCACGTGCTCCGTTTTTTGGACAAAATAAAAACTTGTTTAATGGATACATTAATGTGCCCATGGATACTTTAATGTTAAAAGAAATGATTGTTAAGATTCAATCAATGTGGTTTTACATATCAAAGTACCATTTTATTTCCGAATAAAAAGAAAAACTGCACAATGTGAAATCAGTAAAGTAATAATTTCACTATTTGTACAAATCCAAGAGCATCCTAGGCTCAAGTTCTCTTAGAGCATCCCAATGGTTCTTAAGTGTCCCGTTCCACACTGCCCTGATTGCATAGTCTTAGAGCATCCTGCAGCCACACAGCTAGCGCTCTGATTGCATAGGGGTTGATCTAAGTATGGGCTGGGATGCTCTAAGAAGAGAACCGTTTAGGTGCTCTAAGATGACCGTTGATGTGCCCTATCCCTACACAATCAGTGCAGTATTAGTGGCTTGGTGCTTTGAGAGGACCTGGGGTGCTTTAAGAGACCCCAATCCAATAAGTGCAATGTTGCTGGGATGCTCGGTGAGAACCCCCTGGGATGCTCTAAGAGAACCCCTATGCAATCAGTGCAGTGTGGGCTAGGATGCAGATCCCCACTTGGTATGGGCTGGGGACTGGGGTAAGAGACCCCCAGGATGTTCAGTGCAGAGCGGGTCTGGATGTTCTGAGAACCCCCTCCGACCTCAGATGCTCTAAGAGAACCCTATGCGCGAATATACGGGTGCAGACCAGTAAATCGGTCCGAAATTGCCTGCGCCGGCCAAATCACGATTTGCAAGCCCTCAAAATCTTCGGTATTTGAGCATGCTGTGGGCCATGAACTTGAAGGTTTGTTAAAAATATGGATGGAAACCGTGCACAGGACTTGGAGCTTGCAGTTCTGTGTAATTTTGATGTAATTTGGACCCTAAAAGCGCTCTACTTTGCAATGGAGTGTAGGCATCGTTTTTCAAAATGGCGATGGGCTTCATGACTATTTTCAGGGGTGATCGTCTTCAGATGGAAATTTCTCCTAAAAGTCATCAGTTGACCCCCCGTAAATTGAACAGAAATTGAAAGATGATGAAATAAGCTTTAATTTGATGTGTGTCTCGAACACCTTGGAGAGTTGTGAGTATTTTTCCCGAATTTTTGAAGTGGGAGCATGTACCATTGGGGTCTATGGAAGTTTATTTACTGGTCTGCTACCATACATACATATTGATATGATACGCCCCCTAGTGTAATGAGGTGTCCACCCCCGGCCCCACTTTCGAATTTCCACGGCCGGGCAAGTTTTGGATTTTGTCGGCCCATCCCCCCCCCCCCCCAACTCGCCGGCAAAGATTTACGCCACTGGTAATATTGGTCCATATGGATGATTGATTGGTCACTGCTCAGTGTGGCTATATACATTTCGTAAAGTGCAGCGATCGGGGTCAAGCATTGGGTCACACGGGTTGAGTCGTCGAGACGCGTTTTGAAAGAAGAAAATACTGATCAGCCGGCAATGTCTGGTCACCCTTCGTCTATCATAATTGTCATCAGATCAGATAGAGGGGGGTGCAGACCAGTAAATCGGGTCAGAAATTCCTACGCTGGCCAAATCACGATTTGCATGCCTTCAAATTCTTCGGTATTTTAGAATATTGTGCGCCATGAACTTGAGGGTTTGTACAAAATATGGGTGGAAGCCGTGCAGAGGACTGTGAGCTTGTATTTCCGTGAAATATGGATGATTATAGGCCCTAAAATGGCTCTATTTTGCACTGTAGCGTAGGCGTCCATTTTCAAAGTGGCGAAGGGCTTCAGGACTGCTTTTAGGGGGTGATCATCTTTGGATGGAATTTTCTCCCGAAAGTCATGGGTTAACCCCCGGAAAATTTAACCAAAAATGAAAGATGATGAAATAAGCTTTAATTTGATGTACGTCTTGAAAACCTCAGAGAGTTGTGAGTATTTTTCCTGAATTTCTGAAGTGAGGGCATTTATCATTGAAGTCTATGGAAACTTACTTACTGGTCTGCAACCAGAGAGACGCGCGCAACGTGCCGAATGATTTTTAAATTAGTCAGGCAGCTGGCAACCTCGTCCCCAGGGTGTCGAGCAGTACGCGCCCACCACTACCTGCTCTCTCACCCTGGTATTGGATCATTTGCATGTGCAAGATTTTTGCAGACGTATGCAAATGAGGAACAGTCTGGTGCCTGGATATGCGTTACACATTAGCGTTTGTTTTTGTATGCGGTGTCTGGGGTAAAAACAGAGTCAATTCGTAGCAGCGCGAGCACGGCATGAGTTACGAAAACACGATTTTTGAAATCAAACTGTTACGATCTTATCAAGACAACATGCAGTATCATATTTCATATTAATATGAGCAAATTGGAAAGGAAATTAGTATTTTCGAGAAGGCGTGGACGAATGATCGCGAAAACACGTACTGCACGTTGTGAATATATAGCACCAAGTACACGATAAAAATCCATTACTAGCCAATTGCGGTATCCAATCAGGATACAGGAAGAAAGTTTCCTATCCAGGGTTTACTATTGGAAACGCGGTTGGAAATAAAGTAAGCACTGGGGACGAGGTTGGGCAGCTGGTAGTTCTTGAACACAAGGAACCCGACTATATGACAGCATTGTGATGTAGCGAACAGCTTCGTAAGTGAAGTTCATTTTGAAAATCTTTCTTGGTTGTCTCAGAGCTCGTTAGAAAACCAGTTTGATATGTTGATAACTGCATGTAGTTATGGACAACTCTGGTCCAATTTCGCTGGATTTCTCTGTTGCTTTTCAAAGCTTGAAGCCCGTTGACATGTCTTTTCGTTCTGTTTTTGTGCAAGTGATTTTGCGTTTCTCCGTGCCAACCATTGAGGGCGCTGTTTTGGATTGCGCGCTTCTTTTGCAAATTTCATGCATTTGGACTCGGAGCATGCAGCAGGTTCGAATGGGCTGGGCTACTTATAGCCCCACTAGTGTGGCCGCGGTATGCTGCGCTGAACCTCTGGCCACACACCGTGGTACGCGCACTACTGAGGACGTTTTCATAAAAATTACAGGCATTTTCTTACATATGGTAAGAACATATGTACGCGAGTTGCAAATGCGACGGCTGTTTCCTGTGCCGTGGATCCTGAATAGAGATCAGTGCACGTGGCCCCCAGACGATAAATTCATGGTACAGGAAACAGCCGTCGCATTTGCAACTCGCGCCCTCGCTCGACAAGCAATTTGCATAAACGCGACGTCACAGCTTGAGGTCATCTCTTGTCACATTCAAAATGGCTGCCATCACCAGACGTTTCACGAGTGCATATGGGCTCCAGAAAGATTCAAGAATATCTCGGAAAATTGAACATCATTACACCTAAGCATCCCAGAAGTGATAGATGGGACATCATAGAATACAACCATATGTAAGAAAATGCCTGTAATTTTTATGAAAACGTCCTCAGTAGTGCGCGTACCACGGTGTGTGGCCAGAGGTTCAGCGCAGCATACCGCGGCCACACTAGTGGGGCTAGGCTACTTAATTCTAGCACTATCACATTGAGTCGCCGTAACGTTATGGAATTTTAAATCCTCCGTTAATAAACCCATTATTAAGGAAAGAGGAAAGATTCCGTACTAGGCCACCACTTTTTTCAAGCGCCAAAAAGTTCCATATTTTTATGGATATTTCCTCCACCCTCTCCTTTCCTTTTACTTTAGTCCTATTCCTTCCTCCATGGTCCTATTTATATTAATCAGTCACTTAGTGACTTACTTCATCGAGATTCGAACCTCTGACTCTCGTTTGAAACAACACTTTTCCCGCTACTTGCTAGCCCCACTTGTGTGGCCTCTGTATTGCTGCGCTGTACGTTAGGCCACACGTCTGGTTTCCCAATCTACTGAGGAGTTTAGTCCGAAACTTGCACATGAGGACTCTAGAAAGATGTCTAAATTTCTCTTAAAAATAGAAGAAATATTACCTGATCTACCCGGAGGGCAAAAGATAAGACATCATAGAATACAACCGTATGCAGTGGTATGTAAAAAAAAAAAAGCCAAAAAAAGGTGCGCCAGGCTTTGGACTAAACTCCTCAGTAGGTTGGAAAACCAGGCGTGTCTCCGAACGTACATGTACAGCGCAGCAATACTGAGGCCACACAAGTGGGGCTAGCTGCTTGCTACGTAGCACAAGATCGCTTGTTTGTATAATGATCAATCTTTGGACGTATTTAAAGTATCCATTGAAATAAACTAAATAGTCATCCTGGTCATGAGAAATTAAATATTCATAATGACATATTGCACTGTCATTGGCCGGCTCATGCGTTGTCATGGTTGTCGATGTCATGCGTATTACGTACCGCTGTCTTCCAGACACTTCAATCAATGTGACCGGTTGCCTCCATTGGTTCTGCACGACGTGTGCTTCCAAAATGTCCTCTAAAAACACATTTTTTTTCTGAAAATGTTTTCGCATTGCCAGAGCTTTTTGGATTCGTCTTGGGTGAAAGCACAAGGTGAGGTGAAAATTGATGTGTTTGGCGGCAGGTAAGTGGTGGCCCAATACACAATTCTTTCCGCAGTTTCTGATGGCTGATAGGTCACTGAAGGGAAAAATTAGTGATGGCCAGATATGGGAATCTTTCCCAAATGAATTGCAATTGAATTGTGACTACGCCAGGGTTCTTTCATTCTGAGGGCTAAGGTTAGGCTCAGAAATTTTAAGCCAACACTGTACTTTATATCTGGTCGAAAGGGTCTCATGCATTCTAAAAGTTTTAGTGTTTTTCATATCTGTGCCAAGAGGACTATTTTATTAGTTGGACTCTTTCATTAATCGCAGAGATTGACAACATGTTCAGTATGAAGGAGTCTGAAGTCCTGTCTCCCCAGTGGCTGGAGAGTGTGGTGGCTGCGGCTGGGGTGCTGACCATCGCGCTATCCGAAGCGGAGCAATTAATTGGAGTAATGCTGACCACAGGTACTAGATAGAAAGAATGAGAAATTGCCGCTGATTGTTTCTAGTGTTTTTACTCAGGGGCGTAACTGGGGTGAAACATCTGGGGGGCACCTGGGGGTGCACACATTCTTCCAAGGGGGCACTGACAGTAATTAAACTGCGGCTTGCCTTTTTCGTTTTTGGACTGATAAAGGTCTGCCTGCATATATATGGACGTAAATGCTATAGCTCTTACTGAAACACAAATCTCAGGGAGTCACGCTCCCGTTGTTACCAAATCTTACCAATAAAAATTAAAACAACTGGATTTTTCTATTGTTGTGCTCTCCGGAAAAGATGTTTGTGGAGTCCGTTTTTTAGGGCAGGCATGAGAATGAATTTCAATGAAAAAAAAAGGAAACTTGTGCAAAAACAGGAAAAAAAGATGTGAAATCGGGCCAAAAAGCCGCCAAATAGGCTCAAAATAAATAAAAACGTGGACATTTGGGCAACAAAAAAACCAGGAATTCCTGTTTACAGGAAGATTCTCATGCCTGTAAGGAGTTAGGGACTCCGCTAGCCCAGGTTGGGCTCCGTTGCGTACCGACGCGACGGTCAGTCATAATGCAATGAAGACGTCGTCCAACCTGGGCTCATTTTGAACCTATAGTTTAAACTCCAGCGTTATATGTCGAATTCCTGATGATCATATGCGCCGGAGTTACTCAAGCTATCTCTAACTAACGTTATATATTTGTTTCGTATGACTGCAACAGTGGATTTGTTCTCAGTATCCCTGGAGCAGGGCCAGTAACTATACCTCAAATAGTACACTCCCAAGAATGAATGTATAAATGAAATTATGAACAGCTACAAATATCAGCTTATAAACTTATGAAAAACATCACGGGGAAGAAATTTCTTGCGAATAGGCCTACCCAATCGGTAGTATGGCATTCACTGTTTCAAAACTTGCAACTACAATGCTACTAACGGCGAGCTCGATGTGTCCGTGAATTCACAGTACTTGCATTCGACATTATACAATTATGCGTAATTATTGCGGCGTTTGCCCAACAGTTTTGGCACTGGTTTTACTTCAGTGTTTTCTGCCTCCTTTGTAAGCACTGAGCAGCATATGAAGTCTGATTTAAATGGTCATTAATTCGAAGCCAACAATTTTGAAATTTATCCATGAGCACTTTAATTACTATGTTCTTCATTGACTAATTGATAAATCCACAAACCATCGAATGCTTGGGCGGTTTGGGGCAGTATAAGGAGTAACTGGCATGGTGCTTTGGGGCGGTACAGGGCGTATTGGGTTTACCCTAATCCAAACATTTGGGACTCTCAATATACTGTTTACGAGAGCCCCAAAACTTCAGATAGTAAAAACATGCAACATAAGATGTTAGACTGGCACATAAAACAACCAGTCCAACACCCCTTTATAGTACTGCATCAATCAACTGTGTCACAAAAAATCTGGTGCCTAGTCTCTATTTCTACACATTCTCTCAATAGTAATGCCACCAGACTACTCAAGGGTCACTCTTTCCAAAAGATCTTGGACATACATGTACATGAACCAGTCTCTGAGCCTCAAATTGAATCAATTTTTTTTACTCTCAGATCAGGTGCAAAATGTTGAAGAAAAGTCTCCTTTAATCCTAACTCCCTAGACCTTTTTGCTAGGATGTACATGTAGCCTCAATCTTGCAAAATCCTCCAATTGGCCTCATGGAAAAATAGCATAGCCTCAATCCTGCAGATTCCTCCATTATTTCTTGAATATGGTCCGTGGAGGGGTGACCACTGCCTGAATTCTGCCAAATCCTGCGGCAGTGACTGTCAATATGTTGAGGCTTGGCCAGTGACATCCTGGAGCAGTACGGAGGATTTCAAGCGTAATCCAGGCCTATATCTATGCATGGCTGAGCAAAAACAACACAAGATCAGGCCCAAGACCTTGACATCATACGAAGTCAGTAACACACTTTTGCCATGTTACCTCAATCCTCCAAATTCCTTCACTTTGGCAAAGAGGATTTTGAAGGATTCATGGCGGTTAGGGTTAAAAAATTGAATTGATACCTCAAACTTGGCTGGTGAGGAGTATTAGAGGACCTTGTCTTTGCCTCATGAACTTTTTTTTTTTTAAATTTTGTCAGCGAAAGTAAAGAGTGAGTAAAGTTGGCCTGATTTTGTTTGGCATATATTTTTCTGCACTTAGCGTCTTCCAATTATTCAATCGTAATAATAAAATCAAATACCAAAACCTAAGAAATAAGTGTAAAAGGATTAATACGTTTTTACATTTCCTCCACAGTATTTCTTGTAGGATTTCTTATCCAAGAGTTGGCAAAAGAACGGGAGGTGCCACTGTTTAGAAAAATACATTTCAGGTGAGAAGAATTAACATTAATTCACATTCATAAATACCTCAGACAGTTTAGCTATTCCTATTGGTCGAGAGCCGGTCTTAAACGGATGATAAAGACATGGCTACCTGGTCTTAAACACTTTTCCAGTGTCACAATAAAATGTGGACTCCTAAAAATCCAGTGCCTCTTATCGTTTCATTGGTTGAACGTTCACAATCCTCACCTAGGCATGCGCAACACTACCAGGGAGTCAGAATTTTATAGTTCTAAATTCAAAACGCAACGCGCTAGGTGCGTTCTGCGCAACATCGCGCAGAACATGATACGCGCGCGTCAATCTCCATAAAAGGGTTGTTTACATCTTACTCGCCAGCTGAACACTCCATTATTTTGCAAGAGGGATGTTTCAAAAAGCATAAAGTGAATTTGTTGAACAAAATCGGGATGTTTTGAACGAATTATATGATTTTTTCTTACCGAAAAGTATTTATTACCCTCGCCTCCGGCTTGGGTAATTATCAGCACCAAGACTCTAAGTGGTCTTTAACAGAGTGATAAAAACCTCCAGAGCACACATTTATTCCCTTAATAAACCATCCAAGATCTTTAACCGCTTAAAGGGAATATACAACATTTGCAAAAATCGAAAAATAAAACTACCAAGTTTTTACGAAATACCTTACTAGGATGTTGGTAAATGACAGTCTCAAGCATCTTGTAAAATTATGGCACCTGGTGTGAAGTCATGTGGGGGGAAAATTTGTCAAATTTAGCCAAAATTTGGCTAAACGGTCACCTTGCTGGCAAGTGTATTGTACATGGGCTCCCAAGATGCTAAAACAGTGTAAGAATAGGTCTTCAAAAGCCCTTACTTTGTCCTGGAAAAGTCATCGAAAAGTCACAGAATTTCATTTAAAGATTTCTGTTGGAACCCTGTCATTTCAGTTTTTGGTTTAAGAAAAACCCTCGTTTACCCTCTTTGACAGACCACACAGTAATTCCGGCCTATTGCTGGGCAACCTTCTCACCCCCATGGTAACCGCATCCGCACTTCTGCGGGTCGACGCTCCGCAAGTAAACCAGTATTTGGCAGCAGTCTATCTCCTATGTGTAGTGGTACCAGTGGCCGTGTTTCTGTGTGCAGTCAAGAATTTCAGACTCTCTGGTGTTTCGAAGCAACGTTTTGCACACCAGCTTTGGGTCATTCCCGTCTTCGGACTTCTTGTGTGGTCATCGTGGTCAGAACACCAGTTATTGTCCCTTGTCGCTTTGGCAGTGACAGGTTGGTCCTTTGTACACAACTTTTATCGGAGTAATGGAGCATGAAAGTTTGTTTCATCAGAGTAGAAGATGTTTTGTGGTGACACCATGTAGTCAAATTGCTTTTGTGACTTTGTATAATTCTGACTTAAAAAAACCCAGACAGTTCAAATAACTGTAAGCTCTGACAGGAGACTTATCAAGAGACTTGGTCTTTGGTCTCCTGAAGATGGAAAAAGCTTGTTTTTAATCGTTTTATCGTTATCACAATTTGTATCGTCGAGTACCTCATTGTGCAGAAAGTTCAAATTAATTAGACCTGTTTTTGTTTGTTGCACCTCCTAATTGTATTTCCAAAACAAAAAAATCACAAGTTTTAGACTGGTTGTAGACTAATGGAAAGAGTGGGGCAGTGCTATTGTATAGGATTACCCCATTTACTATTTTGTTGGTCCTAGAGTGCCAGACTAGTGTCCTTTTTGCGCCCATCTCAATGACTGACTGACTGACTGACTCTTGTGATTAAGGCTGCACCCGAATCAGCTGTCTAGAGCTAGGTCTAGGTCTGCGCCCATTGAAAACACGCGGGGACGCACTGACAATAGACGTAGCCGTAGCTCTGGAAGCCCGTTTTGGATACGGCCTTAGACTGGGTGTAGACTGGTGGAGGGAGTCGGGCATAACGCCTATACATGTTATAAGATGGAATTTTGCGTCGGGGTGATATAAATCAAATTAGGTTTTGCCCTTCACCGACGTTTAAACACTGTATACTCAGTGTGTTACCTCCCGAGTGAAAGTTGGAAAAATCACTCGGGTGGGACTCGAACCCACGACCTCCTGCTTTCTAGTGCAGATGTCTTACCACTCGACCACCGAGCTAACGGGATCGGTTGGCTGGTTCGAATCTGATGTACATAGCAGCGGGTACCGCATAAACTATTATAAGATGGAATTTTGCGTCGGGGTGATATAAATCAAATTAGGTTTTGCCCTTCACCGACGTTTAAACATTGTATACTCAGTGTGTTACCTCCCGAGTGAAAGTTGGAAAAATCACTCGGGTGGGACTCGAACCCATGACCTCCTGCTTTCTAGTGCAGATGTCTTACCACTGGACCACTGAGCTAACGGGATCGGTTGGCTGGTTCGAATCTGATGTACATAGCAGCGGGTACTGCATAAACTATTATAAGATGGAATTTTGCGTTAGGGTGATATAAATCAAATTAGGTTTTGCCCTTCACCGACGTTTAAACACTATACTCAGTGTGTTACCTCCGGAGTGAAAGTTGGAAAAATCACTCGGGTGGGACTCGAACCCACGACCTCCTGCTTTCTAGTGCAGATGTCTTACCACTGGACCACCGAGCTAACGGGATCGGTTGGCTGGTTCGAATCTGATTCGAAGTGATTTTTCACTCGGGTGGTAACACACTGAGTATACAGTGTTTAAACGTCGGTGAAGGGCAAAACCTAATTTGGCCTATACATGTGCTAAACCAGGCTAAGTGTGTATGACCAGATGCATGTGAAGACTTTTTTGCCTGGGTCTTGTTTTTAACACACTGTCCATTTTGTTGGCTGTTATTTTCAGCCTTTTTCTTCCTGACGAGGTTGCTGTATTTCCTACCCAAGAGTTTCACATTGGGTGAGGCAGTCCTCATCTCTGAGGCCTTGACGCTACTCACACTACAAGCTGCTTTCTCACTGACGGAAGGGGTTGGGAGTCTACTTGCTTGCTTACAGGTCAGAGAGTGACGCCTTATAAATTCTGTATTGCTATTTACCCGAATAATCCCAAATCCTCCAAAATCCTCTTTGCAAAATGGAGGATTTTGCAGGATTGAGGCTACATGGCAAAAGTGTGTTGCTGATTTCGGAAGACGCATTGTGTCAAGGTCTTGGGTCAGACCCTGTGTTGTTTATGCTCAGCCGTGCATAAATTTAGGCCTATGTTATACTTGGAATCCTCCGCACTGCTCCAGGATGTCACTGGCTCTGCCTCAACGTATTGACAGTGATTGCCGGAAGATTTTGCAGGATTGAGGCAGTGGTCACCCATCTAAGGTCCATATTCAAGAAATAATGGAGGAATTTGCAGGATTGAGGGCGTATGCTATTTTTTTACAAGGAGGCAGTTTGAGGATTTTGCAGAATTGAGGTTACATCCTAGCGAAAAATGCCCTGGGGAGTTAGGATTAATAACCATTCTGCAATCTTCTGCGCTTCAGGTTTTACAAATCCACTTTTGCCCCTAAAGTTAACACCCACACTTTAAAATTCCTTTGAGGTAATCTTCTGTGGAATATGGATAACGTAAATCACTGCCCAAGTCTTTTGTGTGGTTAAGCGCAGGGCAAACAGGCAGATTCAGTCACCCGTCACTGTTCTTCACAGTGCTGCTGAGTGGTTCTCTCTGTGACACAAGTTACTTTAACACCTCGTATCCCTTCACCTGAAACTGACCTGCAGGGTTTTAAAGGGTTTTACATATTGCTCTGAATAATTGACTTCCCACTAGGAGGTTTAATACAATTTTTGTTTAATGTTTTTGTACTAACATTTTCAAATCAGGTTTTGCCCTTCACCGACGTATAAACACTGTATACTCAGTGCGTTACCTCCCGAGTGAAAGTTGGAAAATATCACTCGGGTGAAGGGCAAAACCTAATATGATTTACAGCACCCCGACGCAAAAATTCCATCTTACGAGTACTGACATTTTGTTACATTTCAAAAAGTCGTTGTTTGCAGTAGGCCATGCTGTATTGGACTCAAATTGGCCAACCTACCTTTGAGCGTTAAGGTTCATAATCCAAGCAAAAACTGAGGTCTAATATACATTGTAGGTGCAGTCAAGTATAATTTTGTTTTAGAGTTGAAAAAAACTTCTTCCCTATGCAAGGAGGAAAATTAATGGGCATCCCCCTTTACACAAAAAAAAATCACATTTGCGTTTATATATTATTATTACGATTACCAAAATGCTTGTCTGACGTTGAGACTTTCTGTTGTTGTGTGTGCAGGTTTTGGTTCTAGGATGTGTAGTCATTGCTATAGCGATTTATCCAGTCGCAACAAGATTACAGACTTTGTCACGCGGTCAACGTACCAGTTGCAAACCATCAAAGTGAGTATAAAGATAACCTCACACAATCAAAAAATCAAGCAAGAGTTTTTCAAAGCATTTTTGATGGTCACAGAGGGCCCGCCTAGTGTCCAATTTGCACCTATCTGACTGACGGACTCACTGAATAACTTATTTGAGAGACGGGCAGTGCTATCAAATAGGATTACCCCTTAACCCTGACCCTCCAGGATATATGCGACACTTGTCTAAATGGCAAGCCTGCCCAGTGCAGCAAGATCCATCAGGTCAAATGTCTCAAGGCCAAACTGCCTCAGAGTCTGTGGTCACCGAATGCAGTAGGACACAACTGTGGCATTGGTCAATGGGACTAGCTCTCATTGTCTCAGAATTGGCCGTTGATGCACTGGTGTTGATAGATAAACGCATCAAAGTGCACCAGACTTTTCCACCTGATGCGCTGTGGTGCGTCTATCAGGGTTAGGGTTAACATCAATGGGCTAAATCTAGCCTGTTGTGTAGACCACTACTTTGTTTATGGTTTATGGTTTATTTTTTTCATATCATAGCACAAACAACATAATAAACAGGAAACTATATAAAGAATGACAAACAATGATACGAGGGATCAAGGTAAAAAGCATATGCTTGTACAAGACCTGGAACCCGTAATTACAAATTAAGCTAATATATTAATATGTACATACAATAGGCTGAATTCTATCGGGTAAATACACTTATACTAATACAATTGAAAAGAAATAAAATAAACAGCAAAAATATTCACATTTGTATGAATATACATAGGCCTACACAGTACTTTCTTACGTCCATACATTACAAGAGATAAATCAATTAATTAATTACAAAACAGGTAAGGGAGGAAGGGGCAAAGAAGCAAAAAGTGGCCAAGGAATTATAAAACAATACTATATTTTTCAACAATCTGTGAGATGACATGAATATACAATTTATTGGGATACTTAATTATCAGTATAATTTGTCAGTAGCAACGTTTTCATGTAGGTTTTGAAGTTCTTCATTGATCTAACGATAGGCATTGGTTTGAGGTGGTTCCACAATAGAAGTCCTTGGTTTCTGACAGTTGATAAGTTCATTCCGCACACTAGTGACTGACTGACTGACTGTTACTTGTGAACTGGCAGTGCTTTCATATAGGATTACCCCGTAATACTATCATGACTGCGCTGAAAACCAGTCCCACTGTGACGACAAATGCATGAAAAAACTTCCAGTCAAAAAGCCATTCTGAATCAATCGAATAGAATTTTGTGTGCCCTGCACCCGATTTCATGAAGCGCTGCAACGCGTCGCAACTCGAGTTACGACGTGTAACACGTCGCAACTCGAGACACGTCGTATCTTCCATTTCACGAAAGTTGCGATGTGTTGAACGCGTCGTAAGTTCCTTGACAACAGCTTAAAACACGTCGCAAGTTAAGACGTGTCTTGTGGTCGTCGCAAAATAAGAAGAGTCATTTCTAAGCCAGTTTTATGCCATAAACATTACATTAACGAGATTATAATACCGAGGCAATGTGTGTAAAGTTGTAAATAGAAAATTCATTGAATAATTATGAATTAGACCGAAATATTAGAATTGAAATTTCAAAGTAGCTATACAGTGCAATGAGAGTTTGTTTTCCTTCAAAATTACATCGCACGGCCACCATTTTGTTTTACGTTTTAACAAATTTCGAGCTGAGATCCGACGACTCTTTGTTGAATATCAGACGACTATTTACTGTACGCTGACTAAATACATAAAACAGTCACCGAGTTGTGCTATAAATACACCTACGACGCGTCGCACTTACGACGTGTCGCACTTACGACGTGTTTTGTGAAATGGATCGCAGGACGCGTCGCAGCTGCGACGCATCGTAGAGATACGACGCGTCGCATCGCTTGGGAGCATCGTAAGTTACGAAGAGTTTGATGAAATCGGGTGCAGGTACCATCTTTACTAATCTTGTCTTGTGACATGTCGTTATATCAGGGCCCAATTTCATGGCTCTGCTAACCACGGAATTCCGTGCTTATGATCACTTATTTGTGGTAACCACGCTATCAGAAAAATTCTGTGCTAACCCTGTAAGCACAGAATCCTTTAGTTACGAGATGTACCCATGCGCAGATGCCAAAATTCCTCGCTAACCCCTGAAATACGCTTACCGAAAGCACAGAATTTTCTGCAGGGATTTTTTGCTAACGGTAAGCAGAGCCAAGAAATTGGGCCCAGGACAGTGTATTTCACTTTTGCTAAACTAGTTTAACATTTCCAATTTCTAGGCAAGCCAACACAGCCTACATGAAGTTGTCAGCATATTTCTACCTGTGCCTTGTAGCAGCCATCGTTCTCGTCCTTCTCCCCTGGCTTGGATATTTGCTTGGACGTGGCCCGCTCCGCTGGGGCATACTCTTTGTGATTGCGACCAAAACAAGAGTAAGAACAATACCCTTGTTATGAGTTTTGCGGTATCAGATTCCAACCAGCCAGCTGACCCTGGCAAGCTCGGTGGGCGAGTGGTGGGATGTCTGCACTAGTAAGCAGGAGGCTGTGGGTTCGAGTCACACCCGAGTAGTTTGTGGATTTTGTCCAGTTGCATCTGGCGGTTTTGAATATCTGAATATTCGGTCCAATGCACTTTTGAGAGTAATCGAATACTAAATTATTCGAAAATGGACAGCCTTACACTCAAGGGGTACTCTTCAGTGGAAAAACCATTGATGCAAATATCAGCAAGAAGTCAAGGCTCCTTTATACAAACAGCAAAAGTAGATTTTTTATTTCGATCACATTACCACTACAGCTTATTTTACAAACATTTTCAGCCATTTAGAATAATTTGAATTGAATTTTGTGCACTCTGGGACCATCTTTACTACTTTTGCGTTGTCTTGGTATTTTTTTTCTTTTTCTCCAAGATTCTGTTGTTCTGTCTGTGGGTGCTTCTCGTCATGGGAGCGGTGGGCGTGGTCACGCTGTGGGGGTCCTCATCTACCATCGTCAGGAAGTACTTCCACCTCTTGGCTGTGTGTATTTTCGTCCCTGGTATCCTGTACGATGTGCACTTACTTTATCTAGCATCGGCGGGAACCCTTTTCATCTTTATTGTTTTGGAGGTCAGTTTTTCAATTGAAATATCAAATCATTCTAATTCTACAACTTGCGAAAATGCATCCGAAACCGTTGAACTGTACCCAGGTACCCGACCGCTGATATCAGGAACCCGTTCTATATTATGGGATCGGGTACCCTAGAGCTTCGCTCGTACCCTCGCCCTGCAAACAGGGCGCTGAGAAGGGCTGATGAGCTTCACAGAATCTTGTGAGGGAAGTACCCATGACATTCTGGGTAACTTATCTTGACCTTTCCATGCATCGCATGCAGCTAGCGCGCGCTACGTATGATAAACAGCTGCAGCGAGATTGTGTGTGTGCTGTGTGCTACATCACAGGTCAACGCAAAATCTATCCAATGAGAGCTCAAAGAGATCAGCCCTTCCCAGCGTCATGTTTGAAGGGCGGGGAGTACGAGCGAACCCCAGGACTAGTTTTTACTTAGTCTAGAGGCTAGACGTTGTTATTGTTTGTACATGATAACCTGCCGCGCCGCCGCGATAACCGGCTGCCGCACGAGGGCGCTATCACGACCAACCAATATCAACCAAGAAGCCGTCAGAACAACGTCTAAATCACTTGCTATTGGTTGTGTAATGCGCGCACCTTTTTGGCCTAATATATGCAGTGCGCAATTTGAAAAATTCATAGTAGTTCCGAAGCAAACTCTCAAATTTCTTCCAGTAGGTTAAAAGATGCAGCGCATGCGCACTAATTTCCCCCATTTTTCAGGGGGAGATTTCAGCAAGTGATCTAGACGTTTTTGACGGGTTCATGGGCAATATTGGTTGGTCGTGATAGCGCCCTTGCGTGGTGGCTGGTTATCGTGGCGGGTTTTCGGATACAAACAATAACAACCTCTAGCCTCTAGACTAGTTTTTACTAGGCTTGTCTTTTCTTGTTTTATTTCTCTAATTAATTGTGTGTGTATCTCTCTGAATATTCCAGTTCCTAAGGATTTTCCGCGTGTGGCCCGTTGGTGACATTCTACACAATGCCTTCCAGGCGTTCATAGATGCTCAGGACTGTGGGGTGGCCATTCTGACACACATCTACTTACTGCTTGGAATGGCCTTACCGGTCTGGCTGTACATGGAGTCCCCACACAGTCAATTTGGTAAGATATAGTGGTGTTCCCTAACGCGACGCACTTCGACGTTTACCCCGACTTTCCTCGTGTAGTGCTGCCAAACTTCTTTGTTGACAAACCTCAAATTCATTCAGTAAAATACTGGTAATTTTACCTTATAATTAATGCTTGCTATTTAACCTCTGTGAACAATTTCGGTGTCATGAAATTTGATCCGAAATTCAAAAACAGTGGCGTCCGGAAATGGTGCACAAAATCGGTTGAGTGTTCCCTAACGTGGCGCACTTGAATACATCTCGGAAAATTCCAAATTAACATTTAAGAATTTTTGTAAAGTTGATATATTCTGATAAACCATTACTATCTGTACTTTACGTACCCAATTAAAAGTTTGTTAGAAAATTATTTTCTTATTTTTGGGGGACATTTTCAAAGGGTTCACTGTGCACTTTGAAATAAAATCGGAAAATCAAACCGAAATACATTTTTCTTTTTACTTTGTAACGGGTAGATAAACTTGTGATTCATGAACGGGAGTGTTTAGAACTTGATCAAATTTCACTTTCTGTGAAATTTCAGGTAAAACTTTGGCTCTAGATTGGCGCTGCAGACGAAAATTCAAAGTGCGCCACGTTAGGGGCCGCGCCATGTTAGGGTACATCAACAATAACTGTTTCTAAAATGGATTTTGTTAGGGCTGTGATGATACTCGACTACGAGGTACCTGTATGGTCTATTTTATTATCCAAAAACATCTCAGAAGTGCTAGTTAAATGATTGGTTTAGATCTGGTACTCTTCATTTCAACATCCTCTCATGTGTAGGGGCCACTTGAAACTCTCAATTGAGAGAAAGAAAATGAGGGTATACAAGTCGTGATTTGGCCGGCGTAGGCAGTTCTGGGCAACTGGTTTGCAACCATGAGTTTATCTGAATGTGCACATACCCCTTGTGTAGCGGTGTGCATTTACTGGTAGTACGGGAACCGGATACCCTATTGAAGTAAACCCAAGTACCAAGGAACCCATAAAAGAAACCCAACCCTTAAATCCAAATCCTGGCTAGCTTTATGGTGTAAACTGCAACTTTAACGAGTGTCATCTGTCTCGCGTTACAATGCACATAAACACGAAATCTGTTTTGGTTTTCCGTGTAGCTCGGTTTTCATCTTGAAAATTCCCCACAAATGGCATTAAAAACCTTTCGGACCACCAAAGTGTTATTGAAACTTGGACTTTTTGTTGTTGTATGCATCAAGAACTTGGTCTGAAACTCTGTCTTGTTGCAGGGACCTCTTTGGCCATTTACAGCGGTGTTCTGTCCCTGGGCGTTGGTGACACGGCTGCATCTGTTGTAGGTTCCCTTTACGGCAGGATCAGATGGCCAGGTAGCTATGCACACCATCCTCTTCTTCACTTGTCTGCTTTTTGAGCCTACATTAACTGTTTTAGAACAGAAGTAATTGCCTAAAATGTATCTGCCCCTTTCTTGCTGGAAGTGTCCTTAAAGGAAACATGCAGTGGAAATTCAGCTCATTTTGTTTTTATTCACATTACTATGTGTTGCAACAATACATACAAGATCTTAATACTTGTTTTCATTGAAAGTGGTAGTTTTTCAATTATTAGCAAATCCTTTCATCAATACATGTAAGAGGGCGCTATTTTGCTTTTTTTTACACAAGGTACTCCTTGTCAAAAGTGTATATCAACAGTACAAAAATAAGTCCTTCAAAATTACCCTCAAAAAAAAGTTTTGAAGAAATATTGCGCTATTGTCCAAACAAGCTGTTTAACATGATAAACAAGTAAAAAGTGGAACTTACTCCAAGAAAATAAAGAAAACTTTGATATATATTTGTACACAAAGCTATGGAGACACTACTGTTCTGCCTTGAATGCATCTGGCTTTGGCTCATGAAAATGGAAATTTCATTAGCATAAAAACTAAAATGTTGAAATTTCTCCCTTTTACTGCGCTACAGAGGAGGTGGAAAGTCAAAGTAACATGACAAGAAAGCTGTTTTAAATGTATTTAAGTCATAAAAATCCTATTACATGTTCCCTTGAAGTTTGCACTGATAATTACTATTAACCCTAATCAACTCCCTAGCATGATTTACTAGGAATCATACCCATCCTGGCAAATTCCAACACCATATGGGAAACTGTGCACACATATTTCTGACTTTGATTCTGGAGGTGTGCCAACCCAATGTAAAAGACTGTCAGTTTAGGGGTACTGTACCCATCCTGACAGATTCCAACAATACATGCTGTTGGGGTTTGATGGGTTGAGTTCTGTTAGGGTTAAAGACAGTAAGATGTGACCTGCTTTGTAAAAGTAACAGGTTGCTAAAAAGGTTACCTTGACCATTAAAAACAGATATTGAAAAATATTTGAAGAGAATTGTTGTTAATTTCTCATTGTTTGTTTTATTTCTTATTTTGATTGGGTAGCCTATTCAGTGGAATCCACTGATCTCCCATGGGTCCCAGTAAAGAGAAGACAATGTGAAGAAATTACAGTTTTAGAGGTGGGAGGACAAGCCCAGAAGAATATTCTGGGGAAAACCCACGGAATCAGGTAGGGACTGAAAACCCAATCCACATATTGGTCCAGACGGGATTCGAACCTGGGTCACAGCGGTGGAAGGCGAGGAGAGTACCACTACACCAACCTGACTCCTGAAGTAAGCAATGAGCTACCAAGAAAAAACTTGTTTTCTCCAGAGTTGAAGTCAAGTCCTCACATGCAGTAGTGAAGTTTTGTCAAGATTTTTCCGGATATCAGGTTAAACCAAAAAAAAAAGAAAATCCCTTTTGAAATCTGTCGTTAACTGCAAATGCAATCCTTTGTCATTGTTCATTGTCTGGTTTCTTGTGACCAACAGGTAGTAAAAAGACTGTGGAGGGGACCTGTGCGGCCATCTTGTCTCAACTGCTCGCCTGTCGTCTGCTCTTCTACCTGGACCCAAGCCTCTCTGCTCATCCCCCAGGATGGTCTGGTGTCATATGGGTGGTTAGCTTAACCTCTGTCTTAGAGGCCGTGACCACGCAGATAGATAACCTAGTCTTGCCGCTATTCATGTACTCCCTGTTGCTGAGTTTATGATAAAGATTATGGCCGATGATTTTTATGCCAAAGACTATGGCTATGTCCAAATTACATGACTGTGGCTTCCTATGGCTATGGCTTCCATATTTACGCACGCACCTATGGAAGCGGCTGAGAGCCACTTCGCATTGATGTGTGTGATACAGCCAGCCATAGCCATGTAATTGAGACACAGCCTGTGGATAATACGGGTGCTTTTAGCTTTTATATTAACATAATACATGTGCAGTTTCTGTCCAAAAATATCTCACGGCCAAAGAAAAAAAAGTTACATGTGATGTACCTAAGTTATGTCAAGTTTTAATAATGTGGGAGGCAGTGGCGATTGTTTTGAATATTTTCGAGAAATATTCATATATCTTATTTGTCAATTGAAAACTGTTTTTAGAATTTTTCTAAATTTTTTTCCCGGAACCTTTGAATAAGAAACTTGGTCAAAAGACCGTTATGTTAAGGAAATGCTTTCAATATGTTTTCAACATTTTTCATTTATTAATCTGTTCTTTTTTTAAAATTGAAACAAAACATTAAATTGTAATTTATTTTTTTATACTTTTTAACAAGCATTTATGTTGGAGAAAAGAATGTGTAATTACATTAGAATAAACCTAATTGGTTCCAAAGGAAGAATGCATGTTTTTATTGTGTTCATGTGATTGTGTTGATTTTTTGATATATTTTTAGGATATGATGAGTGTAGTTGGTACAATCCAAGAGACTTGGGACATTGCATTATTTAAAAATAGCGCCCTCTCTTGAAAGAACGTGTCAGGTACGGCACTTCCGGGTTGCAGACCGTACCATTAGGAAGGAGGTATTATTTACATTCAAAATCAAACTAGTAAATAATTAAAGTAGTAAATAATTACCCCAGATCTATGTATAGCAAGATGTAAGCTTATCGTATTATTTTTACATTTGATTTAGAATTTTTTCAGGGAATACTAGGTCAACAAGTCACAATCGTGAGTTTGAATAAAACAATTTCGCAAAATATGTCCACTATTTATTGGAATAGAATGACCTGACAACAAGCGCGTCATAGGATACAAGATGGCAGCCCCCTTCGTCTGAGTTTTTTTTTTTTGCAGAACTTGAATCGACAAATTTTCTGTTAATCCAGGGGACCAGGTGTTTTTGAAGGGTTTTATAATTTACAACACACAATGAGTTCACCCAGGCCAAAGTCGTCAAAGCCAAAATCGTACCAAGCAGAGGCCCGATCTGGCTTGGGTGCAACGAGGCCGAAGACCTCGGGCAGCGGAGTCCAGCAGAGAGGGCCGACCAGACAGACGAAGCAACCGCCCGTGGGAACAGCAGGCGCGTCCCGTTCCCAGCCGGCCAGAGCCCAACCCAAGTCAACGGGCCCAGGCACCAAGGCTCTAGTCCCACGAGGCTCGCGTAATGCGCCAGGACCAATGGAAGTCTTTCGTAATCCAGACAAGCGTATCGCAATGTCCAAGCATAATGGCCTACTCCATCCGGAAGGTAGGCCTACTTATTTTTGGCAAGAGTTCCTTACTGGATGGCCATCACTAAGTTTTTCAATGCACCATCAGAAAGCAATAACATATCCTAAAAGTCAAATTTAGCCGGGAAAATATTGAAACATTTACTGAGAAAACAATTGGATTGTTTTTATTTTGGCAGTGTATATTTTGCCGGAGACGGCAAACCTTTAGTAAACGTTAGTTTGCCGGATATGCACTGAACATGCGCAGTTACTGTTTTTTTGTACTTAAACATTTTCCGGTGACAAGTTTTAGTTTGGCTCCATGCAAAAATTATCGTTGTTACCTCGTATTCACAAGATGGGATTCAGACCATTTTATAATTTCGGACTTTATTTCCCTTTTAAAAAAAATCCTCCAGAGCCACAAATCTGAAAAAGAAAATGTAATACTCTGCAAAAAATGTTTGAGACATGTTAAAATAATAAAAGAAGAATATTCTTACTTATTTGGGGATGAGAAAAAAAACTTTAAAAATGTGGTGCGGTCGGAATCGAACGCGAGTTATCCCGCTTTCTAGAGCCTTTGCTTAACCATTACACCAAACGTGCTACACAACTTTTGATGGGAATTTAATACATCTTATAATTCAGCCCTATTTTAAAGAGTACAGCGCCCTCTGTTGATATGGATTGCCGCCGGCAAACCTTTAGTAATCGTTAGTTTGCCGTCATTACCTCCGGCAAAATATCCACTATCTTTTATTTTAAGACCAGTCTCATACAGCACACTGTTTGTGCACAGGGTATCAAGTGATGTCCAGGTATGGAACTCTTTCCACCAAATGTGCTGACATTATTTTCAGTAGCATTGTGTAAAGGTCTCATCTGTCTATGTACGAATGTAATATGGCGTACCACCTTTTCTTCACATTTTATTCTAAGAAATATTTCGATAATATTTTCAAAAATATAAGGCAGTGTATATTTTGCCGGAGACGGCAAACCTTTAGTAAACGTTAGTTTGCCGGATATGCACTGAACATGCGCAGTTACTGTTTTTTTGTACTTAAAACATTTTCCGGTGACAAGTTTTAGTCTGGCTCCATGCCAAAATTATCGTTGTTACCTCGTATTCACAAGATGGGATTCAGACCATTTTATAATTTCGGACTTTATTTCCCTTTTAAAAAAAATCCTCCAGAGCCACAAATCTGAAAAAGAAAATGTAATACTCTGCAAAAAATGTTTGAGACATGTTAAAATAATAAAAGAAGAATATTCTTATTTATTTGGGGATGAGAAAAAAAAACTTTAAAATGTGGTGCGGTCGGAATCGAACGCGAGTCATCCCGCTTACAAAAGCCTTCGCTTAACCATTACACCAAACGAGCTACACAACTTTTGATGGAAATTTAATACATCTTATAATTCAACCCTATTTTAAAGAGTACAGCGCCCTCTGTTGATATGGATTGCCGCCGGCAAACCTTTAGTAATCGTTAGTTTGCCGTCATTACCTCCGGCAAAATATCCACTACCAAAATATAATGTCTCAAACTAATGGCAACATATGAAGTCGAATTTCTCACCTCCAGGCTCCAAAGTTAAATATATAAGATAGACTTCTTTTCCTTAAATACAATACATATTTTGTGTTTTGGAACATTCAAAATACTATTTATCAGACATTCATTTGAAGACTGTTACTTTTGCGTGGTTACTGATTACCCGTAGTCCCATAAATGTGACGTTAATACTGGACTACCTCCGTATTAAACGTCACAGATCCAGATATGGTATTTGGACGGAGGGTCCGTTGCTAAGGGAGTCAAAAATCCATTCAAAATCGCAATTATTTTGTCACTTTATACTCGCCCAATGCCGTTAACAACTGCTTAATATCAACAAAACGTTAAATTCGGCACCTTCAGAGGTCTAGTTTTCTTGTAATTTCGAGTTGAATTCGGACGACTTTTACAGTTTTGGTCAAAAGTGCGCCCGCATACATGTACTTTTGACCAAAACTGAATGACAGGCAACAGCCGTACAAATGCACATTGTCAAAATTTGATGCAAGCTAGTGAGGGCGCGATTTATCACACCATGAATAATGCAACACGACGCTTTCGTGAACAATGGAAAGGAAATTGTATGACTTCACGGCAAGAGTTTCAAACTGCAAAACCTTTTTTAGTTGTAGTGCATCAAATTTCAAATTTCAGGTTACAGCATGCGACCCATTATCCCCGCTGAAAAGGCCGAGTTGATATCTGTCGCCCGCGCCATGAACCGCGAGGAGTTTGGACCACGCCTCCAGAAACTGTTCCATCCTGAGACAGAAGCAGCCACTGAGGCAATACAAACCGGTAAGCACTAAGAATAAAGGCTTCCCTTCGTCTTTTAATTGAAAAAAAATAAATTATTATTCATCATTCGGACAAATTTTGTATTGTCATGGTTGTATTTCAGTTCTATGGTTTACTCATTGAACGACTTAAAAAAAAAATACCAGGATAACAGAATAACAAGACATCAAGAGATACAGAATTTGATTTTCCTGGTTATTAACCAGGTAAGTAGCTGCCATTTAGCAAGTATTAAGGGAATAAAAAAGGCTGGTTTCAAATTCAGGAAACACATCTACATGTATTCAGGAAATTTAGAATGCATTGCTGTGTGCATGCATATGGCTCCAAACACAGAGGAAGTCCAGTATTTGGGACACATTTATGAGGCTATTACCACATGTACCAGGTAATCCTACACAATTGTACTGTCTGGCCGTCATCATCAGCTAACAACCAGGCTAAGCCACAAGTGACAGTCAGTCAGTCAATGAGATAGCCACAAAGGAACTGCAGGAATGCCCTCTGAGACTAGCAAAAATGCAGTGATCAAAGATCAAGCAGGAACGACAAAGATGGGTAGTAATTAAGAAGATACATCTACAAGAAATATTCTTATTGACCATGTCTGTACTTATATATATAAAACCCTTTAAAAAAAATCTTTTTCATTTCAGGGGTCTACATTGGTTGGAGATGTCCAGAGTTCACCTGGGATTGCATCCGAGTTGGGAGGGAGTCCAGATGCTTTTGTGGCCACGTTTTGAGTGAACATGCATCGTACAATGGTGGGTCCTTTGTCAGATATTTGGATTCTGTGCTAAGCATATCAGAATTTTCAATAATTGATGTATTGGAAATCCAATATCGAGAATATTTGATATATTGATTATCTCATGTAAAAGTTAAAGACCATAAAGTAGACACTTGGATTTAAAAAAAATCTTAATTCATAATTTTCCACGGTTTTCTCTGGAGCATATTGCTCAAACTTTTTGTCAGCACTGAGAGTTTGTCCAGAACAGGCAGTTTCTTTTGAGGTTTTACATTGGGGAGACCGCGAATTCCAGCAAACGCAGAGCACAAAGCGACGCTGCTTGGCATTTCGCGATGTTTTTATTTTGAGTCTCAAGCACACGTTGCTGCCAAGTTTTATTTCATTATAGAGCAAACGTTTAGCACAAAGTAAAAGCACAAATGGGAGATTTATTTCGATGATAATCTGACGTATTTTCAATATTTTTGATATTATTCCTTAATATCCAAAATTTTGATAACATTGAAAAATTGATATCAGCGATATCGATATCAAAAGTACCCCCTCAACAGTTACAAAGCATAAACGGGAGATTTATGTTGACGATAATCTGACGTATTTTCGATATTTTTTATATCATTCCTCAATATCGAAAATTTCGATATTTCGATATATGATTAAAAAATTGATATCGTTGATATCGATATCAAAATCATATCAAATAATCGAGTTATATCGATATATTGACTGTGCTTATCTCTGTGTAAAAGTACCCCCTCAACAGTTACAAAGGGAGAGTTGGAGAGACCACTGGGAGGGGCATTTAAATCTCTGCACACGGCCTGTATGTTTTAACCCATTGTTTAACCCATGTTTTAGCACCTGTACTACATTGTGTTACATTGTATTATTCACTGTTGAATTTATAAACCATAGAGTGCTGGGGCAGTTTGGACAGTACAGGGACTAATCTGTTAAACAGAAAGTTGAGTACAAAAACTTAAACATTGCAAAAAATTTGGGTCCCCTATATTTTGGTCGCCCAGGAAGTTTTTTGAGTCTATGTTTCTTTTTCCCCCCCCCTTTTTGCCAGGTCGAAGTGTCCAAGTGCCCTGTCGACACTGCTCCTGTCGGGCATTTGCCTTCATCCCCGGCAGACCGGAGGACATCGGGGAGTTTTGGTTCCAGCGACGGCGGGACTTTGATCCGACGACATGGCGTGCCAAGTGCCGCTGCAAACACACCCACGAAGATCACGACTGCACTGGGATCAGGAGGTGTAGAATGAGAAGTACGTTTATCTTTGCAGTGTTTAATTGACCTGAGTCCATCACAAGTTTGTCATAATTCCGTTCAAAAGTAAATCACAAGTCCTTTCATGAGTCCAGTCACAAGGAGGGTACTCATGAGGACTTGTGATGGACTCAACTACAACAATGGTTTACCATGCAGCATTCCAAGCCAAGTTCGCGTAAGGACTATAGTTGACCAATGGTTAACCATAGTTCGACTAACGCTTGCCCGAACTCTGTCTAGTCGACGGTGGTTGACTACGCTAGTCGACTATTTGGAACCAACCTACTGGGGCTGGTTGCATCGCTGGTAACCAATAGCCGCGCGCATTCATAACGCTAGCAGAGAGCCAGGATCCAGAAGTTTTGCGATGACATTTTGACCAGCGTTTGACTAGAGACGTTCGCACGTTGCTATCAGTGCGCAGGCGTAAGGTACGTCACAAATCAACCACTAGTCGACAAATGGTCCTTGCCCGAACTTGGTCCTAGGCAAGCTTGTCCTCACAAGTCCCCGTAAGTCTATCACAAGTCCTCCAGTCCGAAGTTAAGTCACAAGCTATTCGAAAGAACTGCGACGAAGACGTTCCTTTGTGATTGCTCTTCCCCCTGTTACTTACCGGGCATGTGAACTGCCTTGTGATTTACTTGTGACCAGCTAGACTATCATGCTGAGCACATCAACAGATATACTACAAATTTATTAGTGGACTAACAAGAAAGACACAGAAATAGCGACAATTAATGTTGTCTTTTTTCACATTAACCCAAAGCAAGCTTCAGCCAAATCCATTTCTGATGTTATAATTTCATCATTTAGTCAGAATAGTTTTAGCGCATGAAAAAAGTTCATCAGCCTGGTGAAATTTCAACTTTGTAAATGAATTTTCTATAAACACAGCCAATTACTTTTAACACATTGGCATTTGTATAACATTGTACTACACTGTATATGTTCCTTGATGAATTCATAAAACAATAGAGAGCTGGGGCAAGTTGGGGCGGTATGAGGAGTGGCAGGGTGTGTTGGGGTAGTACAGGGACTGATACATTTAAGCGCAATTCGTGATATTTCTTTTGGACGGTTCCTTTTGTGAGATGACATCTACCATCCAAGCACAAATAGCATGCTTTACTTAAACTTTAGCAGTTGTATTTGATTGACTGTTCTCCCCAGGTTGTGGGTGCGGCGCGTTCAATTCCAACTTCCTGTGTGCTGCATGTAACCGACACTGGGAGGAGCACGTGACGGTGTTTGAAACGGAAACCGAACGACATCAGAAAAAAATCCCATACGGTAAGCAAGATCCTATTCCACTTCTGTTTAGGTGTAGGAAAATGACTATGAGCAGTAAAGGGCCCATGTAATGTTTCTTTAATCAGTCCTTGAAAACGCACCTTGAAAATTCACCTGCAACCCCACACATATCCTGGCAAGCTTGCAGCAAGCTTTAAGTTGTCAATGTACAATTAGCTCAGCCAGCTGTTAAAACAGTTCAGTTGTATCACAGAGAATTTTTGGGGGGCAGCCTCAATATTATTCCGTTTCTCATTTTTCTTCCCAGGTGAGGATTACCTGCCGTTTGCCGAGATGCCGGACCTACGCAACATGGCCCTGACGGGTGTGGACAGCGACCCTGGGATCTACAGGGATCTGATTGAGGGCCAGGGTAACATACCGAGGGGCCGGCCGGCCATTGGGCAGGACACCCCGGTCAAACCGCCCAAGAACAGTGGATTCAACCCTGTGTGGGACTGATCAGACTAGCTATGAGGCCTATTTTCACACTATTGTCTCGATAACCCGAGGCCTTTCACATTATCCAAAATCTCTCAGTCCTCTTGTGCCCAACACAGAGAGTTTGAGAACCTTTTTTTATACTAGCAAGAACCCAACACGGTTCTACATGGGTCCAGCGCTCTGCAAGTGTAACCTGAAAAAAATGACACACTATCCGGAACTTGCACAAACTAATACAACTAAACTAAACTTAGGATCTTTGAAGGGAAAATTCGCGAGGAAATTGAATTAATAGAGACAAGAGCAAAATTCTAGATTTCAGAAAAAAAGAAAAGAAAAAAAAAAGGGAATTTATTTACAAACAAATTCAAGACTTAAACTAGAGATTCGCGTTTGTTGTTACAAACGCAGAGCGGTCGGGTAGACAACTATTTTATAAAACACTGTCCAGTTAAGTTATGAATATAAGTATCAGGAAATTAAATCCTTTCTGGGACAATCAATTAAATTTCAGTAAACATTCAATGTACACATACAAGTCATAAAAATGGCTGCTATGTCTGTTTTAGGGATAAATTGTACACATTATGAGCAAACTACAAACTTAACGCTTAAGGAATATGATGCACTTTGGAGGCTAAAATTGTTTTTGAGGACAAACTGTTCTAGATTAGGGACCAAAAAACCCTGAATATAAGATGGGAGAGGTGCCTGAGGGGGGATGTGGGGCATGTGTGTCATTTTTGTTGGCAAAATTCATTCTTCTTGGCAAATTATGTAACGGTCGGCCATTAACAGCACCGACTTTTTAGTGTCAGATAGTGTCAAGTCCTGTCAACTTATGAAAGCCTGGAAGAAACAAGGGATCAACAAGAAAAAGTTAAAAAAACTTGTAAGATCAGTATTTTTTTGCCAGTGATCAGGGGAGTCAGGTTGGTGTTGTGGTACTTTCCTCGCCTTCCACCGCTGTGACCCGGGTTCGAATCCCGCCTGGGCCAATAATATGGATTGGGTTTTCAGTCCCTACCTGATTTCGTGGGTTTTCCTAGAATATTCTTCTGGGCTTTTCCTCCCACCTCTAAAACTTTAATTTCGTCTCATTGTCTTCTCTCTACAGGTTTCTTCAGGCTTGCGAGCTAATTACCTAGGGTACTCTTAAGGATTCCTTGGTTTCATTATCAGAAATAAAATAATAATAAATAATAATAATAATTATAGTAACAACTTTTATCCCAAGTGAGTACGCCTTAATTTGTTGATGCAGTGAGCTTATGGAGTCTTTTTTGAACCAACTTCAATTTTTAATTTGTTCCTAGTGAATGTATATATTTTCATCTGAGATAAAACAGAAATTTCTCAGTTGGATTACAGGAACTTTAAAAAAAAAAAATTAAAATCGAGAATGCAAATTCAAGGATAAAGCTATTTTTGTAAATATAAGTGTGTATTAATGAAGCCTTGTGTGTTCCAAAAAGTTTTATATTTTGTCAAATAAAGATATAATTTTTATTTCATATTGTGGCTTTTTATCTGTCTGCCATTTGTTGGATTGATAATATATGTGATACGATCAAGCTAAATGAGTTGTTTGTTGGGAACTTTCATTTGAAGATCAAGTTTAGGCATAGGGCCACTTCATCACATCACTTCATCACATCTGTTGGTGTTCCGACTTCCATAATTTTTGAACCATACAGATGGTATCAGCATGCAATTTTCACATCAGAATAATGCTGAGATTGTGCTCTTTTCAATTGTGTAAAAAAAAAAAAAGGGTCGACAAACGACTCATTTAGCTTGATCGCATCACATATGTGTTTTAATTTGAGGGGTTTAACCCCTGCCCCCCCCCCCCCTTTTGGAAGCACAAAAAGGAAAATAACAACAAAAATAGCATTGTATGCCTGCTAACCGTGACCCCCCTTGACAACCACCCCCCCCCCCCCACTTCAGAGTCAAGCCTGGATCCGCCCCTGATATGCACCACTCTTGCACCCAAGTGACCCCCACCCTTCGCCGACCTACATGTCAACCTCCAATTCGGTGGAACTTCGTGATCGTATATTTTTCCTCTTCGGCGTTCCATCAAATACCGAGCGCCGGCCGGCTGTGACTAGACTGTGTACACAAAAATAAAAAGCAACGATGGGTCCGGGTGAAAATGTCATTGTCAAAATGGCGGACGTTGGCTGAAACCGCACACGACCATCACAAACTTTCCTGCAATATTGACGTCGTATCCATTGGATAAGGCGGCGTTTACATATGTAAAGTTGATTCCAGTAAGTGAAAATTTTCAGAAATCTTGATTTTGTGATCAGTATGGCACGTTGCGACTGAGTTTGGTCGACCGTAGGTTGTCATTCCATTCCAACTTCAACTTGCAATGAATGACTTGTGTGAATATATGTTTGTACACATTGGTGCATAACTTAGTCATGTTAGCTGGTTAGTCTCGGTTTTAAGTTAAAACATAGCATAGGGCTGATATTAAAAGTGTGGGTTACTCTGAAGATGTCCTTGAAAATGAAGCGAAAGAAATATAATACTACAGGCCTACTAAAATGCTAAACATCTCAACGACTCAAGCTGATTTAACCAATCAAACTTAAATAAATGTTGAGGAAATCTTTTTTGTTAATTAAATACTATAGTTTAATAACAATGCAAAATGGCAATGTTATTAAATTGACATGTTAATTGTTGGGCGCGATCGATGGATCTGCGCTATCACTCGATTGTGCAGAAATGATCAACGGGCGGTGTGATCGATCGATGGTGGCGCGATCGATTGACCGATTGCGCCCAACATTATGATGTTCAAGATTATGGTGATTGTGTAGTTAATACAGGGCCCTCTTTAGGGAAAGATTCCCATATATGGCCATCACTTGTCACCCTGTGCACAAACCGTTTGCGACTGGTCTGAAAATTTCTAATTGTTTTCTCAGTAAATACTTCAATATTTTTCCTGCTAAATTTGACTTTTTGGGACAAATTATCACTTTCTGATGGCTGATTCTGTCACTGAAGGGGAAAATTAGTGATGGCCAGATATGGGAATCTTTCCCTCTTGATTTTTTATTTTAGTGTATTTTATCTTTTCAAAATGACTTCTGCAAAAGCAGACTTCTCTTAATTCTATTGACACTATGTTTTTTTGTGATTTTGAACAGTATCTTTTGGTACAAAATGCAAATTTCTTCCGCATTTGTGTGTCGCGGTGATCCCCATCTTTATTTTCGTATTCCTTTTTGTCATCTTCACTAGTTGTCTTACCCCGAAATTTCTTGCAAAAATTGTAACCCTGCCCTCTGTCCATCACACTTCTGTGGGGTTAAAAAGTTGCTAAATAATTTAGTAAGTACAATAAATTAAACATGGATTTTTGTTCTCTTATGTAGCGCTAAGTTGAAAAGCTGAAGGGGGCCTATGTACAATTTTTTTTCTGTCATTTTTGTCTGTAGCTTGAGAGTTGTGATGATCAGGAAAGCATGATGTCATCCAACATGCCAATGAAGTTGAAATGGATGGAGCATCTGAACGCTACCTGGGTGACAGAAGACTGGGGCCAGGTAGCAAACAGAGATGGTGCTTTGGAGTTATACGACCGCCTGGTCACCAACAAGGAGGTGATCAGCACCCCCCGTCAGACGTTACACCTTCAAGGACCCCAGTTACCGGATTATGAACGGGAGTCGCCATCGCGGGAAGAGCAGGAGCATTTCTTGGAGGCCTTGCTGTCTAACCAGCTCAGCCTGGCCCGCACGGTGTGTTCCGAGTCACCGTTCGCGTCGGCGCTCCAGAAGCGGCTGGCTGTGCTGCGGCGCATCTTCCACGCCATCTCCAGTAAGTTCCACGACAAGGAGAAAGTCAAGCAGCAGCTGCGGCTGCAGCAGGCCCACGCTGGTGCGGCCGATGAGAAGACTGCTCTGAAACCCGTCACCTTCGGCACGGATGCGCTTGTTGAGATGGGGGTCCGGACGGGACTCAGCCTGCTCTTTGCCCTCCTCCGCCAGAGCTGGATGCAAGCCCAGCCCCCCGGCAACCCCAGCATTTGCAACGATGTCCTCCAAACAGCCATGGACGTGTTGAACTCTCTGCCTCCGTTATCCTTGGCCAACGAGAGTAAGATCCCATCTCTGGGCACCGAGTGTCTTAAACAGGTCACCATGTTCCTCAAGTCCGCCACCATGCCCAACTCGGGCGCAGATCCTTGCGGCAAGCAGCTAGCCTGCCAGCTTGTGATAGGACTGGCAGCCCAGCGTGGGTCACTGCAGCATCTCTTGGACTGGGTTGAGATGGCTCTTGGGTCCTCCGCGGCAGTGAGCAGCGGTGCTTCCCACGTGCGCGAACAAAGCGACAGACCCAAATTTGGAGTGATTGCCTATGATTTCTTCACCAACGTGCTTGGCCAGATGCGCAGAGCTACAGTAAGTTGAATATGGGTAATAAATGACCCTCCTACTGTTTGATCAGTCACAGACAGTCCAATCCACATTTCCTCTCATAACTTGTACACAGGCCAGCAGAGGTGGCAGCAAGTCTTTTTTTGAAAGTCCAAGTCAAGTCACAAGTCATTGTTTGCAAGTCCAAGTCAAGTCACAAGTCATTAGGTCCAGTCACAAGTCAAGTCACAAGTCATTAGGTCCAGTCACAAGTCAAGTCACAAGTCATTTGGTCTAAACACAAGTCAAGTCACAAGTACATGTATCTTTGTCCAAGAACACATCAAGTTGCACATTATTTTGTCCAGCTGTAATAAGCTAAAAGAACCTGGCGTCAACTTACGAGTTATTTTGAACATGCCTCCTTAATTCCCCCTTTTCAATGTGTTGCAATTACTATTCTTGTAGTTTATCACATATCTGTCGGATATTAGCCCTTGGTATACTTTTATAAATAAATTTATTTAACATTGTAAAAAATAAATGTTGAGATGACATGAAAAAAGACTTTGTATTGTTACCATGGAGCTTTACATGCAGACATGCCCGATCTGGAATTAGGGAAAATATACATTCTGTCTAGGGCAGATTTTCAAGTACTAGAGGGTAGAACTTATTTAGATTCAATAGCCATATGAAGCAAGAGTTTGTACGCAGCCCAGAATGACCGAAATCTATTCGCGGTTAAGCCCCCCCCCCCCCGAAAAAAAAGTCACAGCGCGAGTACTCACCGCTTATCGTGGGTTTTAAGGTGCCGCATGAAATTGCTTGTTGTGTTTGGGCCATCAGTGACAGTGGATCCACATATTTTACAAACAGCAGACCTAGCGTCTGACTTGGGTTGGTAACAAGTCGTCTTTTGCAATCCCAAGTCAAGTCACAAGTCATTGTTTGCAAGTCCAAGTCAAGTCACAAGTCAAAGCTAGTATTTACAAGTCAAGTCACAAGTCACAAAAATGGCGACTCGAGTCCGACTCGAGTCCAAGTCACATGACTCGAGTCAGCAACTCTGCAGGCCAGTCACTAACAGTCTGGTCATTTTCTTGTAGTCACTGTGACTAGTCGAATTCCATCAACAGACAAAAGCAAGTACATGTTAAACTGATAGATACAGCTGGCTTATCAGTCTCCTACAGTCAAAGTATAGCTGTATCAAGTTATGTAAACAGTCACAACCAGTCAATCCTGCTTTATGTAGGCACAGAGCACTCAACTGTTATCATTATTATTATTATTATTAATCATTTCTGGTAATGAAATCAAGGATTCCTCAAAAGCGCCCTTGGCACTGTAGCTCACAAGCCTGAACAAACCTGTGGAGAGAAGACAATGAGAAGTAGTTACAGTTTTAGAGGTGGGAGGAAAAGCCCAGAAGGATATTCTGGGGAAAACCTACGGAATCAGGCAAACCCAATCCACACTGAAAACCCAATCTACATATTGGCCCAGGCGGGATTCGAACCCGAGTCACAGCCATGGAAGGCGAGGAAAGTACCGCTACGCCAACCTGACTCCCCTGTTAAAAAAACTTGCCAGGACCTCACAAATTAGAGTTTGCGGTTGCTTTGAACTGGGCATCAGGAGAATTCTAAAGAATTTGGCCACGGATTCAAATTCAGCCCCAAATATATTTTATATCTTGACGTCCTACGTATAAGATTTTGAAATTAGATCAGTGCTTTTGATACATTGCAGGGGTCGTCAGCAGACAGAGGCTCTGTCTTGTCGGAGTTGAAACAAGAGGATGGTCAGTGCCCGCTCTACCAAGCTGCGCTGTGTCTCATTGAAGAGGTACAAGTACAAAGCATGTTTGCTGGTCCCAGAGGGCCAGCCTAGGGTCCTCTTTGCACCTGCTTGACTGACTAAGTGAATGACTGACTGACTGTCACTTGTTAGCTGGGCAGTGCTATTGTATAGGATTACTCTGCACCGCCAATGCATGGGCTAAATTTCCATTGTAGAGACCAGATGCATGAAAAGATTTCAAGTGAATAGCCACTTTACTAGGCTTGCCTTATCTTGTTTTGTATTTATTTATTTATTTATTTATTTTTACGTTTTGCACCCGAAAGTGAACATTTTGTTCCATGCTTTTCCTGGCAACCGAGGGCGCAGTTGCTGTGATGTCATTCAACTCTTCATTTTTATTTTTTTTTCAAATTGTGAACCAAAATATTTGCTCATTGAAAACGTTTGTGAGAAAGTTTGCCCATTGCCTTGCTGTCATGTACTGAAACAAACAAATCACCAAAACCAAAAAAATTACGACGGTAAAATATCCGAAATTCTTGCAACTGTTGGTGCTGAAATAGCTGTAACATTGAGTTTTCTGCCCAAAATAACATCACACCTTTGATCATAAATATTTGCATTAGCATAAAAACCAAAAGGCATCTTAATACCTTAAAAATGGCAAAATGAACAATAAAAATAAAGTTTAATAGAAACAAAGGTTCATTCTCAAGGGTTGCATTAACAAAATTACATGGGCACTTTAATGTAGCTCTGTGGTAAATACCGATATCATTCTGGATCAATTGAACATGTCCACAAATGTCAACCTTGACTTTGTATGCTAGGGTTGTGGTGGTGTGACATTATGTAACTTTGTCTTGAATCAAAGGTGTCCCGCCTGGCCATGGAGTACGCTCGTACCTGCGTCTGTCCTAGCGAGAGGAAAAACAGCAGTCTGAGCATGTCAGAGAACAGCGAGGTCTACGTGTGGGGCAGTAACAGCAGCCATCAGCTAGCCGAGGGTAGCCAAGAGAAGATACTCCAGCCTAAAATAGCTGGGCTCTTTGCACAGAGCCAGCAGGTAAAGGTTTCATCTCTTTGGGTAATTTAGAGGAGACTGTCAAATTAAACAGGCAGTACCTCGAGGTTTACTTTGAGGTTTTAGTATGTTTGACAGAGTTTAATGGAGTACCTCTGAGTTCAAACCAAGAGAAGATACTCCAGCCTAAAGTAGCCGGGCTCTTTCCACAGAGCCAACAGGTAAAGGCTGCATCCTTTGAAGTAGTTTAGGAGAGACTGCCAAATTAAACAGGCAGTACCTCGAGTTTCCCTTGAGGTTTTTGGAGGTTCTACAGAGTTTTAATGTGGTACCTCTGCATTCAAGTCAATAGAAAAACCTGCATCCCACAGTGGCTGGGCTCTTTTCACAGAGCCAACAGGTAAAGGCTGCGTATTTGGAGTAGTTTATGGGAGACTGCCAAATTAAACAGGCAGTACCTCGAGTTTACCTTGAGGTTTTTGGAGGTTTTACAGAGTTTAATGGGGTACCTGTGAGTTCAAACCAAGAGAAAATCTGCTCCAGCCCAAAATAGCCAGGCTCTTTGCATAGAACCAACAGGAAAAGGGTGCATCCTTTGGAGTAGTTTAGGGGAGACTGTAAAATTATAGGCAGTACCTCGAGGTTTACCTTGAGGTTTTACGAGGCTCTATACAGAATTTATTGGGGAACCTCTGGTTTAGGCCAAGAGAAAATCCTACAGCCCAAGATAGCTGGATTCTTTGCACAGTCGAAATATTGCGTTTTTTTTTTAAGGAATTGCATAAGTTTACTTCAAAAACTTCAAATAAAGATTATAAAGATGTAATTCTTGCATAACGGCATCAGTTAGATGAAGCATCTTTGAGTCACAAACACTCTGTGGCACACAGTATTGTGAACGAATACCTATTTTGAGCCCCGCTTCAGACAAAAGTGTATTTTCTTTATGAATTTGGTTACAGGTGGAAGCAGGACAGTACTGCACGTTTGTCATCTCTGCCGACGGTGCCGTCAGGGCCTGCGGGAAAGGCAGCTATGGCAGGCTAGGCCTGGGTGATTCCAACAATCAAACACAGCTCAAGAAACTCAACTTTGAAAGCCACGTCATCGCCAAGATATCCTCATCAAAGGTAGGCCACGGTTGCAGGGTTTCTATGCCTAAATAATACATTTTCATGAGGCAATCGTATACCAGCTAAATGAGTGTTTTCAGATCGTTCTAATTGTGTAGTTTATTCATAGCGTTACCATTACAAAAATTTCAGAAAAGTGCTTAAGACGCATCCACGCACACATTTGAGGTATGGAGTGCCATTTGGTCATGTGGTGAAATGGCTTGCAGTTTTATAACAACAAACGGGCATATAACTTTCTTATTTTTGAACATGTGGCCTTGATTTTATATCACACCGTAGAATAAAGTTCAAGGAACAAACTTTACACACAGCACCTTTGATTTTAGTCACTCATTGGCAGTGAAATCTTGTGGTCCATTTTTCACGCTCTGGTGAATTCCACATGACTGAGCAAGTAATCTGGTTCTGGGGAGAGATAAGTCAATAAAAAATGTGTATAATAAGGAAACCTGTGTATCTTTGCAAATGTGTCAATGTACGGAACAGGGTTCCGACGGCCACACCCTCGCCCTAACATCCGAGGGTCAGATCTTCAGCTGGGGCGACGGCGACTACGGTAAGCTTGGCCACGGCAACACGTCCACGCAGAAGTACCCCAAGCTGGTACCCGGCATCCTGTCCAGCAAGGTGGTGGTGTGCGTGTCTGCTGGGTACCGGCACAGCGCCTGCGTCACGGAGGACGGACAGCTGTACACGTGGGGAGAAGGGGATTATGGGAGACTGGGTAAGTTATCAAGAACAAAGCAGTGGCTGTATTCAAGTCCTCAACCCACAAGTCCCAGTTCAAGGCTCTTAGTCTTGTGTCTGAGTCGAGTCGTGAGTCACTGAGAAAAATTCGAGAAAAACCTGACACAAAACTCATTGATAAACAGGTAAAATAATTGAATTGTAAAGAGAAGCATAGTGGCCGCAATGTGTTTATTTGCAGTGGTTGTAGAACTTCGGAAGAAGAAGCATGGTAGAATTTTGTTACAAAATACATTTTTCTTAAATAAAAAACTGTTACTTTGCAAAAGGAAATTCTTCAATTTCAATTTTAGAAATAACAAATTTCTCTTTTTGCAGTCAAGTCTGAGTCACTTACATGTACATAAAGTCCTAGTCCCAAGTCCAGGTCTGAGTTATTGTTACTGACTCAAGTCTGCGTTTTAGTCATAAAAAAATGTGAGTGAAGTTGGACTCGAGTCTAAATTAGTGTTAATGACTCGAGTCTAAATTAGTGTTAATGACTCAAGTCCAAGTTTGAGTCTTCAAGAGTGTGCCTCAAGTGGAACTCGAGTCCGTGTCCAAGTTATTGTTTGACTCAAGTTTGAGTTTTGAGTGATCAAAAATGTGACATCAGTCGGACTTGAGTCCGAATTTGATGTATGAGTCATACATCTTTTTCTGCCTGTCAAACTGTCCCAGACAGTAAGCTGAATGGTAGAACAAGTGGCACATTAGTCAAAGTTCAAACATTATTGAGCGTGGGAAGTAAGTGGATTGAAGACTGAAAGATGTATTGGTTGCAGTTATACATGTGTCATAGTGTAGAGTGCATTTGTCAACACCTGACCCACATATTTTCTCTCCTTAATGACCGAGAGCACGTCACATGTTATGTGTGGTCAAAGACTATAGACTGCTTAAAGTCTGCCGTGCTCTGAAATATAACAATACTCATGGCAACCAATGTACCAACTGAAACTCTGCACACGCAAATGTGTATTCACTGTCGATCGTGGACGCCCTATTGTCCCTCTTTTGTTTGTACTTTTTAGGAAGACTCCCATAGGTTTTGTACACGATCCCAATCGCGGATGTATGCTGGGAATCGTGGATGATACTGTTCTCTTTGGTTCTCTGGTATTTTTCGTCCACGGTTTGAAAAGATGAACACGTACATGCATACAGGTGCACCCGTTGCATGTGTGCATTACCCCATAATGCTAAGAAATGTGCTAAATCTGTCCCATCGTGTACACCAGATGCATAAAAAGACTTTCAGTGAATAACCATTCTGAATCAACTGAATACGCCTATGTGCACTCTTGGACCAGCTTTACTAGATTTGCCTTGTCTTTTCTTTTTTTCCTTTCACAGGACATGGAGACAGTAACAGTAGAAACATACCGACTCTAGTGAAGGATATCAGTAACATTGGCCAGGTAGTCTGCGGCAGCTCACACACTATAGCCATATCGCAGGACGGACGGACAGTCTGGTCATTCGGAGGCGGCGATAACGGTAACTTGAAACAATTTTTTTTGTTCAACGTCAGGTAAAATTTGGATACTGCCTCAATCCTCCAAAATCACCCGTTCTTTCTTGACTTTGTTCAGTGGAGGGGTGACCAAATGCCTCAATCCTTCAAAATCCTCCAACTCATTCTTAAGACATTGAAGAAATGCAGATAATATCCAGAAGCAGTGTGCATGATATCCGGTATACTGTGGGATTACATCTATGCATGGCTAAGCATAAACGATGCAAGGTACAGCCTCAGACTTTGGCCGCCCTCAGGCTGATCTTGCAACGACACAGAACAGTCGGCGACTGACTTTTCAGGATCAAGCTGTGCCTGAGCTACGACCGTCGGGAACATATCAGTTGCCTTTTGTTTTGCTACCTGAGTGTAATTGACATATCGTGGTAGAATCGCGTCAACGCAGCTTGTGAAATATTGTCCAATTACATGATATACAAATGGACGCGGAACGCGCAACATCTGAGACAAACAAAACTTAGCGTACAAAACTTCCATGGGGTTGTCTGAGGGGCGTTGCTAACTCGCAAATGGCGATAGGTCAATTGCGATGATATTTAGATGATTGGCATCAGTCAGCTTAAAAAAAAAATCAACAGTCACAAGAATAGATCAAATTCATCTTCCTGGTTGATTTTGGAGGATTGAGGAGGTTTAGGGTTTACCTTTTAAACATTAAATGCAAGTGGCATCTTCTCCTGTTTTTTCAGGCAAACTTGGTCACGGTGACACCAACCGAGTGTACAAGCCCAAGATGATCGAAGCCCTGATTGGTCTAGTCATACGCAAGATAGCCTGCGGCAGCCAATCGTCTCTCGCCCTCACATCCACCGGACAGGTAAAGCGATTATCTCATTGTGGATTCCGTACTCAAGTACCTCCTCACGGTTACAAAGGGAGAGTTGGGGGAGACCACTGGGAGAGTCTCCTGCATGCATTGCCAACACCGCCTGACGCTCGCACATCAATGCCATGGGTTTTGTGGACATTCAGAATATAATAGTGCGTAGTTTACACTATGCGCGCACAAACGAGTACGTCTCATTTATATGAGCAATGCAAATTTTATGGGACCCCACACACAAGCCAATCAGAGTCGACTTTATAAATTGTGACGTCATTTCGATCAGAAATGTGGACTAAGCTGTCGATTGGTCAATTTGACTGCCATGTTTTTGTAGTACAACAAAGGGTTACCGAAGACTTAATAGGAAGGTACCGGCTGAATGGTCAGAATCTGGAGGTCAAGACGCCGTCTTGTTTTGCATAATTAATTGCCAAATCTTGCATATCACAGAATTTTTTAACATTGATTTATAAGCAGATCATTTGACAGCAGAGAAATGGACACAGTTGTTTGGGGGAAATCGTAATCAAGTCTTCAATCTGCAATTTTTTTCAGGCCATCATAAAGTTGGATATACTGTATGGTCTGCATCAGTGTTTGAACATGAATAAAAAAATATTGTAATGGTACAGTCTGTAGTTTCCCGGATTTTGAAAAGACTTCAGACCAAGAACCTTCCTACAAGTTTGTTGGCAGCTAGGTTGGTTCCCCGAATGATTTTGCTCACAATCAGATACTGTTCTGCACATGTGCAGTTGGAACTGGCTTATTGTGTTTGTACCTCATGACCATTGCATCCAGGTCTTTGCGTGGGGTCACGGTGCTTGTCTGGGGTGCGGCTCCGCCGAGACCACAGCCCTTCGCCCAAAGCTAGTAGACGATCTGCAAACCACACGCATCGTCGACATAGCATGCGGGGACAGCCATTGTATGACCCTCAGTCACGGTAAGCAAGCAATGTTTCCTGGTTCCCTGACCAGACGATCCTGACATCTCACAATAGATCGTATGGGGTCAAAAAAAGCGGAACCCAAACCCCATAAAATATATTTCATATTGAAAAGATGAAAAAATTACTGAAATTGCTCAATCTATACAAAGAATATCACCATTTAAACGCAATGACCCTAAAACCTGTTTCGTACACACAAAAAAAGCAGTTTATTGTGTATTTTGACTGTTTGGAACAACAAAGAAAATGACACAGAATACCTGTTTCAAAACTGTCAACAACTGTAGTACACAATATCTTTATTAACAACCCTTGCTAGGCAAACCACACTATTTTATAGAATCCACTTTTTTTTTTAAAGACCGGCCTTCAAAAGGACTTTGTTGAATATTTTTAACTTTCAAACTGAGGTTTTAAATATGAAATATAATTTGTGGGGTTCCGGTTACGCTTTTTTGACTAACCCTGTAGTTTCTTAAGAGTTAGGACTTAAATCCCAGTTCATACTCGGCGCGAAAACGAACGCGAATTTGTGACGTCATAGCAAGTATTCGTGCTGCGAATTTGTAAAAGTTGAACATATTTCAACACAGGGCGAATTTCGCAGCGAATGTTTCATGACGTCAAATTTGCTTCGCATTTGCATGAAGTATGAACCGGGCTCAAGACTTTCGGTGAATAGCCATTCTGAATCAATTAACATTGAAAATAAGTTTTGTGGGCTCTGGAAACAGCTTTTCTAGGCCTGCCTCGTCTTGTGGTCAGAGTTGTTGATTTTTTCTTTTGCTTTTATCAAGACAATGAGGTCTACGCGTGGGGCAACAACGCCATGGGTCAGTGCGGCCAGGGTCACACCACCAGCCCCGTCCTGAGACCCAAGAAGGTCCTGGGTCTGGAAGGGGTCACCGTCCACCAAATATCGGCAGGGACATCTCACAGTATCGCCTGGACTGCCCTGCCAACCGACAGGTTAGTTTGTGGTTATGTCTGGACTGAGAAAAATTGGAATGAAATTTCTGCTTATTGTTGCAGACTTCTTAAAGGCATGTAGGAACATTGCGAACCTACCGATTAACGAGAAAAAAACTTGCTCAAAATGAAGATAGGGGTGGTGCCAAATACCCTGTGAAATTAGTCCGCCTGAAATGGTATTGATGAATATAAAACAATAATTGAAGGTAATTTTGAACAACATTGTGCATATGGTTCTCTGGTTTCTCGAAATCAGCAAGACCTGCCATAAAAATCTATCATAGCTGAAAGGCTGTTTGCATGTTGCCAAGATTGCTGTTATTTTTGTCCGATGTTTATTTTTTCTTTGTGATTTTGCTATAAGATATAAAGTTGTCAAGGATGTAGTTTTGTGGAGAATGTGCTTGGATTAAAGAAATCAGTAGTTTTGAATAACCCTAACCTCCTGGGGTATTCTGCATAAAGATTCTGTCAACGCAGCAACATGCAACACTTGTTTAAGCAACTTCCATCAGGTCAAAAATCTCAAGGCCAAACTGCCTCAGAGTCTGTGGTCACCAAGTGCAGCAGGATACAACTGTGGCATTGTTCAATGGGACTTTCATTGTTTCTAAATTTACCGTTCATGCACTGGTGTCGAAGGCCCGATATAAGAAGGTCCCACAAATTGATCTGTATCTGATGCACTGTGTTGCATCTGGCAGGGTTAGCATTCATTTTAAAAATGAACCTAGCACTCTTGAAAATATACATCTTCAGTCATTTGGTCACAATAAAGTTCAAGAAAACACTGAAAGAGTGCATTCGATTACTTCCCCCAGCTTCATCGCACCTGGCTCCTCGCGTGATGATAGACATGCGCTGTGGAGCTAAATAAACGAATGGTTTCGGGTAAAGTTTCGTGCAAGAGCTGGAAAGTTGAACTTTGACATGACACAGGCTGCATCTGAATCAACTATCTAGAGCTGGGTCTAGGTCCCCACCCATTGAAAATACACGGGGAGGGCTGACAATTATAGACGTAGCTGTAGCTCTGGAAGCACACAGCCTGAGGCGCCTGCCGGACGTCACATTGGCAGCCATGTTTATTGCATGGCCTTATGGGATACTTACCCAAGTAACCGGTTTACTTGGGCCAGGCTCGAGTAAGCGTGAGAAGTCATGTGAGAGGTAAATCGAACGTCGTCGGGCTTGCATGAGTAAGCGCGGGGAAGTAATCGAATGCACTCAAAGACTGCATGAGTGAGATGGAGAAAAAATGAATACGTGTATAAGATTTCATTTTGAAGAAAATCTTGTCAATCTCTATAAACCCTGATCAAATCCCAATGTTTTCACTTTTGACTTGTCAGGCAAGTGGTGGCCTGGCACCGTCCATTCTGCGTGGATCTACAGGAAGGCACGTTCTCCTACCTACGCTCCTTCCTGGAGCATTACTGCGACGGCTTTGACCACCCGAATCCACCAGCGCCGTTTCCGACTGTGAGGTGAGTGGAGCGTGGTCACTCCTCAGGAGTTTTCCGAAGATCTTGTTAAAAGTCTCACCAGACCTTGGTCCTTATTTTTCTGTACGGAGTGGGACATGCATGTTTGCTTTGAGAGAAAAAAATTGTGCACACGCAAAACACTTATTACCAAACATTCTGTTGTGAAAAGACGCCAAATTCTGTTACTCAAGGCCAAATGGTTGGTGTATTTTCGTTGGGTTTTAATGTTGCAGGGTTCCTTTGAATGTTAGGCTCGAGACAGAGATGAAGCCGGCAAAGAAGCTGGAAGTTTCAAGCTCCTTAGCTGCTCAGGTTTTATAAGAAAATCGCAGTCTTTCCATCTAGTCCTCCATTGATTCCTGAACCTCAATTGATACTTTTTTCTTCTGGCTAGGGAGCACCAACACTTCGTGTTACTCTGCCTGAAACTGCTCTGCACCCATCTCCAGTTGGCCCTGGCAGGGGGACTGTCCAGCAGCATCCTGGGGAGCCAGGCCAGGCCCCTCAGGCATCTGCTGTTTCGTCTCATGGACTCCAAGACTCCAACGTCGGTTCAGAAGGTAGGCCTAACTGACTGACTCACTTGTGAATAAGGCCGAAAATCCATGTGTCTGATTTCGATTTGCGTAATGCGCTGTGTATTTACCATTTGCGTATCCAAAAAATCCATGTGTACGTATTTCTCTGCAAAACGATGGACCTGAAAGCTCAAATGGAGAGTACGCATCAGTTTTGCGAGTAGAAAAAAAATTCAAGTCTCAATCAAATTTGGAATAGCTTTGGCAAAGTACACATTTTATGAAATAAATATTGGCAAGATTTAACTTCTCAATAAACTACAAAGGGTATGATTATTCAATGTTTCATCACCGGATAATTAGAAAATTAAGATTGAGGCAAGCCTTATTTTGTTTCAATAACATTCACATAGAAACTGCTTTGTTTTGAAGCCCACCATAAATATTTATCTTCTTACCCCACCGCTACATCGTTTCTTGCAGTTTCACACAAAAAACTTAAAATGCGTTTTGTATGCATTGTCCATTTCAAATGCTACCTGAAGCGTATACAATTTCAACGGATAACGCAGTACGAATAACGCAATGCGCAATACGGATACATGGATGTATCGAACAACTGGTTTTTACTCATTACGCAGTGCGCACCACGTTTTTTTAACGCATTACAGAGACACATGGATTTTTGGCCTTAGACTTGCTTACAATGTAATCCCTCCTTGGCCCGAAATTTGACTTGTATGACTAAATAGACCCCTTGGACCTAATTGGAAACAAGTTTTGTTCCTGATGCAAGAACCCAAACAAGATTGGCCAAATTTGTCCAACTTTGGTTACTTTTCTTAGGCGGTGAGTGAAACGCTGTCCATTGGTGCCCCTTTACTCCTACCACCACTGAGGGAACGCATGGAGCTACTACAGTCACTGCTCCCACAGGGACCAGATCGATGGGACAGCCTCTCCAAAGGACAGGTACGAGTCTAATGAAAGCCATGCTCATCAAATTCTGTTTGCGTTGCAAAATTTTAGTTTCGGACTGAGAGTTATTGATACCTTTTGTCATTGTGGGACTCTGTGGTTTAATTGTTACGGTGTTTGATCGAGTGGTGCTATGGTGCATGGGTTCGAACCCTGACAAAGCATGGCACTTGTGTTCTTAGGCAAGACACTTTACTACAATTGCCTCTCTCCACCCAGGAGTATAAATAGGCAGCTGTGAGGGTAGGGACCACTTGCGCTGATCTTGAGTTGCTGTAGAAAAAAAAAATGGTCTCATAGCCTGATGAACAGAGGGTAATAATGGTGAAGCACTTTGAGACCTTTGGTATAAAGTGCTACATAAGCACCATGTAATTGTTGTTATTATTATTGTGGTTTCCATAAAGTGCGCCAAAATAATTTCTGCATTCATAAAAACCTAAGACAGTTTACTCTTGCCTACTTTTGTGAGAGCCTGTCACGTGGGTGGTTTTAAGCCGCTGATGAAACAACGGCTGGTTTTCAACACTTTATTCCTGCAACACTGCATTCTGCGCATCATCACGCAGTACACACCACGCGCCAATCTCCATAAAGGAGATTTTAAACATGATGTGCGTGAGGCACATACCATAGACATGGCCAGAGGGGTGTTTCAGAAAACACGAGGTCAATTTATTGAACAAAATCGTTGGGAAATTGTGACTTTTGACTTGTTTTAACTTTTTGACTGAAATGCCCCTAGCCGGTTTTAAATGTACAGTGGAACGCCGCTGCTACTGCTATACACTCCGGATCCATCCACAGGAGTATTACCACCGTATCAGCGTGCGTTCGAGGATGATGAAGCAAGCAGCAGTGGTGTGGTTGTTTTTTTCCACACATCAACAGCGCCCTCTTTTGACAATTGTGATAGTGTAGTGGCATTTCTAATCCCGCACGCGGAGTCGCAAAACGTGTCCATGATTCAACTGAAACCTGCAGCAAATGGTGGTTTTCCCTTCTGTTTCTTGGGGAAATAATAGCCACCTGTCACTCTTCAACATAACACCTGATGTTAGCAATGGCCGTTTGAGGTTCGGGAATTGAAAATGGACCTAACAGTCCTTGATTTATGCCATAGATTTGGGGTTTTTACTCTGACAATTTCAAACAACAATGCTAGGGAGCCAAGGGTGATGTTCGGTATAGCCGAATGTTCGGTATGGCGGCGTTCGACTGTATTTGTTTTAAAACCAGCCAAGCACCTATTTGTTCCATTATTATTATTATTCCATTTTCACCCATACAGAGAATGCAGCTGGGGATCATCCTGACCAGCCTACAGGAGAACCTCCACGTGGCCTCCCTCCTGGGCTTCACCTCCCCCTTAGACTGGGAGCCGGAGCCTGAGCCCTCTGACCCTTCAACTCTGACCCTAGCCCCGGGTCAGGACATGCACCTGGCAGAGGTGCTGATGAAGACGCTGTTACGTAACCTTGGCTATCACACCGTAAGTTGCAATGAAAAAAAATGCAGGGGGAACCACAAATCTTGCAATCTAAGGCTGCATCCAAATCAGCTGTCTAGAGCTATGTCTAGGTCTGCGCCCATTGAAAATACGCGGGGACGCGCTGACAATAGACGTAGCCATAGCTCTGGAAGCCCGTTTTGGACACGGCCTAATTCGGGATCCAGTTTCATGGAGATGCTAAGAAGTAGAAGATTGCTCATCAAACTTTTGCTCTATTAGAAGAAATCAGCTTCGAACAATTTTTGCTCAGCTCAGGAGCCTGAGTATGGGGGCACACTGGCAATAGCACTCATGTGTGTGTCTTACTTGTTTTCATCTTTGAGAGGGCACTAATAAGCAAAGACTCCATATGGATTCCTGATCAGAGTGCAGTGGAGTGCCATGGCCTTGTGGTCTGGAGCATTGAATTCATGGCCTGCTGGTAATTCTGCAGGTTTTGGGTTCAAGTCCAGTCTGGGGTCATGGTGCGTGTGCCCTTGGGCAAGGCACTTTGTCACTCATTGCTTCTCCCCACACAGGAGTAAAATGGGTACCTGTGTGGGCAGAGATGGTTATTGTGATTGATTTTAGCTGCTCTGTGCCGAAATGGCAGCATCACGCTGTATACTCCCCAGGGAGCTGAGATTGTCTTTGGGATGTTTCATTGGCCCAATGAGCAGGGTAGTAATGATGTAGTGCCTTGAGCACTAAATACTGGTGGATACTTGCGCTTTATAAATACACATGATTCTGATACTTTTTCCATTTTAATTTTTTTTTTACACTGACATAATTTCATGAACACTGCATACTCAGTGCTGTCCAAGGGCTTATGAAAAATTTCACAAGCTTACTTTAAGTGGGACTCGAACCCACGACCTCCTGCTTACTAGTGCAGATGTCTAACCATTCGCCAACCGAGCTTACTGGTTCTAATCTGCAGTGGGTACAACCATCACAATGCTATATTGTGTAAATGAATTTTGCGTTGGAGAGCACAGAATACCCTGTGCATATGAAAATTGATGAAGGATCTAGATTAACACCAATTTAAATTATTATATTTTTTGGGTGTTTTTTGTGTGCCTTGATCAGGAACAAGCCTTTGGCGAGCTAGAGAAGAACAGCGACAAGACCCAGAAGTCCATGGCCTGTGACGATGGAGCACCTCCAGCCCACCTCAGAGAGTTACTGTCCTCACTACAGAAACATCTGGTGGCTTACTGTCACATCAATGCCAGGGACGAGGTAAATCCAGTAGAGCTATATTAAATGACTAGAGCGCTATCTCCTCATTCACTTGGATGAAATGCTGCTGGACGTGTTCTGGATGCAGACATTTTGAATGGATCTGTATGATCGTAGATGGTAGATCGTAGATGGTAGATTTAGATAAGTAGTCAAATCCATCTCACTTCCAAGCACAAGAAAATTGCTAGTTTGCCCACAACAGTGACAGGGGTGAGATTGCCAGTATTTTGTCTGATTTCAGGTTTTTTAAAGATTCCCATTTGAAAATCTAGAATTCCTGAGGTTTTAACGTAAAGGTGTTTTACCTATGAAAGTTTATATAGAACAAAAGCAAATGTTTTTAGGGGTGCCTTTGGGCAAAAAGGAACCTAAACCATATACCCTACTTTGCTCAAAAACCCTCAAATCCTCTGCTGATTCTCTGAATCTCACCCCTGTAGTGAGTTTGATCAACAATGAGTTTGGTTTTTGTACAAAGTTTTTCCTTTTCTCATATAAAAGGTGTTCATTGCGTAAGCTGCCTATCGGAAACATGACTTTCAAAATTTTTGTGCTAAACATACACCAGCTGAAAACCTAACACAAGCAATATGCATTTGTATGAGTTGTTTTAAGCTGGTAATCTATTTTTTGCTAATCAAATGTATTCTTTGCCTAGCACACTTATGTCCTCCATAGACCTCAGTTTTTTTTAAATTACATGTTCTGCATCAGTTTGCTCTATTCATGCATAAGGTACATAGACTTATCTGAAATTTGAGTTACTAACACATTTTCTGCCGAACAGATTTCAGCGAGTGTCGGCCTTCTGCACAAACACCTGAACCTCTTGCTGCCCCATGCCGTGGAGGTCCTGCAGAGATCCGTCAAGCTTCTCCAGCAGAGTGGCGGGATGGCTGCCCAGGTGGTCCGTAACAAGCTCAGGGGTATGTGTGCAGAACAAATCTGAGAGGGGGCAGGAGAGGAAAGGGGAGGGGGAGGGAGGGTAGGGGGTGATCGATATTGATCATTGTTATCATGCGAAGACTTCATTGTCCCTTTATCTCCACTGGATGTCTTACACATGGGTGTGATACTCCTCAAATCCTGATACAGCCTGGCATTGCATTATCAACATCAATCAAGAGACTCGGATGGATCCACACCAACCTAGATTAACTGATTCCTTATTTTATTCTTTTCCCTTCCTTAGATGTCTTGTACACCTCAGCAGCCGGGGCCATGCTGTCGCAGCTTCTGCACTCCCTGCTGCTGCTTCCAGTCAGTGTCTCGCGCCCCCTCATGCTCTGCTTACTGGCCCTCCTCCCTGAGCTGGACCAACTCAACCGACTGCTACCTGCGGCAGCTCTACTGGATGAACACGAACTGGAGTGGCCACTGCACGGTAAGGGTAAAGTCATGAAAATCTTAAGTTAAGTGATTTGTTTGTATTCAACACAGGATATGAATTTGCTGGGAATTCACAAAAGTTGAATACATTTCAAGTTATTTCGTGACATTAAGAAATATTTTGTGACATTAAGTATTTCTTTTCTTTGCATGAAAAGTAAATTTAAGTTCAAATGTTTTTCCTGTCCCAGTTACCTTGGTACTCTGTAATTTGCCATTGAAATATCCTTTAAGAATGACTTCAAATAATTTGTATTGGTGGGTAGGTAGTTTGCTAGTCATAATCACTCTTGGAGGATGACTGGCATTAAGGAGTGCATCAGAATTATATAATCATACATGTCAGATGTAACAGGGACAGGGAAAAAAGTGGAATTATAAATTACAGACTGACCATTTGCATAATATTGCATGAGTGCCAGTGTTTAAAATTTGCCAGTAAAATGTCATTTTCATCCCAAAGAGGCCAGCCTATAGGCCTCTTTTTCCTGAGTGACTCACTGTCTGTCACTCGTGCATTCGACTTGCGTTAATCGCACCTTGGCCCAAACGTTTAAATCAAGATTACCCATAACTCCAATAAATGGGCTAAATCCAGCCCAATGTGTTGACCACATTCATTCATTCATTCATTCATTCATATTGGTTTATTTCAATCCATTATCGCAGGAAAAGACCAACCTCGTCCCCAGTGCTCACTTTATTTCCAACCTAGTTTCCAATAGTTAGCCCTGGATAGGAAACTTTCTTCCTGTATCCTGATTTGATACCGCAATTGGCTAGTAATGGATTTTTATCGTGTACTTGGTGCTATTATTCACAACGTGCAGTACGTGTTTTCGCGATCATTCGTTCACGCCTTCTCGAAAATACTAATTTCCTTTCCAATTTGCTCATATTAATATGAAATATGATACTGCATGTTGTCTCGATAAGATCGTAACAGTTTAATTTTAAAAATCGCGTTTTCGTAACTCACGCCATGCTCACGCTGTGACGAATTGACTCTGTTTTTACCCCAGACACCGCATACAAAAACAAACGCTAATGTAATGCATATCAAGGCACCAGACTGCTCCTCATTTGCATACGTGTGCAAAAATCTTGCACATGCAAATGATCCAATACCAGGGTGAGAGAGCAGGTAGTGATTCGACAACCTGGGGACGAGGTTGGGAAAAGACTTCCAGTGAATAGCCATTCTGAATCTATTGAGTAGAATATTGTGCACTCTGAGACCAGCTGTACTAGACTTGCCTTGTCTTTGTTTATCTCTTCTACCAGGAGCCCCAGGCAGCGTTGAGCCGGCTGCTTTGCCCCTCCCCCAGCCAGCCAAGGGGTGGGTGTGGCTGGTAGACTTGGAGCGCTGCTGCGCCTTGGTGGTCGGCCGTTGCCTGGCCGGCATGCTAGCCTGGGTGCCAGTCTCCAAAGAAGAGAGCGAGACTAGTGGCTGGATGGTGTCCAGGCTACTGAGTAACGGTCTGGAGACCAACATCAAAAATCTGGGTAGGCCTTTGATTAGAATCAGGTCACCAGTCTTTATGTAACTGGAAGAGAGAAAAACCTTATTTGAATTGGACAAGACAGTGTGAAAAGTTGTGCATTGTGTGAAGTTTAGTAAGTAAAGTCTGTCATGAGCCAATGTGGCCCATCAGGCTGGCGTTTGTCCTCGGTTTCAGTGGCATGAAACGGCTATTTTCACTCGTATAGTGTCACTATTCATTAGGACGTCAAATTCAAGTCAAAGACAAAACAAAAACCGTTTTCTGAAAAGTTGTTAAAATTTCTCATTGGATTGGGCCGCAAATTGATGTCACAGTTGATAATTTCCTGTATTCTCTATAATTTGTTTCAGTTCAGGAGAGACAGAATTCCAAAATGCAAGTTTTTAGAAACAAGAATGTAGAAGCGTTATGATACCAAATTTTTATAAAATTACTGAAGTAAAAACATTTATTAAGTAATTAAATCATAAATTACTAACAAGTAGATAATTATTCTTACACTGATTAGCACATTTTAAAATCTATTAAGTTTAAAATATTACCATTAAAACTCTTTCATTTTTGAAATGTAACCCGTAGTGAAACTTGTCAGCAAGGTTTCCGAAGCAGCCATATCCGGTGATGATGACTACGACCTGTCCGACTTCAAGATGACCCCTGACCTGGCGACCTTACTTGACCTAGCCACGGGCAGGGGCAGGGAACCGGCGCTGTCCATATGGAACAGCATGCAGGACTACGCACGTAATAAGGGTGAGGCTGTACCAACAAAACTGAACTTCCTAACATGTTGATAGTTTTGATGGATTTCTTCTGTAATCTGTACTTTCAGCCAATAGATATATCACACAGTATACCAACTGTACCCATTTCCTTGTTGGTCAATCCTGGAAAAATTATGGTAAACAATCTTGCTCAAGAACACAAATGTGGCATTGTGATACCTCAAGATGTTTAAACCCAACAACTGGCAGTCTGCCACTGCACAAAAAACTTATAGTGTACCTGGTGGACCATATCCTTGTCCTTTCTTCGTAAGTATGTGATTGTGCAATGAATTTGGATTTGGCAGTGTTGAAATTTGCAGTGCCTTCACATTTGGGTCATTCTAAAAATGCAGGGTCCAAAGTGTGACATTTGTCCTGTCCCTGTCGCCTTGTACTTTAAAATTTTGTTGAGTAGGTAGCTTGCTATTCAAAGTCACTCTTGGAAGTTGACTGCATTAAGGAGTGCATCAGAATGATGAAATTATAGATGTCAGATGTAACAGGGACAGGAAAAAAGTGGACCCAAAAATGTATGGAATTACCCATTTGTATAAAGAATTTTTTTTTTACACTAATTTCAGTTAGTGTTGAAATTGATTTAGACGTGGGAAACTTTGTGTTGTTTATTCATTGTAGATTGGGACACCAGTGAAGAGGTACAGGAGGAGTTATTAGACCGTGTGTCGCGGTGTCTGTTAGCCTGTCTGCTCAAGCATTGCAACCTGTTGTCTGTAGCTGCGCACAAGCAAGGGTGAGCTTACCTGTCCCCACAGCGCTATCCAGTACACCCACTGATCTCTATATAAAGACTGGGTAGCGGATATCCATACACCATTCACACAGTAGACTTTGCATATTGACCAATTCGCCCCCGGTCTCACGAAGATGGCCGCGTGTGATACGAACATTCTACGCTTATCTTCAGCGCGCGTTGTATCAACAGTTGACGCGCATTTTGGTCACGTACACATATTATGATGTTCTAAAAAGGACACATTTCCGTAGTGATTATTATTTCCAAAACGCCGAAAAAGTGAACTGCGGCATTAAAGAAGTAAACCACGATGTTAGAAAAGAAATCGTGCTGTCTATAAAGACGGCAACTTGTCCTTTGTAGATCACCAGCCGGTCTGACCGGTCTCACCAGTATGGCGTCAAATTCATTTAATGTGCTGCTCTTTATTCACTATCCAGTCTTGATATAGAGATCAGTGAGTACACCCTATTAGACCTTTATCATGCTGCCACCATTTCAGTCATGCTCCCTGTATCCAATAACAGTACTGAATGATAATTTTTTTGAGCAAAAAGAAACCAGACTATTTTTCCTTCTAGCCATGCTTTGGTAACGTTAATTTAAATGGGGAAAAATCAAGATGGCCGTGACATGATAAAAGTCTATAGAACCAACAGAGGACAGCTTTCGTTGTTTAAGTTAAAGGTAATATACGACATTTGCAAACATCAAAAAGCAAAACTACCAAATTATTATGCAATACCTTACTTGACTGTAAGTGAATAATAGTCTCAAGCATCCTGGAAAATCATGGCACCTGGTGTGCTGTTATTTTTAAGTCAAATGGAAGTTTTGTATCAATTTCCAATGATGGTTGGGCAACCATCGTTGGACCCAAACTGACTTTTTCAAATAATGCCCCCAATTTACCAAATTTTGTTAGTCCATATTTTTTGTGCAATCGGTTACACATCCGTGAACAGGTGCAAGCCTGCCAGTCTGGTTCCCTGACCTGACAATTCCCTGACGTCTTTAAATTGCTCTGTTTGGTCTGATCAACCAGGGAACCAGACCACAAGAACATCATTTTTTTCCTTGTCTTTGCCAGCATCTATGAACACAAAACTTTAAACAGGTCGGTGTAACAATATTTGCTATGAAACACTAACCACCAAATCCATCCATTTCTGAAAATTACAGAAAAATGGCCTCCAATGTCCCAACTTGGAGAACTTTCTCCCATATGTAAACAATGGTATTTTTTGTTGGAACGAAATAAATGTTCATTCATTTCTGGCCTGATTTTGAGGGGGAAATACAATACACATTGTCCCAACATGCAGGTCTGGGACCAAGCACTGGCGAGCCATCGTGGAGGTCTACCACAGCGTCTACAAAGTCCGGCGAAAACTGGTGGCGGTGCGTATCATGCAAGGTCAGAGGTCAACCACGGCGGCAGAGGCCCGAGCTATGCCAGGCCCGTCCACGTCCGAGGTCAGGGGTCAGACGGAGGCCATGGATCAGGACGAGGAGAGGGGACACAGGGGATCAAGGAGTAAGAAAGTGTTCCCTCGAGTGGCCATAGAGGGTGAGTGGCTTCTTTCAGAGTGGTACACAAGTCCATCACAAGTCTATCACGAGTAAACTTCCAAGTCAAATCACAAGTCCATCAGAAGTCAACTCGCAAGACACACCATCAGTATCACAAGTCAAATCACAAGTTAAACCACAATGAAGTCACAAGTCAAATGGAAAATCTGCTCTCAAGTCAGTCATAAGTCAAATCACAAGTCATTCGCCAGTCAATCCTTAGTTAATCCTAAGTAAATCACAAGTCAAGTGCTGGTCAATAATAGGTCTATCACAAGTCCATCACAGGTCAATCAAAAGTCCTTCACAGGTTAATCACAAGTCAATCAAATTCATCACAAGTCAAATTGCCAGTCAAATCACAAATCAAGTCACACCATGCATGGCAAGTAAGTCAAATGGCAAGTCAACTCTCTAGTTAGTCATTTAAGTCAAATAACAATTCAGTCGCAAGTCCAGTCACAAATCAATTGAAAGTCAAATCTCCGTTCATATCTCAAATCAAATCCCAAGTCAAATCAAAGGCCAGTTACAATAGAATCACCAGTAAATTGCAAGTCAGTCACAAGTGAAACCACAAGCCCGTCACAACTCGAATTAAACTTCAAATCACAAGTCAGTCACAAGTAAAATCACAAGCGTATCACAAGTCATCAAGTCACGAGTCAATACATAGTATTGAGATCCCCAAATTTCTTGAACAAGTTCAGGCCCTGCTCTGGCCCATTTTCCTTTGTTACTCTCAAATTTTTTTGTTTAAAAAAGTTGCGTGTCTGTTCATAGAACCTTCGGATGTGGACCAATCAGAGAGCGAGGGGGACGGTGAGAGTGCCCCCACACCTCCCCCAGACAAGAAGACCAAGGAGCGCGAGCAGTACAGCTTCTCAGAGACCTGTAAGTCCATGATTGCACGCTGCATGTTCCTGCTGCTTGGTGTCAGCGCAGCCATCCCATCTAACGAGGACAGAGACGAGAAATCTCTCCCCACTGCCGAACTCAAGGAGAACAGTTCCGAAACCTCTCCAGGTAATCTTCTGTTTTGGTTCATACAGTCCTTTACTAGTTTATGGTACACATAAAGACCTATTTGTTCCAGATCACTCACAATATTCGTGTTTAGTTAAATTTAGTTGTTTTGTTATTTCTAATTTGATCTAATTATTGTATTGCGCCATGAGCATCATTTATGGTGGATACTGGCGCGTTATAAATTGCCGTTATTATTATTATATTTAAAGGTACGTAGGATCATTTTCTCTCAAACTAATACTCAAAGTCTTCAGTAGAGAGCATAACAATCAACCTGATGAAGTTTCAGCTGAGTGGATACTGTTTATTATTGAGAAAACAGAGAAACTATATGCAATATTATCCGAGTCTCATAACTGGATTCCGTTGCTAATGTACCTAAAAAAAAGTGTGCCCAAGGACACACTTTTTTACAACCACCTTTCAATTATTGTTTCTTCGGAACAATATTTTATAGGCAGAATAATTATACAAGCTGATAAACCATCCTTGTAGTTGCAATCAATATGACATTGTTCCAGCCCATAATTATTGACGTATTGATATATTGTTTGAAGATGACCTTTTTTGATGCACCATATAGACAAATCCGGCGGCAGCCATTTTCTGCAGTGTTGCAAAGTTCGCATGAGTCGCGCTGGGGTAGTACACATGCACTCTGGGCTCCTTCAACCAATACGAATACCAAAATGCGCATGGGCCCATCGTTAAGAACGTGTGCAGCATGCGCGTGAGCATAGCAGTATAGCACCACCGCAGTAAAAGCTTCTAATTCTGGTCGCGGGTTTCTACTATACAGTCCTGATAATAAGTCATTTATGTTCTTGTTAATTCACCAGCATTATCAATGAGCCATTCACTGAGTGAGCCGGACCTGGGACAGACAGATGAAGTACAAGCTCTGCCATCCAGCAATAGGGTAAGGACATCATGGGATTGTTAAGATTCACCCAAATAACTTGGCTATGGCTACTAACAGTAATGCACAGTCTATGGGAAATGGCTTCTGTCACTTCCTTAGGAACTTGTGTAATTACAAGCCGTAGCCTGGGACCCAGTCTTAGGTTTGCAAAGTGGCCCTTACTCTTCCTTTCCAGTGTAAATGGTTCGAATCCCACCTGGTACAAAGCAGTGTTGTAGGTCTCGAGACCAGTCTCGGTCGCGAGACCAGTGTTTGCTGGTCTTGGTCTCAGTCTCGGTATCTCATGATGCTGGTCTTGGTCTAGGACTCAGACATCACAGTCTTGATATGTTGCTAGTCTCGGGATCCAAACCACCAGTATGCAGGATACAGAATCACTGATACTAGTGCAGCTGTTGCCTCGGGTCCTATGTGCCCTTGGGTGTTTACAAACCCCATATCCGACATCACAGCAGTCAACAATTGTTAATTGTGATACAACCTTTTTATAACCAAATCACCCCCTATACCATCAACAGCAATTGTTTGGTTTCTTCTTCAGGAGTCCATGCGAAGTCTGAAATCCTCTCGCAGCGAGCCCTTGCCTGACCTCCAAGTGGATGCTAACCTGGACTCTCTAGAAGTGGTGCGAGCCACCTGGAGACGTCTACATTGGAGACAGGACCAGAACGGCTCCCTCATGTCTGTCCAGTCAACGGACCAACAGGGACATGGCTTTCTAGGTCAGAAATCATCATTTTTTTGCGAATTTTGTCTTTTTTGCTTTGCTTTGCGGCACCCTGAAAAAGCACTTCCATAATCACTTTTAGCTGAGCTTTTTTACTTTTTTTCATGGCTGAAACTCCCCTTATTTTAGTTTTCAATGTTGTAGAGGTTGACGTAGCGGTACTTTCCTCGCCTTCCACCGCTGTGACCCGGGTTCGAATCCCGCCTGGGCCAATAATATGGATTGGGTTTTCAGTCCCTACCTGATTCAGTGGGTTTTCCCGAGAATATCTTCTGGGCTTTTCCTCCCACCTCTAAAAACTGTAATTTCTTCTCATTGTCTTCTCTCTAAGTTGGTGTGATGTCTCCCCTGGGATGCTTTGCCGACTGTATGACACAGATACAGATAATGTTCAAAATTAGTCAAAGTTTGCCACATTAAAGTTACTGATCTTAAGCAAATTTTCTCTGTAAGAATGCGCATAATTTGGTCAGGACTGAGAATATGTGTCATAAACAGAATTTCTTCGTAGTCAAGTTCATATTCACAAGTGCTGATTGAATTGCATTAAATCTGTTAAGGAGAATACACGAGAAAGTGTGGATTCGTAATTTAAGAATTCACGAGGCGCGAAGCGCCGAGTGCATTCGTAAATTAAGAATCCACACTTGCGAGTGTATTCTTTGACTTAAACCATTGCGTCAAAAGAAGTATTGGCATTAACAGTGAGTGAGATGAAAAGACTTGGGATAAATGTTGCAACCTGACGCCACTTCCGCGATTGTGTACAAAGTCTATGGAGAGTCAAGAATTTTTTTAAAGTATTTTCTAACAAAATTGGAAATATTTCTCAGTCCCAGATTCATGTCTTATCATAATTTTTGCAATGAATGCCCTTCGTTGAGATGATATATGGAGAAAAAAAGTGGCGTCAGGTTGCAACATTTGTTCCGGCTCCTTCCGTCGACAAATTGATAGTTCAGACAATGATTTCTTTCTGACTCGAAGTAGGTTTTGCAGTGACGGCGGAGAATCTGACAGTGAAGATGCATTGGTAATTTTCGGAAAGCAAATTTTCACGCAGACGGTCCTATTAATGCTCATTATAGAGAACAATTGTCTGACGTGTTTCATTCATAATTCCGAATCCACACTTTACTAAAGATTCTTCGTTCCGAATCCACACTTTGTGACCAGCGTAACAGATTCGTAGTTCCAAATCCACACTTTTAACAATAGTGTGACGTCATAGCAATGGTTTAATTGTTGTTATCTTCAATTTGTTCCAGGTTCGGTGAAGCACATCAGCAGTGACATCATAGGCTTTGCCTGCGGGGAGATGTTGACTGACGCCCACCAGCCATCCACAGATGAGGAGCAGTACTTATACTGCACCGAGCCAGCCGCCATCACTCTGGCTATGGAACACCAGCAGTGTAGAGCTGAGGTATTCACATCACCATTGAAGATTACATTTACAGGGTTCCCACAGTCATGGAAAATCCTGGAAAATCCAGGAAAATCCTGGAAAATCCTGAAAAATCCTGGAAAATCCTGGAAAATCCTGGAAAATCCTGGAAATTCTTGGAAAATCCTGGAAAATCCTGGAAAATCCTGGAATTTTCTAAGGAAAGAAATGGAAAAGTCCTATTGTTTTGTTACTAAACAAGGAGTCGTGGGAACTTCGTATTCCAAGAAAAAAGTCATGGAATCCTGCACAACACACACAGTATGGAAGTTACATTCCATCGTAAATGGATGTTCCATTGCACGGTCACACATTTGGCAGCTCTGACCAATCAGATGACGAGGATTTATTCGGGGCATTGTATAAACCAAATAATGAATGTTTCACATTCCTGCAATGGGAAGAATGATTTAATTCGGTGACTGGAATGTTCCATTCCACTTAGCTTCACCTTGTAGAATGGAACATTCCATCTGTCACCTCATTAAATTATTCTTACCATTGCACTCGTAAGCATTCATTATTTGTTCACTGTCAAATTTTCCCAATTCCATCAGCACAGCATTGTATGTAATGGCAATAACTTCTCAAAGAAAATATATTAAAGGATGATTTTAGGGAAAACATTTCCGCGAAAGTAGTCAAGCTAGTACAGTTGGCATAAAAATGTTGGAGCAAATGACCATCAGTCTTGAAAAATATATGAAACTGTTAACACGGCAGCATTCATTTCTTTAATTTGTGTCCAACAGACCAGACTGGATGCACTCAACCAAATCCTGTCCCTCCTAAATGGCCACGAGGGGGACGAGATCAAGAAATTGACCACCCTGGACATCTTTGGCCATGCGGTGGCGCCCTTTAGCTCCATGTCGTTGCTGGCGTCCGTCCACCTGCAGTTTCTGATGGGGACGTTTGGCCTGAGCTGCCTGGACCCTAGTCTGAACGGGGAGGGTCGACCGCCCGCACAGCTGCATCATTACAGGGTAGGGATGGCCTTGTCTTTGCTGCTACGGACCCAGAGGGCCAGGATAGAGTCCTCCTTGTACCTTACAGACCGACTAACTGACTGACCGTCACTAGGGAATTAGACTGGTTACCTTTCTCACTGACTGACTTTCACTAAGGAATTAGACTGGATACCAATCTCACTGACTGACTATCACTTGTGAATTAGACTTGTCACCCATCTCACTGATTGACTGACTGTCACTTGTGAATTAGACTGGTTACCCATCTCAATGACTGACTGACTGTCACATGTGAATTAGACTGGTTACCTAACTCACTGACTGACTGACTGTCACATGTGAATTAGACTGGTTACCCATCTCAATGACTGACTGACTGTCACGTGTGAATTAGACTTGTCACCCATCTCACTGATTGACTGACTGTCACTTGTGAATTAGACTGGTTACCCATCTCACTGACTGACTGTCACATGTGAATTAGACTGGTTACCTAACTCACTGACTGACTGACTGGTTACCCATCTCAATGACTGACTGACTGTCACGTGTGAATTAGACTTGTCACCCATCTCACTGACTGACTGACTGTCACTTGTGAATTAGACTAGTTACCTATCTCACTGACTGACTGTCACATGTGAATTAGACTGGTTACCCATCTCAATGACAGACTGACTGTCACATGTGAATTAGACTGGTTACCTAACTCACTGACTGACTGACTGTCACATGTGAATTAGACTGGTTACCCATCTCAATGACTGACTGACTGTCACGTGTGAATTAGACTGGTTACCCATCTCAATGACTGACTGACTGTCACGTGTGAATTAGACTTGTCACCCATCTCACTGATTGACTGACTGTCACTTGTGAATTAGACTGGTTACCCATCTCACTGACTGACTATCACATGTGAATTAGACTGGTTACCTAACTCACTGACTGACTGACTGTCACATGTGAATTAGACTGGTTACCCATCTCAATGACTGACTGACTGTCACGTGTGAATTAGACTTGTCACCCATCTCACTGACTGACTGACTGTCACTTGTGAATTAGACTAGTTACCTATCTCACTGACTGACTGTCACATGTGAATTAGACTGGTTACCCATCTCAATGACTGACTGACTGTCACATGTGAATTAGACTGGTTACCTAACTCACTGACTGACTGACTGTCACATGTGAATTAGACTGGTTACCCATCTCAATGACTGACTGACTGTCACGTGTGAATTAGACTGGTTACCTAACTCACTGACTGACTGACTGTCACATGTGAATTAGACTGGTTACCTAACTCACTGACTGACTGACTGTCACATGTGAATTAGACTGGTTACCTAACTCACTGACTGACTGTCACATGTGAATTAGACTGGTTACCTAACTCACTGACTGACTGTCACTGTGACTTACACCGGTCTGGGAGCAGTTTTTTGAGGCTTGCCTTGTCATGTATGTCATGTAGCACCTACACGACATGTGCATTAGTCTGGTGACCCTTGTTTGAGGTACTTCCATGATGCATATGTAGGCAATAAGTCAAGTTTCCATGCGAATGGCAAAAGTGGATTTTTTTTTTATTTCCAGCGCGTTACCACTACAGCTTATTCTACAAGCATTTTTAGCCACTCTGAATCAATTGAATATATTTTTGTGTGCTCTTGGATCGGCTTCACTAGGAATGCTTTGTCTCGTCTCCTTTGCAGGATGGTATCCGAGCAGCCAATAAGACCACGCAGCTGGAGATCCAGACAGTGGCCCATGAGATTTATGACCATCTTGTCACCACGCTAGCAGGCAACGTCGAGGAGCCCAAGGCGTGTAAAGGTGAGCTACCCATAGTTACCTTCAAGCAAACTTGAATCCTTGTTCCTGATTGGTCAATCCATTGTAACCAAAGTGTGGTATTATCCCATAGAGCATGGTCTATATTGTACTCCATGTATCGTCCCACTCAAAGATGGGTATGCTGTTCCCACTGCACTCACGTTTAATATGATAACAGAAAACTGTGCAAAGATCTTCTCTCTTTTCTCAAAATGTATAGTATCCACTGAGCTAAAACTGCAACAGGTTCAGTTGCCATGCATCTTTACTTTAGATTTTGAACAATTTTGTCATTTCAAACAAAAAGATAAATAAAAAGCAATGATTCTATGTGCCTCTGAAGTCGACCTTGCGACGATAGAGAATGGACTGACTTTTCAGGATCAAGCTGTGTCTGAGCTACGACCTGGGTGCAACTGCGACGATACTAATCCGCATGAGTCAACGCTAAACAAATTGAGTCTCAAAACAAGAAAAATTTCAACTTCTGCGCCTCAACGGAACGTGTTTCCAGCTAACAAGCATCAATCACAGTCCACATGTGTGACGTTACGACGTCGTGCACTCAACCTGATCATCTCATTTTGTTGTGAATCGTCATCAGGTCATTGGTGGCTTAAGCATGGTTGCGGTTGTTCTGTGTTGAGATGCCACTTGTTCCACAATAATCATACCAATTCTCAGTTGTGCCCTGAACATTACTTTTTCTGCTTGATGCCAATGGTTCTGGCGCAAGCAAATCGCAGGTTGACCTGAGGCTGACTAATGGATCAGCCTGTTGTATTAGAATCATGTTGATGTATTTTCGATCTGACAGGTGCCTGGCACCGACTACTACTGGTTACCATCTTTGCCCTGAGCGTCAAGTACCAGCCGCCAGACGTCCTCTTAGCAGTCTCCAGCGGTATCCTGCCGTTACTGGCCAGGCTGTGCGGGGAGGGCAGCCAGGCGGTCCTAGCCAGGCCTGTCCAGCCCATGCTGACCGGTAGTATCCCCTCCATGCACTGCGTGCTGCAGGTGGCTAGCATGAGGCTGCTGCAGATACTGGCCATAACTACAAGGCAAGTTAACCTATTAACACCTGTACTACGTTGTACTACATTGTGTTACATTATTCCTTGCTGAATCCTTAACCATAGAGTGCTTGGGTGGTGTGGGCGGTACAGAGAGTAACAGGCAGGGCGTTTTGCGATAGCACAGGACTAATGGGTTTTGTCAATTCTGTAAATTTGGAGGTACATGTCAGACACTTTAATGAGTTTCTGTTGGCAAAGTGAATGTGACTTCTCACCAATATGTGACATCTAATGAGCAGAAAACAATTACACACCAAACTAAGGTACCACCACCTTAACGACCTTGTACATGTGCATCATGTGGTGGGATGTACGTTGGATTTTACGGAATTTCCTGCTTACAGAGCCTTTTTATTGGACATGAAATGCTACATTTTTGGCTCTAAGACCCAACTGCCATGTAACAATAATATTTAGAAAGACCAGTTTTAAGTTTTTCGAGTAAGTATTGAACAAAGTGTAATCATCAGATGAAAGAATAACATAATGTGCAAGAATTACTCGAAACTGAAAATAATTACTCAAACAACTAAACACTGCTCAGTGTTTAAGCAGCGACATTTAAAACTGGACCCAAGACCCCACTTGCACACAGTACACGCCTCATGCACCGGCTACATAGCAACTGAGTGCTTAAGAACCACAGATACAATCTTCTGTTGAGTACGCCATGCATGGCACATGCACCATAGAAATGGCCCAAACACGAAGTAATACAAAATCATTGAAGTTTTTTAACTTTTCTGACTTTTTAATTGCTTTTTGACTAACAAGGTATTAGTGAACGGTCATGGAGCAGTCATAAACGTGATGTTTTAAACCAGTTTGGGGCCTGGTTGCAAATAATTTGGCTTGGGCCATTATTGGTGGTCAGGCCCCTTACCAATTTTACCGGCTACTCAGAGAGTCTGTCCTTAACAGAACTTATAAGTCGTTTCTGTCTTGTAACCCTGACAGCACCCACGCTGACCAGCTGAGCGAGTCGGTCATCCAGGCCCTGGTCAGTCTCCTACATGAGCAGCTCTGCAGTCTCTTCTCCATGGCCTCGGGGGAGAGTGAATGGAGGACCTTGGCTGACACGACCCCCAGGGGCAAGACCCAAGGCAAAGGGGCAAGTGGCAAAGAGAAGAAGACAAGCGCTACGGGGCACCAGCCAGGTAGGGGACCAGTTACATAGAGCTGCAAAGCACAGAAATTTGCTAAGCAAATTACTGGGCACAGGCCCAAGTAGGGGACCAGTTACATATAGCTTACAACACCGAAATTGCTTCGGAAATTACTGGGCACCAGTCAGGTAGTGGGCCAGTTATATATAGCTTCAAAACACAGAAGGTTTATGCTAATTATGGGTCACCAGCCATGTCAGGGCACGTCACACACAGTTGTCTAGCACAGAAATGTGCTTAGCCAGTTAAGGGTCACCAGCCAGGAAGGGGCCAGTTACATACATTTGCCAATCACAGAACTTTGCTTAGCATATAACGGGGCACCAGCCAGGTAGGGAGCCATTTACATACAGTTGCTGATCACAATTACTCTCCCATACCTGCAGGTCATGCTCTTACAATTTGTGCACTCAGGAGTATACGTACTCATATTAACACATATGACTCGCTCCGTTGTTTTTCCGTAGAAGATTATGCCGAGATTTTCCTAACACCTCTAAAACTGAAGCATCCTCTTCATCTTCCCCCGACTAGGTTTCTTCAGGCCAACGAGCTGCAGTGCCTGGCACCTAAGAAGAATCCTTGGTTTCATAACTTGGTTTCATAGCCCAAAAAAAAAGAATTGAACTTGTGCTCAAACTTTGACCTATTTCTGTCGTCTTCATAAAGGCAAGCAGCGTAAGGGGAGACATTCTCGCCACTTGGTGCAAACAGCTCTGGGCGACTTCCTCGTGTTCCTGCGCCGTGTTGCCCTCAGTAGGCCAGTCTGTGGGAACATGGCCTCGTCTGATTGGACGTCAGTACTGCTCGCCATTGCTGGACACCAGCCAAGCACAGGTACCAACAATAAAACAAAATTTGGCCTGCCCAGAGCAAATTCGTGTGAGGGCCGTTAGTTGACTACTGGTTGATTTGTGACGTAACTTAATAAGCCTGGGCACTAAAAGCAATGTGTGAGCACCGCTTGTCAAACACTTGTCTAAACGTCATTACAAAATGTCGGGGTCCTGGCTCCCTGCTGTACATTATGATGTGTGCAGCTATTGGTAACCAGGGATGGATCGTGCCATTGCAGAATTAAAAATGATTATTTTTGTGTGATCTATCAGCCCAAGGAACTGCTAGTGTTGACAAATACACAGAGATTTGTCACCAGAAATCACGTATCAGCAAAAATATTACACTGTTAAGCCTTTTCTTTCGAAATAATTGTCAGTCTTGTACATTGTAAATAACACAGTAATAGAAAATTAAATCAGTCTCTAACCAATGTCTAGAGTTGAGAAAAAAACCTGAAAATGTTTTTTATTCCCCACTGGATAGGATTCAAGTCCATTATAATTTAGTCCGCGGTTAATGCCGGCACCCACTTGTACTCTGGGTCAAAAGAGACAAGCGTAAAGTGGCTTGCCCAAGGACACAACATACGGCCAGCAGCTAGGATTTGATCATGAATGACCAGCCCTAACCACTGGGCTGAATTCCCATTGCAGAAAATGCTTGAGCAATATCTCAGTCTCTGTCAGTATATTCTGAAGTTTTTCATTGTTGTGTTTTTTGTAGGTTTGCCGAGGATTGAAAATATCCGCACCAGGCTGCTGTCGCTGCATCTGTTGGAGGCTGTCCTTCCTGCGTGCCCTATGGAAACACAGGAGGGGCACCAGTATCAGGTCAGGGTACCAGTGACTGACTGTCAATTGTTATCATGAAATACTGTGTTAATATTTGTCATGGACTTGATTGGCAGATATTTCAGTGTCGGCTTGATAGTTCAAATATTGACCCATGTCCTTTATTTTAACTGTCCTATTTTAACCCTTTAGCACTTGTACGAAATTGTCTTACATTGTGTTTACTCTGCTATAAATCAATAAAACCATAGAGAGCTGGGGCAGTTTGATATACGGGTTACAATACTGAGCATTGTTTGTTGGATGTTTCCTTCTACATGTACTTTCTACATTTGCAGGTGGTACAGCAACTTCTGAATAACCTTTCAGAGTGCATGTGGCGGGCCCCTCAGGCCCTGGCTCGCCACCGATCCCACCAGAAGCCTGCCCCTGACCCTGGCACCGTGCCCCTCACGGTGAACCCCGGCAATGACAACGCCAATGCCAGGCGACCATCGTCCTCGGTCTCGGAGAGTGGGGATGATGGCGATGACAGTGACAGTGACGATGACATCGCGTTGCAGGACACCGTCTTTGACGCGGAGAAGGCGGTGTGTTGCAGTGTGGAGGGAGGCCACACCCTCGTCCATGGCTCTGGTGGGCGGGGCTACGGCCTGGGGGCCACGGGAATCACCGCCGGCTGCTACCAGTGGAAGGTGGGTCACATGCTACGGTTATTGTATCGTTCTGGAAATACACTCTCAATGCGCAGCACTCACAATGAAGAATCCTTCATAGAACTCGCGCAATCAGTAAAAGCTAATGGGCAATTCCATGAGAATCTGGACATGAAATCTTCAAAATTACAAGCACTTGAACATCAAATGCGGTATCAAATTAAAGGGGACAACAAGACCTTTCGTTTGATGGAATATGTGGTTTTTTTGTTAAAAAATGGTATTTTGCCTAAAATTATGGATTTGAGGTAGTCTTGTTGGCACCTTGTTCTTACATGCAAAATGCAAGCTTCAATGTAAAAAAAAAAAATTTAAAGGAAGAGAAAAAGAGGGTTTTGCTGATTTTGATATCTTTCATAGAGGCCTTATTTGCTCATTCATCTGTGACAATGACGTAATGAAATTAGTATCATTGGATAGAGGACATCCTGATGGTTTTCCTTGTAGTTGCCTCTTTTTGAAGTATTCAGTACATTTCTAACAATTTACATTTAAAACATGGGTATATTTAAAACTTGGGTATTTTATTTTTGAGACACCCTGTGTATAAATGTAGGGCCAAAAGTGTGACAGTTTTCCTTTCCCTGTTGGGAAAGTAGTTTGATATTCATAATCACTCTTGGAGGACGACTGCATTAAGGAGTGCATCAGAATTATAAAATCATAGATGTCAAATGTAACAGGCACAGGAAAAAAAGTGGATACAAATTTATAGAATGACCGAGTTCCTATTGTGCAAGACTTGTTTAAGGAGAAGTAACGCAAAAATAGCTCTGTCAACTTGAGACTTCGTTTGTAGGGTTTGTTGACATTTAAAAAAACATTTAGTCGTGAGAACGAATGATAGAGAAACAAGCAACGAGCGAGGCTGGAAATATCTGTCTGTGACCCGCTCGCAGCGAGCCAGGCCGGAAATATCAGGGTGTGCTACCCGCAGATGACGCCTGAACCCGTCTGGCATCGAGGTTCATGAAAAACAATCCCACGCCTGGTTCCAATCAATGTGAAAATTATCCCGGCACGAACTGGTTAAGTTGATCAAAGATGTTATTCAACTTAAGATTCGACAACTTGTAATAGATGTTTGAATGAGATGGCACTTATTTGTGAGGACTTGACTCCAACTCAGAGTTGCTGTCACTTTAAAAAAAAAATTTTGCTGGATTATTTTTTTCCCCTTCAGTTTCACATTGTCAAAGAAAACAAGGGCAACGAGGGCACGTGCGTTGGAGTCTCCCGGTACCCCGTCCGCGACTTCAGCCACCGGACCACCTCGGACATGTGGCTGTACCGGGCCTACAGCGGCAACCTGTACCACAACGGGGAGCACTCGCTGACGCTGCCTGGCTTCACCCAGGGGGACTGCATCACCTGCGTGCTGGACATGGAGGCGCGGACGCTGTCGTTTGGCAAGAACGGGGAGGTGAGATAACTGACAGGGTTCCCACAGTCATGGAAAAATCCTGCAATTGAAAACTATCATGGAACATCATGGAAAAGGCATGGAATTTCATTATTTATAAGGAGTTGTGGACAAATTGATATTCCCAAGAAAAAAGTTATGGAAAAGTTATGAAAATTTCTTCACATTTTCTTCATCAGTATTTTCTTTACTACATAATTGCCCTAGGAGCCCAGGCTAGCTTTTGATGATGTGGAAGCGACGGAGCTGTATCCAGTGGTCATGTTCTACAGCAGTAACCCTGGGGAGAAGGTAGGATATGGGCATTGTAATTAGTGTCATTGTCAATTTTCAGCAAACACAGCCACTCGCAAATCCTGATCGGTTTAGGATTAGGTCGGCGCATGTTAAACTTGATCAAGTTCGAATATTTCGAATAGTTGAATATTCATTGAAGCAGTGTTGTAAGACTCGAGTCCAGGACTCGGACTCGAGTCACATTTTTCATGACTCTGACTCGACTCGAGTCACATTGGGAAATGACTCGGACTCGGACTCGAGCTTGGTGACTCATGACTCGAGTCACGTAATTTCATCAAAAGAAAAAACCTAACGTAGGGATGGGAAAGGATCATTGAGGAATAATGTTTGGATGATAAAACATGGAGGGAAGGGATGGAGGAGGATTTTTTAGGGATGGGAATTAAAAGGAAAACACATTTTGGGTCTAAACAACATGTACATACACAAGGTAAACTATATACACTGGGATTTAATTAAAAGACAATGGATGATTGAAAAATATTTTTAAAAAATTTCATTTGTTTTGTGAACAACTAAGAACAAGTAACTTGTGACTCGGACTCGACGTTGGTGACTCGACTACAACACTGCAATCAAGTAGTCTGTATAATCAAATACTACATTATTTGAAAATGCACAGCCATTAAGAAAACTTAACTGTTTATCACCCTTCTCCTTCATGCCACCCCAGGTAAAAATAGGTGAGATGCAGGTTCGAGGAGCGCCGCGAGACCTGCAGCCGGGGGAACCTCTTTGCGCACCCACCTCTTCCGTCCTGGCCGAGGCTCACGTGATGCTACTCAGATCCCTCCATCGCGAGACGTCCTGGAGAGACACCATCAACCATGGCATCCAGGCAAGGCTGGGGCAGATACAGAAACTCCACCAGTCTGCGCTGGGATCTGCCTGCCCAGAGTGCGACGGGAGCACTCCCGCTGAAAGCAAGTCCAAGAAGTCACACGCTGATCAGAAATCGGAGACGACAGGTGGGAAGTCGGCGCCCAGGAAAGCGGAAAGTGATGATGTTAAGCCGAGCGACAAGAAGGTTGACAGGGATGGCGAGCCTCTGAAGAGGGAGAGTGTGTCGGATTCAGAGCTCGGCAAAACAAAATCGGACGAGGCTGAAAAGAAACCGGACGGTTCAAAGGAAAAGGAGAAAACCCCAGACCGCGGGAAGAGTGAAAGCAGAGGGGATGAGCCGGTAAAAAGTGACAAGAAAGCTCTTGATGGGAGTGACAAGGGAGAAGACAAGTCAACAAAGAAGAAAGACGGAGACTCCAAGGCCGAGAAGAAGGCCCAAGAAAAGAAGGATGGTGGTGAAGACAAGAAGGCAGGGAAGAAGGAGGAACTTGTGGATGATAAAGAAAAAGGTTTGTGTCAAATTTATCAATTTTTACCTTTGAAAAAAAATTCCACTAGGATAGAAACATCAAGTTCTCAGAACTTTAAAGTTTTGCAATTAGCGGTAGCTTCTTATTTCTCCCATTTCTCAAAATATTGCTTGTTTTGTATTACATTGTACTATATCGTAGTTACTCGTTGATGAATTTATAAAACCATATGGAGTTGGGGCGTTACAAGGAGAAATAGGCAAGGCGTTTTCTAGCAGTATAGAGACTAAAAGGTTAAATTGATATCAATTGATTAAATTTGTAACAAACTCACTTTACAGTTCAAGTATATGTAGGTCAAATTTTGTGATACAGAATTGTAGATGGGTGTTCATTCATTTCTTGAAAATTACTTAAGGCAGTTTAAAAAAAACCTAGTGAGCTGAAGTTTGTTTAAAAGTGGTATCAGTATTAGAATTGAAAAAGTGAATGATCAGTTGAAGTTGAAGATCTTCACTTTGAAGGTTTCTGTCATTAATCGGTGGCTTTAAATGCTGGTGATTTATTATCAGATTCAGACTCTACGGACTGGATGCAGTTGTGTAATTCGGTTCTACCAGTCCTGGCAGTCATCGGAGGCATCGATAGGGGCTTGAGAATCGGCGGCCGCTGCGTGCACAAACAGACCTGCAGGGAGGCCACCCTACTGGGCATGCTCAAAGAGGGCGGGACCTCAGCCAAGGTGCAGTGGGAGGATGCAGATTCTACTATCAGGTATGTGTCGGCATGCAATCACATAACTGTCTCCCTCCAATTAAGATTTAGTCAGTTTGTCTTTTTGCTTTGTCATTCTTTAAGCCTCCTAGGCAAACACGCTTTCTTTGCCAAGTTGTCCTTTCAGTCAAAATCAATCAAGTGACTTCAACAGTTAAGAGCTCCCAGCCTACAAAAAGCAGGATTCACTGGCTGTGAATGTTTATGTAACTTGATACAGCTATGCTTTGACTGCAGGTGATTGATAAGCCAGCTGTGCCTACCACTTGTCTGCCCTTGTCTGTTGACTGAATTTGACTAATCACAGTCCTTGCTTAAAATACGATCTGACTGTTGGTGACTAGCCTGTGTAAAAGGCATGGCAAGGGAAGAGGATTGATTTTCTGGCTGTCTTTGGCTGTTCAGATAGCAGGAGGGTTAATTGTAATTCACCATGCTGTTGTCAAGCACAGTTCATTTGAATAGCTTAGGACTTGACTTAGGATTGTATGACTTGTGATGGACTTGTGAATGCTTGTGATAGAGTCAACTACGACATGGGTAATTCCTTCTGGTCAAGATACCAAGGTCTCCTCGAAAGTGGCACTTGGAAAAATAAAGAGAGAGAATACAACGAAACGTGTTGTTTATTTTTAGAGGTTAGAGGTAGGCCTGGGAATGAATGGGTTACATCCAGGCCATTTTGTAGACTAGATGCATGAAAAGACTTCCAGTGAATAGCCATTCTGAATCTGTTGAATAGAATTGTGTGTGCTTTTGAACCAGCTTTACTAGGCTTGCCTTGTCTTCATTTCTTTTCTTTTGAGCAGCGACTGTGCTATATCTAATCTGGAGCCTTTGGAGCCGGTGGGGTTCGAACCAGCTCATCTGAAGGGCATCAACTCAACGATGCTGAGTGACCTGGCCCTGCTGTCTGGAATCGCTGACGAGAACGCCCAGAGAGATGCGGCCAAAGCAGACCAGCCTCCAAGGCATGTCGGCGAGGCACAGACTGGAGCTGAGAAAGAGAAGCAAGAGGGAGAGAGGAAGGAAGGCGATGTCGCCAAGACTGATGCCTTTGAGAGGTCCCTGGATGCGGATATTGCCAGGGCGATGAAAGAGGAAGAGGAGGAGGCGACCGGAGAATCTCAAGTCTCTGCGCATGTCAGAGAGTCTGATTCCAGTGTTGAGGGCACAGACGTGGACAGCCTTGCGTCTCTGAAAGACAGAAAGCCTGTGACGGCTACAAAATTATCAACTCTGCAACTGCATCTGGAATCACCGGATTCCAAACCGAACCAAGGTGCTGCTGCTTCAGGTAGAGAAGGCCAAGCTGTCTCGGCATCAATCACCAAGAAGATGGTAGAGGAGGTCTTGGATAGCATCTCCCAGGGACTAGAAGATCCCGGACCGAGGAGGTCGTCTCTGATAAATCAGACCCCAGAGCCTTGCATCGGGGAGGAGATGGAAGGCACATCAACTGACTCTAGCTGCCGGGGTTCACCTATTCTCAGCCCCACGGATGCTAATCTATCTGACACCAGCACCCTCTCCGTCCCCGCTGAGACGCCTAAGGTGGAGCAGCAGCATCCCATCCCTGCTACCAGGGACACTACTACTGCTCCGAAACCGGGGCTAAAACTGGATGACTTGGCCAGGCAGACAGACGCTGAGATGAAAAGCATTATGTTGGCTCACCTGCAGGTCGGCGCCCTGAAGGCCCTGAGCGTCCTGATGGGCTGCAGCAAGTACATCGAGATGCTGCTGGTCCCCAAGACCCCAACGACAGAAAAAACAGAGAAGGAGCCTCCTCCTGGTGGTAAGCAGCGGAAGGGTAGCTCAGGCAGCGACAAGGACCAGGCGGAACAGGCCAGAGCTAAGGAGGAGTTGGAAGGTCTACGGATAGCCATGCGTACCATCATGAGGCAGCTTGTGAAGCGGGCTGTCATGCCATCTCCAATCAGACGTGTGGTATGCATGACAGAGCTTGAGAGGGCGCATGCTATGCTGATCAAGCTCACAGCTCAGGCTCCCTACACAGATGGTAAAACCACTACATCTAAACTAGGTAGGTAATTTGATCATTTTGTCAGCAATACAATTTGTGATAGGTGGCATTTGTATTGATTCACAACCCTTATTTAGGGAGCATCTCAAGAGTCACAATGCTTGAAACATTCCTATGAGAAAACTGCCTGTTCAAATGGTAAACCAACACTAGAGCAGGTTGGGGTACACTGTGCTTCCTCTCGTAGGAATGCCCAGTACACAGCAAACAATGGCTTGTCCTAGTTTCCAGTCATAGTTCAAGCCCATCACAAGCCCATCACAAGTCCATCACAAGTCAGTCAAAAGTCAGGACGTAGTTTGCAGAGGATGGACATTGATAAAGGAATGTCTTTGTCACAGTTCATTTGAATAGCTTGTGACTGAATGACTTGTGAATGACTGGTTATTGTGAGGACTTTCGAAAATTGTACTACAGCTGTTTTATTTGGTAGTACCAAAGGAACACTGTGTTCCCAATGAGAACATTTTCAAGTTTGGAAACACTAATGCAGTATGGATTTGTTCATGAGTAAAAGTCTGTACGGATTTTAATGGTCCCCTTAGGCAGTTTAGACAGTCCTCTTGTGGCCATCCAATGGGTCTAAGCGCCTAAGTCACTGACTGACTCATTGACTGACTGACTGTCACTTGTGACTTAGAATGTTATAGACTGGGGAAAAGAGAACGGCAGTGCTATCATAGGATTAACCCAAAAGACCTTGTCTTTGTTTTCCCGCAGAAATGCTAGCCAGCCAAGGCCGCCGTCTGGACCGGGACACGGTCACGGCAGCTGCAGCCCAAACCGATGGCCAGGACCGCCAGAGCTCCTCCTCCTCCACCACCGTCTCCGCCCCGCCCACCCCCTCTTGTTCCCTCCCGTCTCGTAATCGTCTGAGGGGAGTCGGGATGAGGATGCTGTTCTCCCGCAGTTCACAGAGGGGGACAAATGCTTCTGCCATCTCACCTCCCAGCTCACCACCCCATTCTCCCCACTCACCCGAGGAAGACGCCCACAGTGAAGGTAAAGAGTTAAGAGGTCAGAGAATCAAAGGTCAAGGGTCAGAGAATCAAGGGTCAAAGAATCTAAGGTCAGTGGTCAGTATCAAAGGTCAAGAAATCAATCCTGTTTCCCTACCATGCCTTTTACACATGCTAGTCACAAACAGTCAGGTCATATTTCTTGTAGGCACTGTGACAGTCAAATTCCATCAATGGACAAAAGCAGGTGACTGGTAGGCCCAGCTGGCTTATCAATTTCTTACATTCAAAATGTAGCTATATCAGGTTTCATAACAATCACAGCCAGTCAATCCTGCTTTGTGAAGGCAGGGAGCAGGCAACTATCAAAAACAGTCACCTAATTTATTTTGACTGCTGTCCTGGCCTTGTTGAAATTGCCAGCCAGAGAGGGAGGGTCTTAAAGGGGGTATCTGTGCACATAGTCTTTATAAGATCTTAATAGGAAATGGATAGTTAACAGTTAAACAGATAAATATTTTGAGTATTTTTCTTACATGAGATTCCATTCTCTGAATTGTTTTTTTATATTCTGTTGTCTGTTCCTGCAGCTTCGCAGTCCCGCCCGCCCCCGTCCCCACCCATTGCAGCTCAGCTCCTGGAAATGGGCTTCAGTATGCATCATGTACTGAAAGCAATGGCGGCCACAAGTAAGTCATCAGGATGGGTGTGGTTATTGTTGGTCAAATGAAGTTTCTTCCTTTTTTTTCCTTTTCATTTTGCCTTCGAGTACGTGTAGATAAAAAAATCACAACATATTGTCTACCGTGGTCAATATAGAAAACAGCCTTTTTTCTATTTCCTAAAAGGGCCATTTCACGGAATGATAAAGTTTAATGAAAAAACTTTGAAGCTTATTATTTGTAGTTTATATTATAAAAATATTATAGTTCTAACAATATTCAACAGTAAAGCTTTTACTTCTATCTGAAAATTTAATTAATAAAAATTAGTTAAAACTAAATTAAGTACACAAAAATATCAGTTTGTCTAAGTACATCCAACACCATGAACAGTTTCTTTTTAAAATTATTGTATAAACTAACTGATAAGTTTTATCATAATTAAAGTCCACTTTATGATTATAACTTTTATCATGCACACTGTTGAATTGTCCAAAATGTACGTCTGACACCATGGAACTACCCAAAATATAAAATATTCATGTAGATAGAAAATTAGTTTTCTAATTGAGCACAGGCAGTACATCTTGAAGTCACTGAGAAATACTTGCCTAATTTTTTTGCAGACACCCGTGGGGACCTGGACGCCCAGCGCATCAACATCCTAGCGACTTGGATGTTAGAGCATCCGTGTCTAGACGAGGAAGATGACCCTTCACCCTTACAGCAGCAGCAGCAGCAGCCATCGCAGGGTGCTGCAGAGCAGACCAGCAGCAGGCAGCAGTCGGCAGCTGCACTCAACAGGCCGTCCAGACCCACCGATTCTGACAGCCCGGCAGGACGATATGACGAATATGAAGAGTGAGTAGGCAAGATTTTTTTGTTTGTCTTATCCTGCTTTACAAGTCGAAAAAGTTGGGCCCTGGCTTTTGCTGGCAGTACTTTACAGCATTCAAGAATGATAGGGCATGTAATTATGGCTGATGTTATTATCGTTCTCAACTTAGGAGTGGTCTTTTTATCCATTCGGGGGCCCATTATTGGGCCATTATCCGCGTACTTGTTTAAATACCGGACAAGCACATATTTATTCCCATTCATAAATGCCTTTTCGTCATAAATACCTTTCGGTCAAAAAGTCACAACAATCAAGAATTCACAAATTTCTAACGATTTTGTTCAACAGTTTTACTTCATGTTTTGTGAAACACCCCTCTTACGATCACCATTTTGCGCTAACAGCGCAAGCAGAAACATTCTGCGATAAACCTGTATGCACAAAAATCCTTAGTTATGGGATGTACGAATGCGCAGAAGCCAAAATTTCCTCGCTAACCCGTGAAATGCGCTTGCCCTAAGCATGGAATTTTCTGGTACAGTAAGCAGGGATTTTTCGCTAATGGTAGGCAGAGCCAAGAAATTGGGCCCTGATGCGTGAATAGACCTCTTGTGAAGAGCCTTCTGTATCAATTGAATACAATTTTGTGTGATCTGGAACCAGCTCTTACTAGGCTTGTTTATTTCCTTGCGCAGTTCCAGCTACCCAGAGACAGAAGATGTCACCCGACGTCTCAGGCGGACGCCGTCCGTCGAACGTCCCCCATCCCGATTGGAGCGTTACCGGGCTGTGGCCGACCTGTCCACTCTCGCCAACGCCATGGCTCGCAACATGGACAGAACACCCTGTGAGTCTGATCTTAACACCTCTCCTTTCAATTCCATATTGGGTTTGAAATTATATTGCCCTTCACCGACATTTTTCATAAAAACTGTGCACTCAAGAGAGTTTTTGAGAAAAAAGATTTCACAAGTTTACTCGGGTAGGACTTGAACCCACGACCTTCTGCTTACAAGTTGGCAATGCTGTAAATTCGGACGTACATGTCAGACACTTTTATGAGCTGCTTTTGGGAAAGTGAATGTGATACATCACTAATAATTGACGTATATTGAGAAGAAAACAATGACAGACCAAACTAAGGTACACCACCACCTTAATGACCTTGTACGTGTATGCCATGTGGTCGGACATACATAATTATATTTGTGAAATACCACTGCTTCAGAATACTGTCATTTAAAATGTGAAAATAAATATTTGGTTGAATTGAATTGAAATTGTACCTCTGTTATTTCTTAGATGTCCACCCGGATGGCTTGTTTGGTGAATCGGACAGGCAGGATCTGAGATACGAAGTCCCGCAAGACGACATCGTCTTTGAAGACGATGACATGGACTTGGACGAAGAGGAGGAAGATACGCTGGTTACCGACAATGCAGGGGACCGGGAGCTCTTGGGTCTATGGTACCCTGAGGTATGTGAAGATCAAAATCTCTTTGTTGTTGTTGCCGAGCTCTTTCTGTTGGCAAAGAATGTAGAGGCATGACAAACCGGAGGTCAGTTTCATGGAGCTCTTGAGCAGAGAAATTCATGAAACACAGAAACAAGCTACCAGCTAAAATGTCATGCAGTTGATACTCCACGTGACTGGTTCTTGCTTATTCTCTCTCAATAGATATTGTTTTGAGTGTTATTTTCCACTTCAGGCTCCAGAAAATTAGGCCTGGCTCAGTAATGTTCTGGGATAGTTAGTCCAAATGCTTCTTAGCCTCACAGTAGACACAGTTTCTCAGCCCGATCATGAAACTACTTTTGACTCTCCAGTATTCCTAATTGGACATGATTTCACATTCATAGATTGGCCAGCATTTTTTTAACATTCAGAGGCAATTTCGCTAACCCTGAGTTTGGCTATTCATCTTTGGCTCTGGAACCATGTATAGGCTTGATGTGTTTGAATCAACTTGTAAGACTTCCAAATCAAGCTTTGTATTGCAAGATATGAGTATTTCTACATTAACGGCTTCCAAACAATTGTGAAGACAAGTCGAGGTTTCGTAAACCACACTCAAATCAGGAGACTTAAAGCCTGAAGTCAAAATTGAACGTATACCCGAGATTTGAAAAATGACCCTTATTGCACATGTACATATAGCAGTCAATTCCTAATTGGTCTTTCATTCCTAATTGGTCTTTTATTTCTAATTGTTCTTTCAGTTCTAATTGGTCTTTCACTCCTAATTGGTCGATCATTCCTAATTGATCTTTTCATTCTTAATTGGTCTTCATTCCTAATTGGTCTCTCATTCCTTATCAGCTAAGCCGTGAGCTGGAGGAGAGCGAGAGCCAGGTGACCTGTGACCTCTGCGGCCTGACCACCACCCAGTTCAACCGCCACATGCGGCTCCAGCACCCAGGCTGCCGGCAGAGCTGTGGTCACATGGGTTACCGTAGCAATGGGGCTTACGTCGGTGGCTGGTTCGGCGGGGCCTGCGGCACCGGTAACCCCTACTATCTCATGTGCAGCGATTGCAGGGAGAAGTACCAGTCAGGGAGCCGGGGACTTGTCAGCATGTCGTCGGACTTCAGTACGACAGCTGAGGGCGCTGTTGATGGTGAGTTCCTATCAGAAACTAGCAAACCTTCGTCCTTTAATATCAAATCCAGAGAAAGCTAATGTTGTCAATGAAAAAAAGTTGTTGTTTATGTGGTGCAGCCCCTAACATAATGCACATTGTTTTTTTCTCCTGTGGTGCCTCACAAGATCAAAATTTTACTGCATATGTCACAGGACATGCAAGTTCTTTATATTATACATGTTCGTAAGCCTTGAGTTGACGAGCCCATTAATGAGTTGTAAGAGACATAAGTTTGATGCAACTTTCTGCTTTTATTTTGAAGTGGGCAATACATTTTTTTTAAAATCTACCCAAATATACTTTGCACGCCCAACCCAATTAATAAAATATTGTTTGATGTCATTCTTAATGACACTTGAATGGCAAATTACAAAGTGCCAAGGTAACAGGGACAGGAAAAATGTCAAACTTTGGACCCAAAATTTATAGAATGACCTGTATTGAATAATTGCTTTATACATTTCAAACTATTTGCACGCTAACAATATATATAACGTCTATGAATACAAAACTTTAAATAGGTCAGTGTAACAATATTTGCTATAAAATACTAACCCCTAAATCCATGCATTTCTGAAAATGTACAGCTAATTATATATATTTTACCTTTAAGCCAGGTTTACAAAACTTTGTTTTCTTTCCGTTTCTCGCCAGACGATCATGAGCTGGTCACAGAGGATGACAGCAATCAGATATCAGGCCAGGAGACGTTTGATCAGATCATGGGTCGTCTGGGACTGACCGAGAACCGATCCATCCCTGAGCCGGTCCAGTTCCCTGAGCCTGACCCCCTCGGTGCAAGGAGTGCCTCGGCAGGCGTCAGTAGGAGTACCGGAGGTACCTATAGTCTCGGTCAGTGTATAATATGAATTTGTGTAAGCAACCAATATTTTCCATAGAGCAGGCCCATAGAACATATTTGTTTAATGCAGTCAATCGAATGCACCTTTTTGTACCCTTTTAACTTCATATTGCCATTTCAAGGGCATTTGGTACATTTTTTTTGTTTTTTTAGTTTTTTTTATGCAATGACAATATCCATATTCATGAGCAACACTGTGATGTCATTCAAGGTGGAAATTCAGTGTTACATCTGGTTCAGCATAAAAAGTTGCAAGAATTTTTTTTTAATATGACAAAGGGGAAAACAGAAAATGTTAATGTTTTGGATTATGAATATCTTGAGCAATAGTAACCTCTAAAAATTTTTTTTTAAGAAGCGCTGTTAAAGTCTGAAGCTTTTACAGCATATTTTAGACATATACCTAACCACCCCCAACCCTTCAAAATCCAACTGCATGTTTTGTTGGAGTCTGTTGGAGTGAGTACTGCACTAGTAAACTGATTATGCTTTACATGCGGTCAGGCATACCACCATAATCAGAGTCCTAGAGTTTGGGTGTTGAGTTTGCCATATGGTGTTGGATTTTGCAAGAGTGAGGAAGGTTCCTAGTAAATCATTCAAGAGGGTTAGGGTTAATGATCACATAATTGAGAAAAAAATGGAAAACAAAAATCCTCCCAACATCAAATTTTTTTTCAAGCTCTGCCTACGAGTGCCTTTATTGGAAAGCGCATTGGCACAAATGAAAAATGTTGACTTTGTTGACTTTGTCATTTGGACTTTCGTTTGTGTGTTACAATTGTTTCTGTAGATGGGAGCAGCCACCGTGATTCCTGCTTCATGAATCGGATGAGCCTAGGGGAACAGGTTGCGCTGCTGTCCACCTCCCATGAGAGGGCAGTCGCCCTGAGAAAGACCACTGCAGCTGCCCAAGTCCTGCTAGCTCGCTCCATGGTCATGAGAGCGCTCTCGCTCTTATCTGTCAGGTAAAGACAGTTGTTATCGAGTCAATCACACGTCATGTCACAAGTCAAATCACAAGTTGGATCACAAGTCAAATTAAAAGTCAAATTACAAATCAGATCACATGTCAAATCACAAGTCAAATCACAAGTTAATCACAAGTCAAATCACAAGCAAAATTACAAGTCAAAATGCATGCAAATCACAAGTCAGTCATAAGTGGAATTACAAACTCCATCGCAAGTCCAATCGCAAGTCAATCTAAAATCAGGTCACAGGTTGGAGTACAAGCCAAACTACAAGAATATCACAAGTAAGTCACAAGTCAGTCACAAGTGAAATCGCAAGTCAAAATGCATGTAAATCACAAGTCAGATCACAAACTTGGATCACAAGTTCAATTGAAGGTCATATCACAAGCAAAATCACAGTTCAGTCACTAGTGTATCACAAGTCTGACACAAGTGAATCCCAAGTCAACTCGAATGTCATTCACAAGTTAGCTATAAGCAGAATCACAAACCCACCACAAGTCAGTCACAGGTTAGATCACAAGTGGGATCACAAGTCAACTTGAAAGTCAAATTACTAGTCAAATTCACAAGAATGTCACAAGTACATGCAAATCAAAAGTCAAATTACAAGTAAAGCACTAGTCAGTCATAAATGGAATCACAAAAGCCCATCATAAGTCTCATATGCCATGGCACGTAGGTTCGAACCCTGACAGAGAATATTGCCTCTCTCCACCCAGGAGTATAAATGAGTACCTGTGAGGGTAGAAACCAAGTTGCACTGATCTTAACTGCAGAAAAATGGTCTCGTGGTCTGATGAATAGGGGTAATAACTGTGAAGCGTTTTGAGACCCACCTTTGGTGGAAAGTACCATAATCACCACACATTGATATAAATGAATGTATATCATCCCTTAAAAGCAATGCCATAAAATTGGCGACAGTGTATACTCATTTATCATATTTGTCTGTGTCATGTCCAGCGGTTCGGCCTGCAATCTCTCTGAGGGTCTGGAGCAGCTAGGACTCTCAGACATCAGGCTTGTAGTCCGACTGATGTGCCTTGCCGCAGCGGGCAGGACGGACTTTGCAGCTACCACCAACCACCCCACGGCGGTATACGGTAGTCAGCTCCCGCTAGAGACAGCGTCCACGGGTACGGTGGCTATGTCATCCAGTCTAGCCTACCTGAGTTCAGCCATCGGATCCCTGGCCGCATGTAACCCCAGCGCGGCTAAGATGCTAGTACAACTCTGCACTAAGGTTTGGATTTGAGATATTTAAAACTAGAAATTGTAAGTATTTTCAGAATAAAGTCTGAAAATGCTTGAAGGTAATGTACAACATTTGCAAACATCTTAAACAAAACTGCCAAATCATTATGAAATGCCTTACTTGACTGTAAGTAAATCATAGTCTCACGCATCCTGTGAAATCATGGCACCTTGTGTGCTGTCATTTTCAAGAAAAGTGGAATTTTGTATCATTTGAAACAAGTCAGTGCAACAATATTTGCTATGAAATACTAAACCCCAAATCCATCCATTTCTGAAAATTACAGCAAAAGCAAATGTTGTATATTACCTTTGACGTGAGCGGGACATTTTTGTACACTGTGATGTATTACTGGCCTGAGTGCAACATGGTCAGCACTGGTTCAACTTTGCCAAATCTAGCTTGTTGGTAACATCTCCAGATGAAATGTGTCATCTGCATTGTAAGATCATTGATTGGGCCTCATCTGTGACATTCTCTGCATCTCTCCTGTCGATACTGGAACTAGGCTTTAGGAGTACGTATGCCCATCTAGGAGATTACGTCCTATTTCCTCCATTTCGCCTACCTTAGGACCTGCTCTCAGCTGCATGTGGCCTTAACGTAGCGGCCATTGATACCCGCCGGGCACCCACCACTACCAGGGAGGACCCCGGCTCGTCGGATCAGCGAGCCCTCTCCTCACCAAGCTTTGCCGTCACCCAGGCCTTGGTCTCGCTGCTCGCTGAGGGACCCAAGGCACAGCAGAGCAACAACCAGGGCCAACAGCTGGAGACTGCCTCAGGTTGGTAGCTTGACAAAAGGGATTGGGTGAAGATGCAATCATAGCCCATTATGTGATGTCTTTTGATATTTGAATTTATTTGGGGGAAAATTTTAATGTTGAATATTACAAATTTGTGGTTTTTGGTTTCTGGTGCTGGGGCAGTTTGGGGCGGTATAAGGAGTAACAGTCAGGGAGGTTTGGGGTGGAACTGGAAGTAATGAGTTAAATTATAATTTAAATTAGCTTTTAAATCTCTATTTACTTGCGACGTTTAAATTTAAAAACGTACGAGCTGTATGTACATGTATAATGTGCGCAGGATACAAAACCATGAACTCACAGTCACACACGAGTTGCCGGTCTTGTTGCTGGCAGAATACACCGCAGCTTAGCAAGATTCGTGTCAGACCTTGCTCCCACTAATAACCATTGTCTTTGGCCCGGCCATTATCAGCAACCAGGCCCCTACCCGGTTTTAAACCAGACATTAAAACTGTTCCGCCACACTATTATTTCCTTATTACTTCCCCCAAACCGTGTTTTGTAACACCAGGGTTTGTTGGAATCTGTTAGGATGAGTACTGCACTAGTAAACTGACTGTGCCTTACGTGAGATTAGGCATACCACAAATAAATAGAGTCCAACGGTTTATGTGCACAGTTTACCATATGGTGTTCGGATTTGCAAGGATGAGGAAGTTTCCTAGTAAATCACCCTATGGGGTTAGGGTGAAGGAAGAGTTGGAAAGCAGTTGTTTTGTATAGTTTGGAAAGACACCAGTAAACCTTTGGTGCATTCATTGATACTTGTGGGGTGCTGTGGTCCAATGGTAACGGTGTTCGACTCGTGTACCGTGGTACAAGGGTCGAATCCTGACCATGCTTGCGCTCCTGAGCAAGGCGCTTTACCATTATTGCTTCGTCCTTCGGATGGGACGTGAAGCCGTAGGTCCCGTGTGTTGTGTAATGCACGTTAAAGAACCCAGTAACACTTCGTTAAGAGAAGGGGCTTACCCCGGTGTTTCTGGCAGTGGCTGCTTAATGCGCCGGAGCACCTTTTAAACCATTATAAAGGTGCTACATAATGGGTCTCATATTTCTCATGTACTTCATTTACCTGTCTCTAATAATAGACATAATTTCCAGCGCCTTGAGTACCTAATTGTTGGTAAATACGTGCGCTATATAAGACTTCGGTATTATTATTATTATTATTACTTAATGAAAATAACAAAGAGACACTCCAAAAGCATAAGGCCTTTTTATATCCCTTCATTATTTGTTGTTTGCATTCTTTTTTCTCCGTCAGATTCCAACCAAACCAAGAAGGACCCGACAGCTGACCCCGTGGCCCCGGCAGCGACCCGTTCAGCCCCGCTCCAGCTAGCCAACGCCCTGGCGGCTTGCTGCCTGTCCAGCCGGCTGGCCAGTCAGCACAGGGAGTGGGCGGCCCAACAGCTGGTCAAGACTCTGTCTGGCCAGGCCCGGCCATCGTCAAGCCCTGCGGTCATCACAGCTGACCTACACGGGGATATGCCCTCATGTCCCGTGTCACGCATAGACGCGCACCAGGACGTCTTGACCGGTTGTGTGTGGAGCCAGGCGAAGGCATTACTTGCAACTAGGTATGGATTCCTTGCATAATTACCTGCTCAATTGTAACAAAGAGAGACTTAGGAGGAATTGGAATGCATTGCTGCAGTATGCCTGTCGCTCATGCCACAATGATATTTGTTTGTACGTAGATGAAAACACGGCTGAGATTTGTCAGGTTTCTGATTTCTGGATTAAAACAAATACTTTTGACATCAGGAATTTGATTTTACCGTAGAAGAGCGAAGCGAAGGTGGAGCGAAGATTCCTTGAGGGACGTTATTCAGTTACAAAAACCGTCGTGAAGAATCTACATGGATAGTCCACACTCTTTGTACAGTCCGATTAAAATAGCCCATGGGTAATACACTCAACCAAAAAAGAAAGTCCCCCCCCTCCAATACTTTTTTTGTCTAACTCAAAAACTACTGAGCACGTCTCACTCAAACAACGACTTATCTGTACAGAAATTCCTTAGCAATCCAGCCATTTGGCCCAGTTGCACTTTTTATTTGGCCCAGTTGCACTTTTGTATGCGTGCAAGTTGTGGTTCACACTACTCACCTTGCACGTATACAAAAGTGCAACTTTTTTAGGTAGCATTTGTCATAAATTGCATAATTTTGTACACATTATCACTGTTTTGGGCCAAATAAAGAGTATGGCTGGATTGCTAAGGAATTTCTGTGCTGATTAGTCTTAATTTGAGAAAGATATGCGCAGTGTTTTTTGAGTTAGACAAACAAGTATTTAGGGGGGACTTTCTTTATTGGTTGAGTGTAGGTAAAATTGAATGATGTTTTGGAGAGTTGTTGTTGGAGTAATTGTTGAAAATTGTTCTTCATCCATATCTTTTATCAGTTTGTTGCATTTCGATGGTAACATAGCTTTTCCTGTTTTTCATTTCTGTTTGTGGATGTCTTATATTTTTGTACTGGCAGTTCATACCTTTTTGTTTTTAGAATTTAATGATAACATTATTTTCCCCCATTTTTCAAATTTCTGTTTTATAGTGGCAGCGATGGAGTTGTGAGGCTGTGGGGTTCCCTGACTCGTTCCCAGCCCCTCCTGCAGCAATCCTGTTCCTTCACCGATAACGAAGAGTATGGGGCCTATATCAGTCCCAACCGACACGGCTTACCGTTGACCAACCTCTGCTACAATGCCAACGGGAGGGTCTTTGCCGCATCGCTGGAACACATGGTCAATGTGTGGTTTGTCACGGGTAAGGGAATGGATTTCTGGGGTTAAGTCGTTTCATTGGAATATGGGATTGCTTGAAGTTGTTAATTTTCATAGGACTATGAACCAAAAGATTCAGGTGCTAAGCCCCAAAATTTGATGAGTTGAGATTTGTTTGGCTCAGCTTGAAAAGGTAAAGTATTTATATAAAATTGGATGGCTTTGAGGGGGATACTATTAGTTATCCCCTGAGCGCGAGTGGAACATGGAATAATAGTGCGTCTGTGGGCCGAGTGGTATGTGGGACACAGACTCACTACATTTTCCATGTTCCACGAGCACGAGCACGTTAACGAATTTATCTTCAAGTAAACTTGACGCACAGCATGCTTTACATGAAGTTTTTAGCGGTTTAGCCCATGCAGCTGGAATGTCGCTCGCATCTGGGAATAGTGCAATACGCAGGGTGCGATATGGACCGTGCGATACAGTACAATATCAAACTGTTGTAGCCATGGATCGACCAATCCGGATTGAGGATACAAGTTTACTTGAAGATAAAAAAATATATTGCACGAGCTATAAGAATCTGATTCGTGCACTATTGTTATAGTGAGTGCAATATATTCTTGTATCCCCCGAAAAAAACCCGTCCAATGTTATTATTATTATTTATATCAGGCTGTCTTGATCCGCAAGAAATAAATTTCAGGACGCTGTCTTTATTTCTCAAATTTCGTTGAATGTTCTTCACTTACCAAAGCAAATTTTGTGCTGCTCGAAGCTGCCATTGTGGTTGTTGATATCAGTGCTCGTATCCCCGAGTGACTTTTTCAGTAAATGTAAATCTTCACTATATGTGCCTCCATTCCTCCCCTAAATTGCAGAAGTGTCAACTTTATTTAATTTTTACAAGACGTACATTCAGTCTTGTTCCGTAGTTGTGGGACGTACACTCGTCTGTACGAGGTATTTGTGGGGACCGAAAATGCTGTGGGGACAGCAGAAAGTCCCCATAACTCGGTCCTAATTTGCCTAACAATAAAAAACTTCCCCATAACGCGGTGTAGGCCAGGGCATAGTGTCAGTAGTGTGTTGTAGCAGTTCAAAAGAAGGTGGGATTTTTTTTTATGTAAGTTATATGCCGCTATAAGTAATTTTGTTAAATACAATGGAAAAGAAATGTCAAGTCGACTGAAGAAATTACACTTTTTCTTTTTGGCTTTCTTAGGAGGCAGAGGTCATCTTGAGCTTCAGCCCCAGCTGGTTACCGCCCTCGCTTGGCCAAAGTTCAAGGGCTTACTGGAGGGGCGCGCAGGCACGACAACGGAGATGCTGGTGGTGGGTCGCATCGATGGAACCCTGGGATTGATTGAGGTCCTGGACCATTCCACTTATCACCAGGTGGAGCTGGAGCAGTGCTACCGACAGGAGGGTGAGAAATTCTCAAAAACAAATTCAAAAGATTGTTCATAATGTAAGTTTCGTGAAATATCGATATATGTGCAAACCAGTTTAAATGGTAATACAGTGTCATCTGCTGTTAATGTGTAGTGTCCATACAGGCGCCGCATTTTTCATCCTGAAATCTTGACATTTTCCTGTACGTTTTCTAGTTGCTGTGACCTGCCTGACGTGGTACGATGAGGATCGGCGATTCGCTGTAGGATACGCAGACGGAATCCTGGCCCTGTGCAGCCGAGATACCTTTGATCCAGAACCCATCATAACACTCAATGCACACAAGGTAAACTACCCCAACCCCATTCACACTCCCCCCCCCCCACCCCCCATGCAAGTGTATTTGCCTTCTATCGGGGACCCCCTATTGTTCCTCTTTTGTTTGTACTCTAACTTTTTAGGAAGACCTCCCATATGTTTTGTACACGACTCCAAATAGGGGACCTCTCGGGAATTGGGGACGCTATTGTCCTCTATTGTTCAACGTACCCTATTGAATGCGGAAACAAATGCACCACAACCACTTCTATGTTAAAAACATTTAAGACAGTGCTGTATTTGAAAAATATATACCTTGATAAAGTAGTTACACAATTTTTTCTCCCCGAAAGTATCCCCCCTAAAGTATCCTGAAGGTAGTTCATATTTTTTACTCAAGTTTTTTTATTGATATTGTGGAATTTTTGTGTCTGGGAAATTTAATTTCACATGCATGTAAATAGTGATTGGATGTGGTACCTGCTGCTATATCAGATTTGAACCAGCTAGTCGACCCCGGCAAGCTCAGTGGTCGAGTGGTAAGACGTCGGCACTAGCAATTAGGAGGTCATGGGTTCGAGTCCTATCTGAGTAAGCTTGTGAATTTTTCTCTCAAGCACTGGAACAACACTGAGCATATAGTGTTCATAAAATACGTTGGTGAAAGGACAAAACCCAATATTGAATTTACATCACCCCGACGCAAATTCCTTCTTATGAATTGTCTGGTTGGAGGTTTGAACCAGCCAGCCGACCCCTGCAAGCTCAGTGGTCAAGTGGTAAGATGTCTGCACTAGTAAGCGGGAAGTCATGGGTTTGAGTCCCACCCGAGTAAACTTGTGAATTCTTTTTGCAAGCCCTCAGGCAACATTGAGAATACAGTGTTGTTGGTCAAAGGCAAAACCTAATTTCAATTTTTTTCCCTTTTTTATCGCAGACGGCCATTGACCAGCTGAGCTGGGACCCTACCGGTCATCTTCTGGCTACTTGCTCCCAGGACCACGAGGTCAAGGTCTGGACACAGAAGTCCAACCGCTGGCTGTGTCTGTATGTCCTCCGACATGGCTGCCCGGTATCCGCTATCCACTGGTGTCCCTACCTTAACCATCCTAACAGTCCAGTCCTGCTGCTTGCTACGTAAGTTATTAGAGTTCTGGAGGGGTTTATAGACCCAATTCACGAGGCAACCATTTTGATCGTGTTCCCTGAATCTGTTATGATTGGAGTGCTGCCTAAGCCTCAAGGCTTGTGCCATCCGCAAGTACCAGCTTTTATTACATTATACTTGCGTTATGGGTTACGAAACAAAAAGCAACATTAAGAACAATGGGACCGAGCAAAAGGGTCTTTTTCCGCAAGTTAAATGCTTTGAAGTTTGAAATTTCTACAGATACAAGGGTAGCAAGGGTCTGCAATGCCCACGTGTAAAAGTGCGTGGCTTATCGAGGGTTGAGGAAAAAATCGGAACATTTTGCTTAAAAATGACTTCACATTTGTTTCGTCTGTAAAATATTATCAAGGTGGAAAGGTAACTGGTTGTAGGCCTACTGGATCAAAAGTTTTCACAGTAATTCTTTTGGGGAAAAAGGTCATCCTGTTGAAACTGTTTGTCTAGCATTAGACAAATAAATTACCTCAATCTGTGATTCCATAAAATGTGGAACACTCAGGATTTCTAAAGTCTGCTTGTCAGAATTTCCTGTTGTAATTTTTCTGTCCTTCTTTGCGTTACTTTACATGATATAGAAGTAGTAATATGGGGTTGGCAGTGGTGAATCATAAGAAAAGAGAGATGGCTCACTTTAAGTTAGCTTCGGCCCAAGTTTTTCCACATTTGCCCAAATCCCAAACTGTTTTCAATGAATTTTTTTCAAAGATTGTAGGGTCCTTGCACAATTTTCCTACAAAGGGCTTTCGGTCTTATTTTATCCCAAATACAAATGAAGTGCCATTCCACTCTTTCTCAGTGTCAGATTTTGTAGGGTTCGGGAAAGTTCCACTGATTTAAGAGTTAGAAGTAATGTTTTAGAACGTTGGTAAAGTCTTGTCAAAAAAGGTTACATTTGTTTCTTGTTCTTTGTGACAGAGGATGTAAAGATGGTAGCGTTAGGGTTTGGAGAGTTCCCCACAGCGGTGTGGACGTGACTGTCCCAAGACTGGGCCAACGCGAGGACAGCCGTCATCAACAAACAGTCTCACCAAATGAGGTACTGCTGAAAACTGACCGTGTCTTTCACAACAACAATTATAAAGTCGAACAAAGAAGGTGACTGGGAGTGGTATTCTCTCGGATTGTTCCCCATATGCTATTTCCCAGGTTTGCAGCATTGCTAATGTTGCTAGCATCAGGGTTTTGGGCATGATCCCTGTAACTGTAATGGGCAAGGCGGTTTTAGGCGGTACAGGGAGTAACAGGCAGGGTGGTTTTGGGTCAGTACAGGGAGTAACATGCAGGGCAGTTTTGGGCGGTACTGGGAGTAAGTGGCTGAGCAGTTAGGGTGGTACAGGGAGTAACAAGCAGGACAGTTTGGGGTGGTACAGGGGGTAACAAGCAGGGCAGTTTTGGTTGGTACGGGGAGTAAGTGGCAGAGCAGTTCGGATGGTACAGGGAGTAACAGGCAGGGTAGTTTGGGGTGGTACAGGGAGTAACAAGCAGCCCAGTTTGGGGTGGTACAGGGAGTAACAGGCAGGGCAGTTTGGGTTGGTTCAGGGACTAACAGGCAGGGTTGTTTGGGGCAGTACAGGGAGTAACAGGCAGGGCAGTTTGGGTTGGTTCAGGGACTAACAAGCAGGGCAGTTTGGGGTGGTTCAGGGAGTAACAAGCAGGGCAGTTCGGGGTGGTTCAGGGAGTAACAGGCAGGGCAGTTTGGGTGGTACAGGGAGTAACAAGCAGGGCAGTTTGGGTGGTACAGGGAGTAACAGGCAGGGCAGTTTGGGTGGTACAGGGAGTAAGGCCAAAAAAAAAAATAAGTCGGTCTTTGGTCAGCGTGCGCGTCGATTTTAAGCATGCGCGTCGATCTTTTTTTTTCTCCAAAATGTTCCGTGGTAGCTCCAACTGCGCCCTCTATTTCTGCACCTCCTCAATTTTTTTTACCAAAGAGCACCAAGGAATGGGAAATTGCACCAAGGCAAATGATCGAAAGCACCAAGGCAAATTATGGAGGACACCAATGTACATGAGGACACCAAAAAAACAAAATAGTACCCACCTTGTCTGTACAATCCAAGCTTTAAGAAAAAGAAAAAAAAAACCGCGTGGCTGCGTCAATTCCGGAACTTTGGTCTGACCAGAGACCAAATATTTTTTTGGCCTAACAGGCAGGGCAGTTTGGGTGGTACAGGGTGTAACAAGCAGGGCAGTTTGGGGTGGTACAGGGTGTAACATGCGGGCAGCCTGGGGCAGAACAGAGACTTTAGGGTTAACACATTAGCTTGTTTTGTATTTGTGTGTCCAGGGTCAAGGCGGTGACACCAACCAATCAGACGGCGCCGTTGAGGTCTTCCATGTCAGAGGTCACAGTGAGGCCGTCACTCAGCTAGCCTTCAATCCCAGCTCCATGCTGCTGGCCTCTGGGTGTGTCGCAGGCTGCATCAACATCTGGGCACTTCGCGTAAGAATGCTGGATTCTGCCCCCCCCCTCCCGATCTCAGGAATGCAATGATTGATTTTCCTTATAAATTTGGTGCGCTTGGTGAAACATACATGCTTAGTATATTTGTAAAAATATAGCTCAACAAAGGGTCTCTTAATTCGTGAACATGTTGCTCTTCCATCCCTTCACGAGTGTGTTTTTGTATACCTGTTACAAAAAAGACGTGAAATGTTATGGGTAACCAATGTTGAAAATATGACTTATAGTCTGAACACTACAGAAAGCTTGACAAACATTTTGAGTCAAAATGTCATTATTTGAATGGACTGTAGCGGTGTATTCATTCCAGAAATGTATTTCCCAAAACAGGCAATGCCTTTTTTACACTTCTTAACATCACAAAATTAAAACGGGCATAATTATGCCAAGGAATAAAACAAGTTTGCAAGTTGCTGTGCCACTGGTCATCTCTAGAGGATGTCATTCTGAGTTGATACATCAGCTCACTAATAGTTCAAGGCAGATATTGTCAAAGTTTTGATCCAATTTACCTTGTTTTGAATAGCGGTATTCTCGATTTTGTCCTCTTCAGGAGAGTGCCGTCTTACAGACCCTACAGGGTGACGGTCCAGTCCAACAGCTGTGCTGGGTCAGCGACGCCACTGGACTTACAGCCTGTTTCCAACGCTCCAAACAACTGGTCATCTTGGGCTACAACGAGAACGCATTCATCAAGAACCGCGTCTATGCCGCGGCCCGCATGGCGCTGCTGAACCAGGGCATTGTGGGATTGCACCAGGCCCCGTGCCTGCGGGCGTTCCTGGAGCGCCTGCCCAAGATACTGCAAGACCAGTACTCTTATGAAAAGGTAACGGTGTTGTAGTCCAAGTGATGACGAGAAACACATCGCAAGTCTGGTAACTAGTCAATCACAAGTCCAGTCACAAGTAACAGGGGATGAAAAATAACAAAGGAATGCCTTTGTCTCAGTTCGCTTTAAATAGCTTGTGAGTTGGGTCTGGATGACGTGTGATTCACATGTAATACACTTGTGATTCATGTCATCCGAATACCTTTTCTACAACAAATACCTTTGATTAAACCAAAGGGCAGACTAAACAGATTTTACCATTGAGTTTATGTCATGGCTCTGCCCAATGTCATGGCTCTGCTAAACCACAGAATTCTGCACTAACATCACTAATCTGTGCTAGCAGCTCTAGCAGAAAATTCTGTGCTAACTGTGTAAGCACCAAATCCTTAGTTACGGGATGAACGCATGTGCATAAGCCAAACTTCCTTTCTATCCTGTGAAATATGCTTGCCGTAAGCGTGGAATTTTTCGCTAATGTGGTAAGTAGAGTGATGAAATTGGGCTCTGTCCCTGAAGGGATCATGAAATTCAAATGTACCTCAGCCAGATAATGTGATTAACATTTAGCAACAAATTAAGGTTATGAACTGATCCCTAATTTCCATACTCACTTAGAGTCATCAAACCATGTCCCAAGGGTTTCTAGATGCCCCTCAATCAAAAACTGCACCTTATCAATGTTTTTTTTTTTATACAGACCTACACTTATGTGAGGGCAACTAAACCAAATGTACACATAAGTGTCTGTTCTCATTTCCTGCGAAAGCATGAAGCAATTGTCATGATGTCAACAATTGTAGTTTCATTGCGATGTTCATCAACACTTAAACAAATTCCTTCACGCAGAATTTTGGCCTTAACTGACTTTTTAGCTGTGGGTAGCAGCTCAACAAATCATCATATCTTTCCGTTAGTCCATTCGTTAGTTCGTTAGTAGTTAGTAACAAATGCTGACGTTGTCTTTTGCTCCTCCATACTTTGACCGATTTGTCAATAGTATCAGTAGCCCAGCCCAACATGTCACATTACCAAACTGGGGTCAAATGTTATTGTGGGTTCAAGGTCAAAATAACATCAAATTTCAAATAAGCTCAAATGAATAAAGTAGCACTCTCAACATGTTGGCCTTGGTCAAAAAATTTAAAATGTCCATGGTGACCTCTTCATCTGACCTACAGCTATGGGGTCAATGGTCAAAATAAGGTGAACATGCATTCGTTGGCCCGCAGCTTCCAAGATCCAATCGAGCTTGTTTCTATTCCAGGTCCATGTATTGTGCGGTGACCAGCTAGTTCACAGTAGCTTCCTGCAGTGTCTAGCCTCCCTAGCCGTAGCCCTTCATCTAGACAAGGCTCTCTTCTACCCGCCCAAGTCCCTACAGAGCCAACCCGATACCGATTCCCCCCACCACCATGTGGCCACGGAGTGGACCTGGCTGGCGGCGTTCTGCACCGCCCTCAAGTCGGCTGGCGCCCTCATGAGACGGGAGGCGCTGCCGACGGAGTTTGCCGTGCCCAACATGGAGCCCCTGGAGGGAGGCACTGAGGGGCTGGAACTGAAGCCCTGGGATAACAGCCAGTGGAGCCTGACTATGGATGAGCAGATCATGGCCTGGGCTACCACCAGACCCGAGGTGAGTCTGGTAACTAGACTAATGGTGTGTCTAGAACGCATGGTTTTGTACTGTTTTCTTGAAAAATTTCCACTTAGCTGAAACTTGGACCAGTTAGATTTTGAACATTCTTCTTTGGATTTTTTTTAGTAGTGTTGTTACTAGAAACAAAAAGATGCATGAAAAGCAAATGGTCCTATATGCCTTTAACCAGTGGTCCTTGATCAAAGTTTCTGAACACTGAGTATGGACCAGAAATATTGAGCCTTACTGTACTTCCCTATTCTAGGATTGGCAGCTAGGAGGCAAGTGTGACGTCTACATGTTTGGCAGCGGTAGACATGGCCAGCTAGCTGAGACGGGTCGTGGTACCAACCTACCCACCATCACACAGTCCTTCTCACAGGCACAGCAGGTTGTTATTTGGACAGAAAAAGGCTTTATTATTGTTATTATTATTGTTATTATTATTATAATTTTTTTTTTTCTTATTTATTTCTGGTAATGAAACCAAGGATTCTTCAAAAGCGCCCTAAGCACTGTAGCTCGCAAGCCTGAAGATACCCTGTAGAGAGAAGACAATGAGAAGAAATTGCAGTTTTAGAGGTGGGAGGAAACCCCAGAAGAATATTCTGGGGAAAACCCACGGAATCAGGTAGGGACTGAAAACCCAATCCACATATTGGCCCAGGCAAGATTCGAACCCGGGTCACAGCGATGCATTATGTATTATAAATAGGCTCCTAAGATTCCAAACAGCACAGGAATATGCAATGGAAAGCCTTGATTGATTTTGTCCTGGAAAAGTCTTGGGAAAAATCATGAAATTTTGTAACATTTCTGTGGGAATCCTGTTATGATGACCAAAGACATTGATAACAGAAATGACAAGTTAGTTTAAAGGCAGTTGGCAGTTGTTATTTATCCATGTATATTTCAGGTTGTGTGTGGCCAGAATTGTAGCTTCATTATCCACCGTAACGGGACGGTGTCTGCCTGCGGTGAGGGCAGCTATGGACGGCTGGGCCAAGGCAACTCAGATGATCTACATTCACCAACGGTTGTCTCAGCACTTCAGGGTAAACAATGCAAATTTTGTTTTTCTTTTCCGTCATCCTTGAGCACTGGCGGTGGTTGTGGGGGGTTGGGAGGGGTTGGGAGGGCAAATAGGTGTCACAGGCAACCCCCCCCCCTTCCCAGCCGAAAAACGGTCTTTTTGGTAAACATAATTAAACTAGGGAAGCAAAGATGGCTGTTTTCAAATAGATGTTGACATTTTCATATTCCCTTCCCTTCACGGCTTTGTTTAAAACTATGTGTTATTATCCTCCTTGTTCATGTGTCGTCAGGTTTTCAACCTAACAATAAATATGCCAACAATAATTACTTTTGTTTAAAAAATGTTTTCCATGTAAAAATCATTTATCATAGCACTGCACAATTATTACATTAAAACTAAGTCTCAGAAGCTAAACAAAGAAGTAATTAATTAAAAGGGGAAATAAGAAAATCTCTTAAAAATAGTTGTTTTTTTTCGTGGGTTACAAAGTGGTAAAAAAAAAATTAAAATGCAATTGTGCCCATGCAGTTTGGAATTCATGGGCTAAGTACCAGAAAAAAATCAAATAAACCCCTTTTTTGATCAATCAATTTTCTCATTGTCTAAGGTTTTGTGGTGATTCAGCTAGTGACATCCTGCGGATCAGACGGCCACTCCATGGCGCTGACAGAGAGCGGGGAGGTCTTCAGCTGGGGGGATGGGGACTACGGCAAGCTGGGCCATGGTAACAGCGACAGACAACGCCGGCCACGACAGATAGAAGCACTACAGGGAGAAGAAGTCATACAGGTCAGTATCGTCAGGGAAACTGAATCCTTGATCTTGATTGGTCGATTGCTCAATCCTGATTGACGGAATTATTTGCCTTAATTACACAAAAACAATGCACTATGATGTTCAAGACAGCATATTGGCTCACAATTTATTAATAAGTACGGACATTATGTCTTTAAAGGAAATGGTGTCGTTAATGGAAGATACTAAATGTGCTAAAGGGTCACGTTGTCCTGAAATCGCTGAGATTTTTGTGTTTTATATTGTTTACTCATCCTATTTCATAGTTCTGTTTGAGAGGAAACTAACCTAATGTCGTACTGTTCCTGAGAAAAATACCGGTTGTTTACTTCTGATGCAGCGGATATTTTGTGGCATATTTCCAGCCAAATATCTCCTTCATGGCCCCCATGAAGTCTCCTTCATGGCCCCAGCTTCTGTGTCAGATGATTCCTTGTACAGTACACGTGTGTAACACAAAATGTACAAGTACACATTGCACCAATACACATACATGTTGCTTCCCTCATGTCTGCAGCATGCGATGCACTGGTGGAAAGTTTGCGACAGGATACACAACTAGTACCCAAACAGTTCAATATTTGAGAGCCAAACTTTTGACCCCCGAAATTCGTTCTCGCAAGAATAACACAAAAACGGCCAATTTGTAAAGAATGGTTGTGTGAACATTTATATCCTTCTTTAAAATACTCTTTCCGATTAACATCATTTCATTTAAAATTTGTTTTGTAAATGAATTGGGCGAATTGGGTGCTTTCCAGGATGTAGTGTCCCTTTACAAAGTTGACCTAAAAGGACAGTTTACATTTTCTTTTATGACATTTTTGCGGCAATGCTAGGGGCTGATTTTCCTTCTTGTTTGCATTTTAAGATGGCGTGCGGTTTCAAGCACTCTGCCGTGGTAACATCTGACGGCAAACTGTTCACCTTCGGAAATGGTGACTACGGCCGCCTGGGCCATGGCAACACCTCCAACAAGAAAATACCAGAGAGAGTCAGGGCACTAGACGGTGTTGCTGTTAGACAGGTTTGTCTGTACAATGTATAACATTTCTATCTGAGAAAAAAAAAAGAACATACCCCATATTTTTTAGCCAATCAGGGTGCTGTAACTATGCCTTTCGCAGAGCCACGTTTAGACTAAACCGAGTGCTTTCAATTCTATCACAATGGCCCCCCTTCAATGGTGGAAAGCATTGTGCTAGCTGTTGTTCAGATAATCTGTCACGGGGAATGGTTTCTCCATTGAAGGGGGCCTCTTGAGCATACAGTGATCACGTGCCTGGATCAGAGAGTTTCGTTATGAGAAGGTATCCAGTCCAGACACAGTGTATGGTCCAAGAATGGGGAAACATTATGTCCTGTTATTCTGGGTCTATTTGAATGGTATTGTCGATTTAAGTGAAAGAAAAGTAGAGAAACTGGCGACAGTGCACAAAAGTCCCATAGTGTTACTGACAATATGCGAGCTGAGTTGGTCCTAAAACAGCGTCCAGACTGAAAGTTATTTTAACACTCTCCAAATAAGCTTCCGACCATTTTGAGTTTGTTTCTGCATTCAATAGGGGACGTTGAACAATAGAGGGCAATAGGATCCCCAATTCCCGAAGGTCCCCAATTTGGTGATCGTGTACAAAACATATGGGAGGTCTTCCCAAAAATTTAGTGTACACGTGTTATAATTACATATTAACAATATGTTATCACTAGATTGAGTGAAGTCACTTAAAACGCTTGAATTAAGTTGATATTTCTACTGTCATACATGCTACCCAGAAACTGGAATCATTACAGCACTAATGTTTGCTTAAAAATATGGCCTACAGAATGTTGGGAGTTTGTAAATAGGGATGGGTGTTGCCCTTCGCCAAGGAATGGGCTCTGTGCACAGTACCCCCTCAACTGTAAGAAAGGGAGAGTTGGGGAAGACCACTGAGTGAGACATCGAACACACTGCTGGCGATGCCTGGCGATCATGCGAAGATGCTATGTGCCTAGTCGTGCGAACTTTGTGCTATACGCATGATAACTACTTATGCGTACTTGTTGTGTCCCATCCACCGGGCTCTTGAAAGTGTTAAAAAAATGCACCCTTTCTTATGTGCGCACGGAGCCCATCATGAATTTTTCTCACAAGTAAAGTGCGAAATTGTAATATTGAATGTTGTTTTCCATCCAGGTTGCTTGTGGTCTGAACCATACCATGTGTGTGTCGGCTGACGGCAGCACTGTATGGGCATTTGGCGATGGAGACTACGGTAAACTGGGCATTGGGAGTACGGCTTCCAAGTCATCACCGCAGGTATGACAAGGCAAGCTGGGCCCAGAGTGAACAAAATTCTATTCAATTGAATCAGAATGGCTTTTCACTGGAAGTCATTTCAGGCATCTGGTTCACACATTGTATTTGGCCCATTTATTAGTAGTCCTGTAAAATGGCACTGCCAGGCTCACCAGTCATTCAGTCAGTCAGTTAGTGGGATAGGTACAAAGAGGACACTAGCAATTACTGTAGAGACATGGGGTACCAGACTTTCAGTTTGATAAATATGTACATTATATTCATATCAGATTGATCTTGAATTGTACGGAGCCTACGAGTTGACCTCAAAATTGCCGAAAGTTTACTGGAATATGTGACATGGCAGTTGCAACATGTTTAATGTTATATTGTGTATTTTATTTTTTCCTGACTGAGCTTATTTGAACAAGGACAATTTATGGGAAAAACTAAAGCATTACAGGTCACAACATTTAAAACATTGCAAATTGACAATCATAATAAAATACAAATTGAGACCTCAATTTCTGTTCAGTCGATCACACACAGTACTACTGGATGATGACAAACATTCTTCAACCTTTTTTTTGTGGCAGTCGTGCATTGAACCAAGTTCTAAACCATTCCCCTGATCTATCTATTTTTCTTTAGAAAGTTGAGGGTCTCTCAGGGATGAGCATTAAGAAGGTTTGCTGTGGGACGCAGTTCTCTGTGATTCTGACTAAGGATGGACGGGTCTTGACGAGTGGCCAAGGTGAGGACAAATGGTCGTAAGCACATCTGATACAGACACCAGAGTTGTGGCAATACAACGATGTATCAATAAGGGAGTAAATGTGAGCTTGGTTGGTTTTAAACACTATGTTTAAGACCAGTTGGAGTCTGGAATGCTGATAATGACCCGAGCCGCTAGGTGACCCTAGCTATATTATGTCAGGTCTTCGGTCTAGGGACCAACTGCATTTGAGGAACAATAATCCCAATGTAGTCTTGGACATAGACTACCTAAGCAGGGTCTGTAGGTAACCACGAAAAAAAATAAAAAAAATAAAGACACATTGTAATGCTTATATCGCGCTTTCCATCGTATCAACAATCTCAAAGCGCGACCACGCGGCAGCCTATATCAGCGCACATTGGGTCTCTACCCTCACAGGTACCCATTCATACTCCTGGGTAACACCATGTTCCTGACAGGGTTCGAACCCATGCACCATCGTACGTGAGTCAAACACAGTAACACTGGACCATGGGATTCTAAAATGATGTAAGACCTGACGAAATGGCATTGGGCTAGTTCAGATAACCTGGGGAAGCTAACTGAATGTACTCTGAACCATTAATGTTACCATGTGAGGATTTGATCTTTGTTGTGATGGCAGATCGCTTGACGGGACTGCCTGAGAGCCGGTCTAGACTGTCCAATCGACCCCAGCCGGTACCGGCCCTTGCGGGTCACTTCATCGAGGATATCGTGGCAGGCTCGGAACACACCTTGGCACTGACGAGCTGCGGCAATGTCTGGGTCTGGGGTAACAACATGGACGGACAGGTTTGTTAGTTCATCTGTCTAGCTGTCTGTCTGTAATAGCCAGACTATTTGGGTTTCAAAACCCTGGCTTGGTTTCTGATATAGGCCTCATCTTTAGCTATGGAAACGCTTAGAAGCCTTTAACATTGCCCTACCTGCAAAATTTTCAAGAAACATTTCACAGAAAACAAGCTAGTTTAGATATAACTCTTAACCATGGAGATTGAACCAGGGTGTGGTAATTGTTGGTGGGTTTATTTTACAGTTTAATATATTTTAGCTCTACCTCTCAGTCAGTCCCAGAAGTTTTTTAAAAAAACGTTTTTTTTTTTGGACGCAGTAGAGTACAAGTATACATAATTACCTTGATCAAGGACAGAATTAAAATATGGATAAAAGTTTCTTTTCAACTAGGTATTTTTGTCAACCATTTTTCATGATTAAGTCTTGTTAGAAAAAAAGCACATCACAATGAGTACAAAGACAAATTGGAAATTGGAGCTTTCAAATTGAAATGATGTTGGTTTTTTTTGTTAACAGTTGGGCTTGGGTCACACCAACACTGTCAGAGAACCTCTCCTTGTGACCAGTCTGCAAGGCAAGAACATACGCCAGGTAAGATGCGCATTTACAACTGTAGATTTCTCGGGTTCGAATCCCTTCCTGAATCCACAGTTTTGAGTGGTTGTTTCCTACCAAATATTTGTTGTGACTTTGGGTTTGATTCCTTCCACAACCACTATGTGCATGGGGTTTATCAGTCTCTATCAGGTCTCAAAGCTCTTGCCCAGTCAATTTGGTTCAGTGCATCGTTTTTCCAGTGACCCTGGTTTGATTCCTGCCTGGGTGACTATGCAAATGTGGTTCTTCAGTCCCTACCTGATTTCAACTCGGCAAAAGCTCAGAATTTCCTGTTTTTGTTACTTCCAATTTGCATGCCTGAAAGCTGAAAAAAATTCTGAACAAATTTCTGAACCTCTGTCCTAATTTGTTTGTAGATCTCAACAGGAAGGAGTCACTCGGCTGCCTGGACTGCAGCCCCAGTACCTGCCAGGGCACCGGGTACCCCTCAACCCCTGCAACTAGGTCAGTCAATCACATATACCTGGATTTTGCAATGTACTTGTAAACCTGACAGACGCCCTGACTCACAAACTGACTGACAGTCAATTGTAACTTAGCCTGGTTGTTGACCGATGAAGAGGATTGGGCAGTGCTGTCATATAGGAATACCCTGTAATACCAATGAATGGGCTATATCCGGCCGGATGCATGAAAAGACTGCCAGTGAATATCCGCTTTGAATCAATTGAATGGAATTTTGTGTGCTCTGGAACCACCTTTACTAGGCTGTCCCTGTCTTGTTTTTGTAATTGCCATTTTTCTAGCATTGCAAAGCTAATGACTTGAATAAGACACTGTACAAAAAAAAAAATTAGCCCACGTCATGAATAATTAATTACAAAGTTGAATTTGGTGCCATAGTAGAATAAGCTGTAGTGGCAACGTGATGTCAATGGAGAGTCCATTGTGCTATTTGCATAGAGACTTGACTTTGCTTATGTATCAAAATACATGAAAATACACGAAACAAGCGGCGCCAGATTAATGTGTATGTTGTGTAGGTGCTACATGTCATAAATGAATAGGCAAGCCGTGTAAAACTGATCCAAGTGTAAGTCCCAATTGTGTCAGATAGCTAACCAGTTTAAATCACAAGTGACAGTCAGTCAGTGTTGTAGGTAGCCAGTCAAAGTCACAAGTGACGGGGAGTCAGTCAGTCAGTCAGTCAGTCAGTGAGGAACAAAAGGTCTCTATGCTGGTCCTCTGGGACCATCAAAAAAGTTCAAAGGTCTAGAACTAGAGTAAATATCTCTTGAGACACCCCTGTGCATGTGTGACTGTATTTATTATTTTCTGTCTTCATTATACTAGGTTTGCCCCAGAGTGTTCCAGCCCAGTACACCGCCCTTAAGGAATGCAGTACATCCTCCATCAGATCACGGCTACGTCTCCTGCATCACTTCTCGGACCTAATCTACGCATCTTGGCGGCTGCTCAACCTCAGCCCCACCCAGGTGAGAAAAATCAAAGGATTCATTTTTTTCATCCTTTTCAGTGCAATTCTGAGAGGGGAAAAAAAGCCAAATTTGCATAATTTAGGGGACACAAAAGCCAGAATGTGAACTTCTTTTCCATTTGTTAAACAATTATGTATCTTGGTATTTGGACCATCCAGTGGCTAATAATTCAGATTTGTTAATTAAATATTCCATCACTAAACTTGGGCAGAATTTTATGTTCGATGTCTCGTTGAAAACTGAACAACTTTTGTATTGCTAGAAAAATTGCAGTTTAGAAACAAAATATATTGCTAATTCTTAAAGATTCAAAAAAATATGTTGAAACCGTGGTATAGACCATATCATGTTAACTGTGTAGTCATACATGTACCATTGGGCAAAAGACAGTCAACCCAAACATTTAAGCATCTTTTTGTGTTATGTGGCCCGTATTAAACAGTTTATGTCACCACGATTACACCAATAATATTTAAGAGATACACATGCAGTGCAGAAGAGAATAATTTGCAGAAAGTTGACATTGCATGACCACAACATCCAATTTGTAAACATAAATGTGATATGGTCTATAATAAAAGAGTTGTCTGTTGAGATATAGTCCATGGCGTTTGTACCGGTATGCTCATAAGTGGCAAATGGCATTCGCTTCAGGTGCCAGTTGCACCACTAAGGAATATGAAATGCCATGGACTTTGCACACCTGACAACATTTGTATAATGGACCACATCGCAGCAGACAGCCAACCCTCTCCTTTCCCCCTGCAGGGATCAATGTCAGCGAGCAGCAGGGGCATGACGGGACTGACCGATGGCCCTCTCCGGCCGCTACTAGCCTCTAGGGTCTACACACTGCCCATGGTGCGGTCCATCGGCCGGACGATGGTCCAGGGGAAGAACTATGGCCCACAGGTCACGGTCAAGCGACTGGCAACTAGGTAGGCTGATAGAAATGTGACTGACACTATAACACTATTGCCTGCACAAAGACATCACAAGTTTCTTCACAATTTGAAAATGTTTATCGTGAGTTCTCCGTGCAATACTAGCAGATGCATGTCCATTCCTGAATAAAAGACAAAAAATGACCTTCGTTAACCCCATTCTGTTCTACTTACTTTACCACAAGGAAGGGGCATGCATATCTTTCGGCACGCTTTTGCTTTTGCTTTTTCTCGATTTATGCATATTTGTAATATTTGATACTTCTACTACACACATTTTAAAGAAATAGAAAAAAAATCATGGAATAACAATGTTTTTAAGGAAAAACAATCAGCATCTTTCATTTTCACGACTACAAAACAGTCGAAACTTTAAAGGCCTTTTTCTCAGTACTTTACTTTTCTAAGACGTCGATAAATGCGAACTTCAAACAGCCATCACTTGTCAACGGAATGTCCGACTGAAGTGCAACAAACAGTATTGAAAGGAGAATTTTATTCTCTTTCCTGATACCCACAAACCCTCATTTTGACTTCTGCCCAGTTCTGTCTCAATTTGCCAGAACGCCTCACAAATGATTTACGGCAAAATATTGAGAAAAACTCAAAATTGAGAAAAAAATGCAACTTTTCAAACAACCGTCCCTTTCGTGAAAATGGTGATGTTATTGAATTACAATTAAAAAACTGAGAATTCAAAGGATTTGAAAATAGTCTGTACTGTAGATTTTTCTTGAGCCCTTTTCTGATTTTGCCCTTGGCAGGGGGCGCAAGTGCAAGCCCATCTTCAGCCAGATTGCAAAGCAGGTGGTCCGCATGAAGCCAGGGGATCTCCGGCTCCCAGCCCGGGCCTGGAAGGTCAAGCTGGTAGGGGAGGGGGCCGACGATGCCGGGGGTGTGTTTGATGACACCATCACCGAGATGTGTCAGGAGTTGGAGACGGGCGTGGTCCCGTTGCTGATTGCCACGCCCAATGCTGCAGCCGATGCGGGCAGCAATCGGGACAGGTGAGTTGACCCAACTGAGAAAGATTTAAAGACCACCTCCAACAATAATTGGGAAAACCTAAAAGAATTCCTTTCTTTATTTTTGATGTCTGCTATGCCCAATGTTGGAACTAAATGCTAGTTGAAATCTGGACAGGTCAGTTTGCCCAACTGAGAATTTTTAAAGACCTCCTGTAACAATAATGGGAAAACGTACCGTAACCTAAAGCATCAATAATTGCAAAACCTATAAGAATTCCTCACTTTATCAGTGTTGCTGTCAAGTCCATCCCAATTGACCTATCGCCGTTTGCGAGTTAGCCTCGCCCCTTAGACAACCCTGTAAAATTTGTGTATGTCAAGTTTTGTTTGTCTCAGATTTTGCGCGTTCCGCATGCATTAGTATATCATGTAATTGGGCAATATTTCACTAGGTGTGTGACGTGATTCTAACGCGATAGGTTAATTCCACACAACTCCTCGTAGGTCAATCACAAGTCAGTCACAAGGCCATGACACAGGCAGTACTGTGTTTTTGTTCATCCATATGACTGGACCTGTGATTGGACTTGCGATTTACTTGCGACTGAACTTGTGATGGACTGGACTAAAATGCCATGCTGCAGACAATACCCATCATGGCCAATTTCAAGGCACTGCTGAACCTTGTGCTAACTATAGCATTTCCCCTTTTCCATATGCCAGGTTCCTGCTGAACCCATGCATGTGTACAGAGGAGCACCTCCTACTCTTCAAGTTCCTAGGTGTCCTCCTCGGGGTAGCAGTCCGCACCAAGAAGCCCCTAGATCTCCACCTGGCTCCCATGGTCTGGAAGCAGCTGGCCGGGATGCCATTGACTGTCGAGGATCTCGAAGAGGTACAGAGAGTGTCAATCAATCCTGAGAGAGAACCAGCCTCTTGTACCAGACTGATTGACTCACTCACTCACTCACTTACCCAAGTGTGTATTTGCCTGCAATCGGGGACCCCCTATTATCCCTCTTTTGTTTGTACCAACTTTTTAGGAAGACCTCCCATATGTTTTGTACACGAACCCAAATCGGGGACCTCTCGGGAATTGGGGACCCTGTTGTCCTCTATTGTTCAACGTCCCCTATTGAATGCAGAAACAAACTCACTGTCTTTTGTGAATTAGACTGTATTTTGGAGGATATAGGACAACTAGTGTCATATTTAATCTCTACCACAGTCTTTGTAAAGATTTTGTCCGTTTTGTTGTTGTTTCAGATGGATTTTCTGTACATCCAAACGCTGCGTAATATACGAGATATCGACAAGAGTGGCGTAACTGAAGATAACTTTCATGAGGTGGGTGGTGTTTGGAACAGACAAACTTTGAAATTAACTTCCAAAAAACTATGTTTTTTTCTTGGTATTTTCCCTTTTTGTTTGATGAGAAATTATTTTCAACTTTAAAAAAAAAGCAAAACTCCACTGAGATGTTTTTTGTTGCGGGGGAAGGTTTTGTAGATTTTTAAGGATAACGAATAACCGATAAGTCACTAAACCCCCCAGTACTGTTTCTCAAAGTGAAATAGGACTGGTGAAATATTTCCGCCTGAAATGGTATCATTCAGAAGAAAACAGTTATTGAAGGTGCGTTAGCAACGGAATCCAGTTACAAAACCCAAAACTTATGCGTACGTTTTCTGTTTTCTAGAAAATTGACGGTATCCACTGAGCTGAAAGTTCAACAAGTTTAGTTGTTGTGCACCCTTTTAAGATTTTGAGCAATTTTGTTGCTTCAAGCGAAAACAAAATCATAAAAAGCAACTGATCCTATGAAAATGTAAAGACTTCTGATTTCTTTTGTCAGGTGATTCCCCTGGAGTGGTTTGAGGGCCAGAGTGCAGACGGCAGGTTTGTTCCTGTGGTTCCTGGTGGACGCAGTATCCCACTGACATACAACAACAGGAGAGAGTATGTCGAAAGGGCCCTGGCCTATAGACTGCATGAGATGGACAGACAGGTCAGTTGCACTGGAAAAAAACAACACTTCAATATCTGAAACCTCTTTGTTTTGGGGACCAATGCTTGAAATGTGCACATTAGTGCCAATTCATTATGAAAAGCCTTATCCTCTCTGAGTGATCCATGCTTGATATTAGCCAGATTTTGCAGCATTGCGCATATTGCTAACATCATGACTTTGGGCGTGATCCCTGGCTACATGGCATATACAGGTTTATTGGCTTCTGACTAGCGCCCCTTGAACAAAGACATTGACAACATGGGGAACCACCAACATAGGGCTGGATAGCTCAGTTGGTAGAGTGCCAGAACGGCAATCCAGAGGTTGCAAGTTCAAGCCCTGCTCCGGTCCATTTCTTTAACTTTATAATTACTTATTGTACCAAATGAAGATACTGCATGCTAAAGTGTACAGTGTTATCAACTCCCTATAGGAATAGTTTGTCTGAAGTCTCCAAAGTAGTCATTGTCCAAGACTGGAGTAGGATGTTGTCCCTCTAATGCAGTCAGTATTAGGTAAGCCTGGTCAATCCGTAGCAGTAGAGGGCGCTATTCACAGGATGAATCAAAATTCAGTCTTGGGAATGTTGGCACTCAGACCCAATAAATTCCAAGCATACTTCACGCATGCTATATTCAAGCTAAAGTGTGTACGAGGTTTGCTCAGAAGTTATTGAGTCCAAAGTTCTCAAACTCTTGGACATGGACAAGTTTAACTGGGCTTGCCTTTTCTTTTCCGCTCATAAAATTGCCAAGCATTGTTTTCTTGCTTACCAGAAATTGAGCCCTGGTACCAATTTTGATTCCCTTGCATAGGTTGCAGCTGTACGTGAGGGTATGTCATGGATCATCCCTGTCCCACTCCTATCCCTACTAACGGCCTCTCACCTGGAGCAGATGGTCTGCGGTATGCCGGACATCGACGTGGATATCCTACAGAGAGTCGTCAGGTAATTATGCTTACCACAGAATTCTGCACCTATGGTCACTATTCTCTGCTTACAGTGAAGTGCTTAGACTGCTAGCTTAGTGAGCACAGAATCCTTAATTATGGGATGTATGCATGAGCACAAGTAAACATTCCGTGCGTGCTCTTGAACTAAAACTCACCAATACCGCAGTGTCTTTGCCTACAGAAGTCGAGCAATGAATTAGGTCTCCGCACCTGTTGGCACAGGTTAACACACAAAAAAAGGTCATAGTTTTGATTTTTTAATTTTTGAATTAAATACCTTACCTAATTTAAACAATACATAACACATTGAATTTTGTATGTTGTACATTGAGGGAACATTTTTTCATAGCAGCAACTAGATTCTAGATTATTAATTGAACGGGCAATAATATTGTAGTATATTGTATTACTTTGTGTTAAAACACTGAAAAATCAATAAAACCGTAGAGTACTTGGGTGGTTGCGGACGCTACAGTGAGTAATAGGTGGGGCGGTTTCGGGCGCTAGAGTGACTAAAGGCTTAAGGTCATTTACTGTAACATAACTTTGGTCCAATTTGCAGGTGGGGGCACTGGAGGGTTGCCACTCAGTGAGATTTTTATAATAAAAGCTCATTTTTGCTTTCCCCAAATTCTGAGGGACGGGGAAAAAGGGAGGGTGAACAGGCCTCGATTAAGGGGAGGGGGTGTGCCCTCCCTAAGCTACTATGAGGGTCTAAGATATTTGGCAGTCTTTTTGCCAGTGGTTTTTGTCACATGTCTCACTTAATGTCAGTCTTTTATATTGGCAATGTGCGAGTCATACCTGAGAGAGACAACTTTTAATTCCTGTCTCCAGGTACCGGGAGGTTGATGAGACCCACCAGCTTGTCCAGTGGCTGTGGCAGACACTGAGAGAGTTTAGCAATGAGGAGCGGGTCCTCTTCATGCGCTTTGTGTCAGGCCGGTCCCGCCTGCCTACAAACATCGCCGACATCTCCCAGCGATTCCAAATCATGAGGGTGGAGAGGGTATGTCAGATTTTTCCTTTGTGCTTTCTATTTTTTTTAATTTTTGGGTTTTTTTTCATTTACTTCTTGACTTTTTTTGTAGGAAGTCTTATATTGTGTGATTTGGTGGAGCGCTGTGGTGCGATGATTACAGTGTTCAACTCATGTGTCATGGTATGTGGGTTTGAACACTGACGGGGAGCATGGCGCTTGTGTTCTTGGGCAAGCCACTGTACTACAATTGCCTCTCTCCACCCAGGAGTAGAAATAGGTACCTGTCATGGTAGAGACTAGATTGTGCTGATCTTGAGCTGCTGCAGAAAAATAGTCTCATGGCCTGATGAACAGGGGTAATAATTATGAAATACTTTGAGACAGTTGGTAAAAAGCACTGTAGAAGCACCGCATTATTATATTGTATGTGGTAGAATTTCAATTTCAGTTGGTGCTTTACTTTTAATCCAAGGTAGGCCATTAGCCTGGGGGTTTGGTCAGTATCAAATCAGGGCATAAATGATTATAGTGCGCATGCGCAAAGTATACCCCCCCCCCCCTCACCCCCCCAAGTGGTAACAAGCATTCTGATGAACATGTTGAAAAAAAGGGTGATAACACCCAAAAAGCTGCCACCGTTGCAATGCTATCACATATTATACAACTCTGGAGGTGTATACCTTGCCAAAACTCGCTATGATGATTATTCCCCTCATTTAATACCGGTGGCCAAAATTTTGGACCGAGGTTGATGGCCTAAGGGCAGACCACCTTTTCAATGCATTACCCCACTCTTACAGACAGTTGACGGGTTACCGACGGCGCAGACCTGCTTCTTTCAGCTGCGCATCCCGCCCTACTCCAGCCAACCGCTGATGGCCGAGCGCCTACGCTACGCCATCTACAACTGTCGTTCCATCGACATGGATAACTACATGCTGCCGCGGAACACCGACACGGGGAATCTGTCTGACAGCGAGTATACTTGAGAGACGAGAACCTGAAGAAACAATGAGCAGCTTTAACCCATTATCACCTGTACTACATTGTATTACATTGTGTTTGTTCATTGAAGAATCAATCAAACCATAGAGTGCTCGGGTGGGTTTGGTCGCTACAGTGAGTAATGAGCAGGGTGGTATATGGGCGGTACAGTGACTGAAGCATTAAAAGAGATATGTGAAAGCAGTGGCAATTTTTCATAAAGTGCTTTATAATAACCATGCTGAAATGTAAAAGTGCGATTCCAGGGAATATATAAACCCCAATACCAAAACAATGTTCAACGGTGTAGCTGTTACTTGTAACTAAAAAAGTAATTCGTTTGTTCGTGCGTGTGGTGGCCAACTTGTTTAAGATTGGTGCTTTAAACGAGCAAACTGGAAGAAAGCCAGTCTGCCGTGTCATCATGTAGATGGATGATGCCTTCGAAACCATGGGGAGCCTGGTAGATGTTGCAGTTTAAGACGACTTGCTCGATGGTTTGTGCTTCGCCGTACTCACAGGTGTCGGATGGCTCAGCTCCTATTTTGTACAGGAAATGCTTGGTACGGCCGACACCTGAGCATATTCTGTTGAGATTAACCCATGACTTGCGGGGGAGGTCACAAAGTAATTAATAAGTACACAAAAAATTCAATTTGTCTGGGTACGTCAGACGGTCAGACACCATAGTGTCTACTACAGCCAAACAATTGGATGAATAAGTTCTTTTTCAAATCAATGTAATAACGAACTGATACGTTTTATCAGAATAAGAATCCACTTTAGGCCAAAAAAAAAAAGTCTCCGGTTTCTGGTATGCGCGCGTGTCGCCGTAGCCATGTGCGTCGCCAAAATGAAAAAGTTTGTTTTTCAATGAAAGATGATGTCTCAAAACCGCCAAACTCACTGGTTTGACAGGAATCCTGCTGCTGCACAATTTTAACGTGTTTGTAGATTGGGTTATGGTCGAGAATAAGCTTTATGTGGCCTCTCTGGACTCCCATATATTTGCACTAAGTTTAGTCGGGCACCATTTGCAGTCATCAGCCGACATTTGAAGCAAAAAAATCAGGTAAAAAAAAAAAGAAGCCGCGTCGCCACTTTTTGGGCAAGCTCCATACCAGAAACTGGAGACTTTTTTATTTGGCCTTATGATTATAGTTTTATATTATGTCTGACACAGTGGAACTGCCCGGAAATATGTAATCAGTTTTCAGCTGATGCAAATGAAATTACAGCACACAGGCAGTGCAAAATTCATGAACACTCAATGTCAGTCATTGCCTGTCCAGTTTTGCTCAGAAATTGTGCATTGGATCAGTTTTGTTATGCACACTGTTGAATTGTCCAGAATGTTAGTCTGACACAGTGGAACTGCCCGGAAATATGTTATTAGTAAACAGTGCCCTCTATTGCCGCACCGCCTCAACTTTTTGTACCAAGGAGCAGCAAGGAATGGGGAAGGGCACAAGGGCAAATGATGGAGGGCACCAAGGCAAATGATGGAGGACACCAATGTATATGAGGACACAGACAAGCAAAGCAGTACCCACCTTGTCTGTACAATCCAAGCTTGAAAAAAAAAAAGCAACCCCCCCCCAAAAAAATGCCTAAAACTAAATAAATAAAGTGCTTTCAAAACCTACATGTAATACATATACATTACTATTACTACAGTGTCCTTGACAAGACTGTGGCATGCACTCATTCTGCTATGCACATTACTGTCTATACACATGACAGTCTAAAGATTGTAGCTGTAGAATGTCCAGTTCTCTTTTTTTCAATTCCTAGAGATATAGAGTACCGAGGTGTGACGTCATTTAGAACCAGAAAGTGTAGTGCAAATGAATGGAATGCGTGCACATGTTTGTTCACGGGCTGAATCACGCGCTTATGTCTTTTACACACACATTGTGCCCGTGATGTATTCACTTCGGTACTCTATTTCCACTGTGATGGAAGAGGGAGAAAGTCAAAGCATGATCTGCAAACCTGAGTGGTCTGAGCTGATATGCCATCCACTAATTTGGAAGTAATTTGATAGCCCATCACCTATATAATCTCACTTTAATTCAGATATTACCCTTGCCCGAACAGTATGCAAAAAACGGATTTGTAACATAAATAAACTTGATGTGGCTGACTTAAACGTAAACATGGTTGTGCTCGCAAACATGCGAGTGTACTAAAGCTGGTCCCAGAGTTCACACAAATTATATTACATTGATTCAGCGTGGCTAATCACTGGCAGACTTCTCATGCAGTTAGTCTACACAATGGGCCGGATAAAGCCCATTAATCAGTGTTCCAGGGTCATCCTATAGGATTGCACTGCCTGGCTTACCAGTGACAGTCTGTCAGTCAGTCATTTGGTCAGTAAGTCGGTTGGTCGGTCTGTCGGGGAGTCAGTCAGTCGGGGAGTCGGGGGGGGGGGTCAGTCAGTCAGTCCTCGAGATAGGCACCAAGGGGTTACTAGGCTGGCCCTCTGGGACCAGGGAAAATTGCACACTGAATGTGTGGTATGTATAAGGTACCTTGTTTTGAAGTTGTTTTTTTTTTAACTGTTGCAATTTGTTTTGCAAAGGGTTTTATCATGATAGATTGACAATGTACACATTGAATTATTTAAGATGTACTCAAATTTGTAAAAAAAAGAAATTAAAAGTTATTTGCCAAGACACTAAGCATTTTTTTTTTCAGTTGTGGATGATCGGTGTCTATGTATATATGTACAACCAAAATATGGTCTGAGTAAAGTCATCCATTGTATAATTTTTAAAAAAGGTTTTTTTTTTATCAAGCATCGTTTTTGGGTTTGTAAATAAAATTGCCGATGCTGTTGGTGGCCTAGAAGTATAACACCAAAATATACAAGTATTCACACCCTGTGTTTTGGTTTTGGCGGCAAAATGCAATAAAATGTCTACATTTGTTGCTTTTTTTACATTTTTTTTTAAATTTATTTTTTTGATGAAATGTAATGTTATGTTGCTAAAGTTTACATTATTACTTCAGTACTGTCATAACTGAGTATGGTAGCCACAAATGGACACCCTTGAAATTAATGTCTTTCAATTTGCAATTTTCAACCTAGATGTCCCTGCAGGGACACCATAGCACGGGATTGTGAGATTTATGCAGAAAATAAAGTATGATTCTTGCTCGCACACAATCATTGTGTTTTAAGAGGTAAACAAAATGTATTTTGTTCTGCTACAAGGCTTTAAGCGGATATTAAACGTCAGAAAAACAATTAAAGGGAAAATACAACATTTGCAAACATCAAAAAATAAAACTATCAAATCATTTTGAAATACCTTGCTGGACTGTTAGTGAATGACAGTGTAAAGCATCCTGTAAAATCATGGCACCTGGTATTCTGTCATTTTCAAGAAAAGTGGTATTTTTGTATCAATTTCCAACGCTGATCGGCCGATCAGCGTTGGAAAAAAATGGGTGTTTTTTTCAAATACTGGCCCCAGTTGACCATCGCACTTGTTTGCAATCGATTACACACCTATGAACGGGTACAAGCCAGCTAGACTGGTTCCCTGACCTTACAATTCCCCAATGTATGTAAACTGCTCTGTTTCTTCTTAAATGGAGTCACGGAACCAGACTACAGGAAAATGAGTGTTTTTCGTGGTTTTTATAGCATTTTCGAACCCAAAACCTCAAAAAAGTCAGTGTAACTATATTTGCTTTATATTTCCAACCCCCCAATTCCATCCATTTCTGAAAATTACAGCAAAAGCAAATGATGTATATTCCCTTTAAGGAAAGATTTAAATTAAAAAACACTGGTTCGGTACATCCTGAACAAAAGTGATATATGTATTGTAGTGAAGTAGGGGGAGGGTTCAACCCCCAACTCACCCCGACCCCAGGACCCCAGGTCACGTGATAGCTTAATGCTCAAGTGACTTGTGCAGTAATTCGTGTTGGTATTCTTGACTTCCGGTAACTGTTAGTCATGCAAATCTCCTGTGATGATACAAAACCAACCCGGATGCATTTCCGGACTCTCTAAAATAACGACTCTTATTGGATATATTGCGCATGTCTGAGTATAGATACTTCGGACAGTGAAAGGTCACTTGCAGGGCAAGAAACAGTCCATATATAATAGAAAGAGACCAGAGTTCTCAGGAGTCTAAACTTCATATGACACCGTAACCTCGAGATCGTGTGGGTCATTGACCTAGACAAAGCAGGGAACACAATGCATAGCCTATTTTGATGGAATTGTCCTCGTCAGTTCAGAATAGGTTTTACCTCATTGTTGATGGCACTTTTAGCCCAGTCCAGTGTCCTTTTTGTACCTATCTCATTGACTGACCGCTTAAGCCCTACCCTGCCTCAAAACGTCCCTTGGGGTGGGACCCCACACCCTTGCTAGTCCCCTAAGAACCTAGAACCTTTAGACAACTGGTCAGGGACCAGTTTTATATATATCTATCTTTTTGATACTTTTTAAATTTATCAAAAAGCTGACTTTGATTAAAGATCTTACTGGTCCTCAACACCGTGAAATTATTCCGTCTGGCTTGCCGTCATTTCGAAGCAATCATGATTTCCAACGATCAGTAAATTGACTGATATTTTATTTTTTTATTTGAAAGACTAAGGAGTGCAATTGACGAAATTGACGTTGTTTCGTGATCAAAAGCAAATGGTTGTACATAGTTTTTCACTGTTTTCTCCAAAAGTGTAATGTCCACAGAGCTGAAAAGGTGAGGTTTTGAACAATCTGCTCTAGCTTTGAAGCGGTGGTTTATTGTAAACGGGGAAAAAATGCATGAAACGAAAATGATCCTATACATGTATAGGCCTATGCCTTGAATTTGCTTGCCTGTTGTGTCCAAATTAACCGCCAAATTAAGAAGTAAAGGCTTATACAATATGGTTCACATTAAACAGTTACAAACATTACAAACAAGGAACGAAGGATTCAGCAATTAAAATCAATGGACATTACAAAAATGACAAATAATCGTGTATGACTTGGTTCGCCGGTAATGTGACAAAAGTCACAAATTAATAGCGTTCAGCTGTGACGCTAGTGTGTAGGTTATAGCCCAGTATTCACAACAGAACCGAAACTGATCCAAGTTATGTCACTACCTACGCAAAGAACAGAAGGTCACAATTCTACCGGAACTCGCTCAGTGGACAGAATACCCGCAACCGATGAACTAGAGTGGGTTATTTAGTTCAAGAACTCCGTTGAGTGAGCATCACTAAAAAGGACCGCAATCTATGAAGTTTGGATGTTATGTGCATCTCCGGGATGGGTACGTTCACCGTGGCGAAGATAGCTCTACTGGCCGTCGGTTTTCACCTTGTGACGGCCTACATCTCTCTGGACGAGGGACCGCCGGGGGAGATATTCGTGAATGTTAGTGACACGGTCACGCTCGTGTGTGACTTGCAAGACGTCGGCAACAGTCGGATACAGTGGTACCACTACGAGGCAGGACATTTCTTGAGTTACAACCGGGACATCGTGGCCGATCTACCGGAAGGCTTGGCGGAGAGGCTGGAGATCGTCGGTGATCCGGCCCAAGAGCAGTTCAATCTCAGGATAAGAGACTTCGGGCTTTCTGACCTAGGGGGTTACTCGTGTTTTTACTTGTACCCTGCTGCGCTGAGTAAGGAGATTGCGACTACCGCATTGACGCTGTACAAACCTGCGCCGGAGTGCATCGTGGAGCCTGCCCCGGGAGGAGACGCTCATGTCGCGGTCGGGGACCAGGTGAACCTTCGGTGCATCATTGCAGTCACGGGAGGTGCCTTCTCACCGACTCTGATCGAATATCGCCGGGGTGACTCCGAGATCTCTCTGGCCAGCTCCACGACCGATCAGCTGGCCTTCCAGAGGCAGTTGCTACCGGAGGACAATGGGGTGGATTTCACCTGCACTCTGACCTCGCCTCAGCAGGACGGACCGAGATCCTGCTCCGTGAGACCTCTGGAGATCCTCCCAACAGCTAGGGTTACCCCTCCGATGCTTACGATCGACAAAGGCACAGGTGTTTCGCTGGTATGTGAAGCCTCTGGTATACCTAGTATTGCGAGCTACCGATGGGAGATAAGAGCTACAGCAACGGGGGAAGAGCTACCTCTTGGACAGGATATGGTTACCCAAGGCGTGCACGTACTGTCCATTTCGACGGTCAGAGAAGCCATTATAGCGACCTGCATCGTGACCACCCCTAATGGATTATCAAACAACTCGTCAGCTAAGATTTCGGTAATTAAAACAGAAGCTCCCACTCTGACAACTGCTGCTGAGAAAAACTCCCCAACTGCTGCTGAGAAAGACTCCCCAACTACGGTCGCAAATTTCGAAACCACCGTGACTCTTCATACAACTCAGCCGTCTGCATCTGATACGGCCCCGGTGAACGAAGCCCCCGTGCCCGCTATCACGACCCTGTTGTCAGGGACAAACACGCGACGCCGTGCCGTCACAAACCAGCCCATTGATGGACCTTTCCCAACCATCGTCATCGTTTCGGCTGCACTGGCAACTGCGGCGGTCGCAGCTGTCATAGTGGTGTTCATTTGTTGCTGCTGCGTATGGAGGAGGAAGAAATCTCCAACAGTAGCGGCGCGGTACACCATGGTGGAGCTCGGTACCAACTACGAGGATGTTCTACCAAATGCCACCAATGATGCCACGGTAGATGAACGTGGTAACACATACCAAGAGGTACCGGCCACCTACCCAGCGGAACAACGCGGTAATACCTACCAAGAAGTGCGTTCATCTTCCACCGATGCCACGTTCGGTTTGGTTGAGAGAGACAATACTTACCAACAAATCCCATCCACAGGCCCCGGGACCATCGGTGCTACCACAGGCACGGTAGCTCCAGCCCAGTCCGGTGCGAATGCAGCAACAGGCACGCCGTTGTACGCAGTCCCTAAAAAGCCCAAACGTGGAACCCCGAGGAATCTCACGCCCGATGACCAAATCGTAGTGCGCTCCTCGGTCGAGTCTCAGTACGCCACCCCGAGGAAACCGAGACGGCCTTCGGCCGGTAGCCGCAAACCGGCGCCCATGCCCCGTCGCGTACCGACGGACACCACCCTGTACGCCCAGCCCAGGAAGCTCTCGAAGAGGATCAAGAACAAGATCAGATGGGGAGTGGACAAGAACGGCTACCGCATAGCAGAGGGCGAGGATGCCCGCAGAGTGCGGGAGCGAAGGATCGTGTACGCCGATGTTGACGTCAGTCCAGCCGGGATCGTAACGGTTGGAGATACCCCGAAACCAAAAGTTGCAGGGGAGCAAACTTTGTACGCGCAGATCACATAGGTCTAAACATGAAGATAATTTTTTTTCATGAACAATATTACAAATCTTTGCACAGCAAGCCAAACCTTTAAACAGTTTAGATAAGTATGATCTTTCCTTATACGGGGTAATTGAATCTTCGCCGGTATACAGTATAGTTTGCAGGACGTTAGAATCGTACCTGTCATTATTTACTTGTGTAATATATTGTTTTCCCTTCAAGGGAATATACAACATTTGCAAACATCAAAAAATAAAACTACCAAGTTTTTACGAAATACCTTAATAGAATGTTGGTTAATGACAGTCTAAAGCATCCTGTAAAATTATGGCACCTGGTGTGAAGTCATTTTCAAGAAAATGGTATTTTTGTAAAAATTTCCAGCGGTGGTCGGCCGACCACCGTTGGAAAAACCTAACTATTTTTCAACTACTGCTCCAAATTTACAAATTTTTGTTTGCTTTTGATCACATGTTCATGAACGGGTGCAAGCCAGCTAGACTGGTACCCTTACATTACAATTTTCTGGCATCTGTAAATTGATCCATTTTTATATTTAGTGGTGTCAGGGAACCAGACTACTTTAACAGTTTTGTTTGTCTTGGTTTTTCCAGCATTTTCGAACACAAAACTTCAAACATGTCAGTGTAACAATATTTTATCTATTATACTAACCCCTCAAATAGTTCATTTCTGAAAATTACGGCATAGCCAATGATGTATATTCCCTTTGAAACAAGATGTATTTCCTCAAAATCTGCCTGCTTCACACCGCTTGGACGGACGTTTCTTCTGAAAGTGGGCGGAATTTGAGGAAATATTCCCCCCCCCCAAAAAAAAATCACGCAGCACAATGAAAAATGCCGCACGGCTACTCTGATTGGTCGATTTCCTTCATTATTCAGAAATGTTATTTATGCTTACAAATACAAATTTATTCACTAATCAGCCGTAATATAAGTGTTTTTTAAATGAAATGTTATTCAGTAATTTGTCGTAATATTGTAAGGAAGTCCATTAAATATCAAAGGGAACATCAATTAGTTTTTCTAATACACTTAAAGCAGTAGAGTGGTGTCAGCGCGAAAATATATTCGAATTAAAGTCAACTTAAATGGAACAAAAACAACACGCTCGTTGTCGCACGATAACTCCCAAAATACAAATATATTCACTAATCAGCCGTAATATAAGTGTTTTTTTTAAATGAAATGTTATTCAGTAATTGGTCGTAATGTAATGTAACAGTGTTTTTTAATACACTAGGAGCAGTAGAGTTGTCAGCGCGAAAATAAATCCGAATTTAAGTCAACATTAATGGAACATAATATGCTCGTTGTCGACCTATAATTTAAAAACAAAGTGCAGGTTTCTTATTATTAGAGTATTGGCCCATTTGCCATTTGCAAATTGCCAAGAGTACATGTATGTAATGCTATATTGTATAGTTAAATCGTGTTTACAGATTTTGCAAGATTTAATGAGCATGTAGGCCTATTAATTTTGTTCTATTCAGTACTACACATCCACTGTATACGTGTATACTAGATATGGCCGTTTCCGAACCTAGATTTCCGTTTATCAAACTTCCATGTTTTGTGTCATATCAATGCTTAATAATCATTCAAAAAATGGTCTGCAGCTGTTTTTTTTAATGCAAAAAAAAAAGCCAACGTAATTTTACTGAATGACGCAAGATGTTAACCCGCATTTTATAAAAAAAAATTGGTTGTTTTGAAGCAATTAGTCATGCGTATTACCGCACAGGAATGATAAAAACGTGCAGTACAGGCACATAACAATAAGTCCATTTTACAAAACACAATACAGAGAAGGAAAAACCTTTAAAATTGTGTAGGGGACAAGCCTGAATGGCCAAGGAACAATCAAAATCGTCGCAATATTGACGTCGTCACAGTGTAACACACAGCAGATATTTCATTGATTCATGGTTTCCTAAAAGCGTCCTGTTCGAGACCACAGTGCGGAACAATGAATAACATCCCCTGCGGGTAGCTATGCAACCCACACGTTGACTGGTATTCTGGTAATTAAAAAAGTACAGTATATCGTTGTAAATATTATGGTGATGACAACAAGATACCACTGAGCATTGGTTTTGGTAATAAGCCTTGAGCCTGTTTGGTCAGGAAATGACAAAAACACAACCGCGAACTGGAGAAATGACAAAGAAAATACCAAAGAATAAAACTCATCAAGTGATGTCATTTTACTAACACAAATCCGGTAATCTGAAGGTATCGCTCTGTGTAGCGGATCGGGGGGGGGGGTTGTTTGTTTGTTTGTTTGTTTGTTTTTTGGTTTTTTTTTAAAGAATGGACGTCTTGTCTGTATTCTCAGTATTCCCAAAGACATAAATTGTCACTCGCATGAGCAAAATATTCTCGTTTATTTGGGTATCGCCTCCAATTTTGGTGCCCCCCCCCGCCCCCCCTTCCGTAAATTTGCAACTCGCAACAAATTGCAACAAGTCGTATACACATCGTAATTTTGAAAACTGCGCGTAATCATCACGGAAGTTTACTGGTCTGGTGTTTGACCATTGATCAATAATGTCACAGTGTCGTGCGTTTTTATACTATAGACTAGACTTGTGTAAACTGCTAGTGTTTATTCTTCGAAAGTTGACTCAAACTCGCCTTGTAATTTTGGCTGTATTGTATTTATTGTTTAACGATTCTTCTTTAAATTCAGACATCTTGTGTTATCTATGACAACCAATGACTAGATATCATTTTACTTCAATACAAGAACCATTCTTGGAGTTATCGTCTCCACAACGAGTGTGTTATTTTGGGTCCATAAAGGTTGACTCGAATTCACCGTGTATTTTTCGCGTTCAACACGCTATATTGTTTTGGTTGTAATATTTTTTATTGATTCACGATTCCTCTCCAAATTCAATAGATTTGTGTTATTTATCTGACTTCGCGATGGGCTGCAGTGGCAGTCCAAACAGAACATTGCCTCACTTTTGCACAGGAACGATAGTCCACGTCCACACGCTATCTGAAAAATTAATTGGAGCATTGAATTGAATTGTGGCCAGATGATTGGTCATGATAAGAAGATAAACTAGACAGAAGATTTTGCCGAAATAGTGTTTTTCTCTCCCTAAACAGTGTCTTGTGTCCCGACAAGTAGGAAAAATTGGCAATGGGCTGCAGTGGCAGTCCAAACAGAAATTTTGCCTCACTTTTGCACAGGAATGATAGTCCACGTCTACACGATATCTCAAAAATTAATTGAAGCATTGAATTGAATTTGTGCCAGATGATTGGTTATGAAAAAAGACCAACTAGACAGAATATTTAAACGAAATATTGTTTTTATCTTCCTAAACAGTGTCTTGTGTCGCGACATGGAGAACAACTTGGCGATGGGCTGCAGTGGCAGTCCAAACAGAACATTGCCTCACTTTTGCACAGGAACGATAGTCCACGTCCACACGCTATCTGAAAAATTAATTGGAGCATTGAATAGAATTGTGGCCAGATGATTGGTCATGATAAGAAGATAAACTAGACAGAAGATTTTGCCGAAATAGTGTTTTTTCTCTCCCTAAACAGTGTCTTGTGTCCCGACAAGTAGGAAAAATTGGCGATGGGCTGCAGTGGCAGTCCAAACAGAAATTTTGCCTCACTTTTGCACAGGAATGATAGTCCACGTCTACACGATATCTCAAAAATTAATTGAAGCATTGAATTGAATTTGTGCCAGATGATTGGTTATGAAAAAAAGACCAACTAGACAGAATATTTAAACGAAATATTGTTTTTATCTTCCTAAACAGTGTCTTGTGTCGCGACATGGAGAACAACTTGGCGATGGGCTGCAGTATATTGTTTTGGTTGTAATATTTTTTATTGATTCACGATTCCTCTCCAAATTCAATAGATTTGTGTTATTTATCTGACTTCGCGATGGGCTGCAGTGGCAGTCCAAACAGAACATTTGCCGCACTTTTGCACAGGAACGATAGTACACGACGACACGCTATCTGAAAAATTAATTGGAGCATTGAATTGAATTGTGGCCAGATGATTGGTCATGATAAGCAGATAAACTAGACAGAAGATTTTGCCGAAATAGTGTTTTTCTCTCCCTAAACAGTGTCTTGTGTCCCGACAAGTAGAAAAACTTGGCGATGGACTGCAGTGGCAGTCCTAACAGAACATTTGCCTCACTTTTGCACAGGAACGATGGTGCACGACACGCTATCTCAAAAATTAATTGGAGCATTGAATTGAATTGTGGCCAGATGATTGGTCATGAAAGGAGGACAAACTAGACAGAACATTTTGCCGAAATAGTGTTTTTCTCTCCCCAAACAGTGTCTTGTGTCGCGACATGGAGAACAACTTGGCGATGGGCTGCAGTGGCAGTCCAAACAGAAATTTTGCCTCACTTTTGCACAGGAACGATAGTCCACGTCGACACGCTATCTCAAAAATTAATTGGAGCATTGAATTGAATTGTGGCCAGATGATTGGTCATGAAAAGAAGACAAACTAGACAGAAGATTTAAACGAAATATTGTTTTTCTCTCCCTAAACAGTGTCTTGTGTCGCGACACGTAGCAAAACTTGGCGATGGGCTACAGTGGCAGTCCAAACAGAACATTTGCCTCACTTTTGCACAGGAACGATAGTCCACGTCGACACGCTATCTCAAAAATTAATTGGAGCATTGAATTGAATTTTGGCCAGATGATTGGTCATGAAAAGAAGACAAACTAGACAGAACATTTTGCCGAAATAGTGTTTTTCTCTCCCTAAACAGTGTCTTGTGTCGCGACATGGAGAACAACTTGGCGATGGGCTGCAGTGGCAGTCCAAACAGAAATTTTGCCTCACTTTTGCACAGGAACGATAGTCCACGTCGACACGCTATCTCAAAAATTAATGGAAGCATTGAATTGAATTGTGGCCAGATGATTGGTCATGAAAAGAAGACAAACTAGACAGAAGATTGAAACGAAATGTTGTTTTTCTCTCCCTAAACAGTGTCTTATGTCGCGACACGTAGCAAAACTTGGCGATGGGCTACAGTGGCAGTCCAAACAGAAATTTTGCCTCACTTTTGCACAGGAACGATAGTCCACGTCGACACGCTATCTCAAAAATTAATGGAAGCATTGAATTGAATTGTGGCCAGATGATTGGTCATGAAAAGAAGACAAACTAGACAGAAGATTGAAACGAAATGTTGTTTTTCTCTCCCTAAACAGTGTCTTATGTCGCGACACGTAGCAAAACTTGGCGATGGGCTACTGTAACAGTGGCAGTCCAAACAGAAATTTTGCCTCACTTTTGCACAGGAACGATAGTCCACGTCTACACGCTATCTCAAAAATTAATGAAAGCATTGAATTGAATTGTGGCCAGATGATTGTTCATGAAAAGAAGACAAACTGGACAGAAGATTTAAACGAAATATTGTTTTTATCTCCCTAAACAGTGCTTGTGTCGCGACACGTAGCAAAACTTGGCGATGGGCTGCAGTGGCAGTCCAAACAGAACATTTGCCTCACTTTTGCACAGGAACGATAGCGCACGACGACACGCTTTCTCAAAAATTAATTGGAGCATTGAATTGAATTTTGGCCAGATGATTGGTCATGAAAAAAACACAAACTAGACAGAAGATGTAAACGAAATATTGTTTTTCTCTCCCTAAACAGTGTCGCGACATGGAGAACACTGATCACTACATGTATAAGAAATTCCAATTCAATACAACATACACTTCTTGAGTTATCTTTTGGAAACCGATTGTGTTGCTTTCGTGTCTTAATATCTTACTCAAATTCGCACTGTATTTTTCGCGCTTAACACGTGTCATTGATTTGCATATATTAATAGTATCATTTGATTAGTCCTTTTCAAATTCAAACACCTCGCGTTACATATTACAACCAATCACTAGATATAATTTGACTTCAATACAAGAACTTTTCTCTGAGTTATCGTCTCCACAACGAGTTTGTTATTCTTGGTCCATGAAGGTTGACTCGAATTCGCCGGGTATTTTTTTTGCGTTGAACACGCTAACATTTTTTTAATTGTAACATTTTTATTGATTCACGATTCCTCTCCAAATTCGATAGATAGGTGTTATCTAACTGGTTTGATCACTGTAGGAAATTTCAATTCGATACAGCATACACTTTTTGAGTTATCTTCTGGAAACCGAGTGTGTTGCTTTCGTGTCTGGATATCTTACTCAAATTTGCCTTGTAATTTTCGCGCTTAACACGTGTCATTGTTTTGCATATATTATTTGTATTAGTTGATAAGTCCTTTTCAAATTCAAACACCTCTTGTTACATATGACAACCAATCACTAGACATAATTTGACTTCAACACAACAATAATGTTCCCAGAGTTAACGTCTCCACAACGAGTGTGTTTTTTGGTCTATAAAGGTTGACTCGAATTCGCCGTGTTTTTTTCGCGTCCAACACGCTACATTGTTTTGGTTGTTATATTTTTTTGGATTCATGATTCCTCTCCAAATTCTACAGATTTGTGTTATCTATCTCGTTTTAATAAAATAAGAAATTCTAATGCAATACAAAATATCTTTTTTGACTTTATCGTCTCCACAACGAGTGTGTTGCTTTCGTGTCATGAAATCTTACTCAAATTCGCCCTGTATTTTTTGCGCTTAACACGTGCAATTGTTATGCACATATTATTTGTATTATTTGATAATTCCTTTTCAAATTCAAACACCTCATGTTACCTGTAACAAACAATCACTTGATGTAATTTTACTTCATTACAAGAATTACTCCTTGAGTTATCGTCTCCACAAAGAGTGTGTTATTTTGGGTCCATGAAGGTTGATCCAAATTCGCCGCGTATTTTTCGCGTTGAACACGCTAACATTGTTTTGGTTATACTATTTTTATTGATTCGTGATTTCTCTCCGAATTCAAAAGATTTGTGTTATCTATCTGGTTTGATCACAATAAGAAATTTCATTGCTTCTGTTATAATATTTTTTATTGATTCATGATACCTCTCCACATTCAACAGATTTGTGTTATGTATCTACTTTTTGTTGATATAGAAAATTTCAGTTCAATACAAAGGACACTTCTTCTGTTATCTTCTGGAAACCAAATGTGTTGCTTTCGTGTCGTGAAGGTTGACTCAAATTTACCCTGTAGTTTTCGCGCTTAGCCCGGTTCATAATTTGCGCTAAAGCGAAAGTGAACGCGACTTTGTGATGTCATGGCAAGTTTTATTCTGGCGAATGTCTCATGACGTTGAATTCGCTTCGCATTCGCATTCACCGTGCACTTGCACATGGCTTTACACTGCAATTAATCCCTTAAATTATATTACATTCATTCTTTCGCAGTTGATATTAATTTTCGAGATTTTTGTTTTTTCCAATAAATATGTCAAAATATTGGACGAAATATTTCAATATGTGTTTTTCTTGAGTTTCCGTCCTTATAATGAGTGTGTTTACATCCCTAATGGACAGAAGTCGGCACGCGGTGAGCAGTGTTTATATCGCGCCCTCTTTCGGAAGAAATCGAAGCGATAAAATACGGAGTGCCTTATTACACTCTAAAAATTAATTCGTCATTGAGGCCTCTTTGTTTGTCAAAATGAATAACTTTGTTTAGTAATTGCTGAATGACTAATTATCTGTTATGGAAGACTAATTTGCCGTCAGTGATGACTAAAATAAGTTGTCATTTTGACTAATGTACATTAGTTACGTGTATACGAAAGTCATTGACTAACCTAAATTAGCCATCAGTGGTGGTTTTGACAAATGACGCGCAGTCAATGTCTCTGAAGAAAGATCGAATACTTGTCAAAATTAGTCATATATTCCTTCTGACTAATGAAGTTTGTTATTTTCCCGCCGTTGATGTGTTTAAAAAAAGCGGGACTCATCGATGATGCTTTGTTAGGCGTACGTGTATACGGATATGTTACACTCAGTTTGTCAGGCAGCCATTAAACGGACATCTTCCTTCTTCCATTTCAACCATGACGAAGGTAGGAAAACTATGATTTCGTATGAAGTTGTTAATTGACATGAGTTATGAAATGAGAGTACGGTTGTGAGGGAAGTGGGTTGAATCAATAAGAATAAGCTGTAGCCTATAGATACCGAGTGAGACTCTTACACAATTTTATGCTTGTACTTAGGCACATCTTTATGCTGCAAAACCGTATGCGGTAGACCTAATAGATACGTATCAGCCTTGTCGTTGTGCAATTTCTTTGCAACACACTAGTGAGTTTGTTGTGCCAAACAATACATATACCAATTCCTAAACTAAATACACTAAAGATAGGAGGGGAACTATTACATGATTAAGAACATTCCACGATTTTGTTGATTTTGAAATATGGACATTAAATTTTGATTAAAAAAAAAACGAGGAGAAAAATAAATAATATGCAACAAATAAAGAAAGATTTTTTCTGTGTGTTTCTTTTGCAGGTGTGAGCATGATCATGCAGTGGTAGATGCAAGGAGCTAAACACTGGCCCTGTGATCCAATTGCACAACGAGTGAGATACAAGTCAGCTGTGACCCCATTGTGACCCGGAGATGTACACATTATGGTGTACCATTAAGGACACTAGAACGGACACAAACAAGTGCTAATTCAGTGGATTTAGTCTGGACTAAAGTGTGATTAGTCAGAAATTCAGTTACAAATCGTGCAAGTCGCTTGACTACAGATTAGTCGTATCAAGCAGGTTTCTATTCTTGTCATATGACTATATTTTCTAGTCCGAGTCTGACTCTTGACTAATCTATAGTCATTAGTCATCAATACTCTGTGACTAATTTAGGTAAGTCGTACGAGACATATCACTGGACAATTTTTTTTTAGTCAAAATGACAAATTAATTTTTAGAGTGTACACTGCAATATATTTCATGTCATTCATTCACAGTTTCTGTTAATATTCGATCTTCTTATTTCAAATATCATGTCAAAGTATTGAACGAGTTTTTATTTTAATGCAAAGTGTTTATCTTGGGATTCCGTCGTTACAATCTTTGTTAACATCGTGCATTGACAGAAATAGGCGCAAGTCGAGCAGTGTTTATAAAGCGCGCCCTCTTTGGGAAGAAATTGATGACAATAAAATACGTATGTACATTAAATGCAATAAGATCCCCCCCCCTTCCCCCCTTGAGGTACAGATGACGATAGAAACGCGCGTACCTCTAGGGGCGACCATAAATGCACTAAGATCGACCCTAGACGTATAGTAAAAATACGCGCGTTTTTAAATACCGCTAGGGGCGACAATTATTGGTCGTCCCTAGTGGAACTTCCGCTAGGGGCGACCAATAATTGTCGCCCCTAGCGGTACGCGCGTTTTTGTATACCGCTAGGGGCGACAATTATTGGTCGCCCCTAAAGGAACTTCCGCTAGGGGCGACCTATAATTGTCGCCCCTAGCGGTACGCGCGTTTTTGAATACCGCTAGGGGCGACAATTATTGGTCGCCCCTAGAGGAACTTCCGCTAGGGGCGACCTATAATTGTCGCCCCTAGCGGTACGCGCGTTTTTGTATACCGCAAGGGGCGACACTTATTGGTCGCCTCTAGAGGAACTCCCGCTAGGGGCGACCTATAATTGTCGCCCCTAGCGGTACGCACGTTTTTGAATACCGCTAGGGGCGACAATTATTGGTCGCCTCTAGAGGAACTTCCGCTAGGGGCGACCTACAATTGTCGCCCCTAGCGGTACGCGCGTTTTTTTATACCGCTAGGGGCGACAATTATTGGTCGCCCCTAGAGGATGTACCGCTGGGGGGACCAACAACGGTCGCCTCTATAGGCTGTGCCGCTGGGGGCGATCTATAATTGTCGCCCCTAGCGGTACGCGCGTTTTTGTATACCGCTAGGGGCGACAATTATTGGTCGCCCCTAAAGGAACTTCCGCTAGGGGCGACCTATAATTGTCGCCCCTAGCGGTACGCGCGTTTTTGTATACCGCTAGGGGCGACAATTATTGGTCGCCTCTAGAGGAACTTCCGCTAGGGGCGACCAATAATTGTCGCCCATAGCGGTACGCGCGTTTTTTATACCGCTAGGGGCGACAATTATTGGTCGCCCCAGAGGATGTACCGCTGGGGGCGACCAATAACGGTCGCCTCTAGAGGCTGTACCGCTGGGGGCGATCTATAATTGTCGCCCCTAGCGGTACGCGCGTTTTTGTATACCACTAGGGGCGACAATTATTGGTCGCCTCTAGAGGAACTTCCGCTAGGGGCGACCTATAATTGTCGCCCTTAGCGGTACGCGCGTACTTGTATACCGCTAGGGGCGACAATTATTGGTCGCCCCTAGAGGAACTTCCGCTAGGGGCGACCAATAATTGTCGCCCCTAACGGTACGCGCGTTTTTGTATACCGCTAGGGGCGACAATTATTGGTCGCCTCTAGAGGATGTACCGCTGGGGGCGACCAATAACGGTCGCCTCTATAGGCTGTACCGCTGGGGGCGATCTATAGTGGTCGCCTCTAGAGGATGTACCGCTGGGGTCGATCTATAGTGGTCGCCCCTAGAGGCTGTACCGCTGGGGGCGACTAACAATGGTCGCCTCTAGAGGATGTACCGTTGGGGGCGATCTATAACGATCTCCCAACAACGGTCGCCCCAAGAGGTGCTACCTCTAGGGGCGATCAATGGACTCGTGATATATATCACAAACAAAAATGGTGTCCTTTGATGCCTTTGTATCCGCAACTATGATGAAGTCACTCGTATTCAAAAGAACAACCCTTTGTGACGAAGGTCATCGCGCGGTGATATGGCGTGGGCCTGCGGAAACCAGCTATGATCACTAATACAAGTCGAGTTAGTGCTATTTTTGAAATTGCGGTAAGGCCTTGTAATGGTTGGGCTCTTCTACTTTTTTTTTGGATGGATGTCCCAAAAAGAAAATTGCATTCAGGCCAAAATACATCATACTTTAAGAAAAGGAGTTTCACTTTTTGTTCGAAACAAATCTTTGTTCATTTCTGGTGTCTGGGTTTTTTTACCACGTGGCTGTAATTTATTGTTGCCCGTTTACCCATATTTTTCCACTTTTAAAGTAAAAAAACCCTGAAACATGTGTTAATGATGCCTCAAAAGCTAAATTGCGTGTGAGTGTTAAATAAAATGGCTGAAATTTGAGACATTTTAATCAGTACAAGTGTTTTTTTCCGGGGGATTTTGTGAAAATGCTTTATTTTCAAACCCAAATACCAATAATTAATTCATTCATTTATTAATATCTGGTAACTGCTTTGCATGTGAACAATTGCAACTGAAAATAATCATAAACATATGAAAACTATTAAACAATAATTCATATGGAAATATATTTTAATTTCTCTTCTTAACTATTAATGCCCATAGCAATATTTCAAGTCGCTGGTAATCATTTGAATGAATGAGCAACAATGTAAAAAAAAAAAAAAAAATACATTTCTTGTATGAATCCACAAATGTTTACAAAGCATATAAAATCATTTAACGACTATAAGTCTTGCCGAACTATGAACAAATCATAATGAAATCATAATTCATGTGTTGATATCCAAGTTTGATTCGATATCCACTGATTTTAAATTACGAATACCAGATTCCGGTCTTAGTGACTAACTTCCAAATCATACTACAGATTTTCCACAAATGCAATTTCATATAACGCTTTTCAAAAACGATTGCTCAACATTTCTTGTAGTTACATTTTCCTCATTAAATTTTCCTCACCGTCATTGTGTTTCACAAACATCTTCTCAACTTTATATTCAAACATATTACAGTATACAATGCAAAAATTGGCAGAACAATCATTATTTTGGAATTATTTCCATGAAATCTTTCATGCATTCTGCTTAAACCATTCTTGCATTCTGGCATACATGGACAATAAAAACAGATCAAGTACAAAACATTTTCTGCTATAGTCGTAAAAATAAATTTATGTTTTCTGAATGTTTATAATATATTTTGCAAACTTAAGATCATTTAATAAAATGGGTCAGTAAGTTATAAGGACTTGGATCTTACAGTTTCGAAGCTGATTCTTTTAAAATTACTGTTTTAATTTAACGTTCAAAGGTGATTGTATGGCATATTTTAAACTTCATTTTGCAAATATCACGACTGGAAATGTATTTCATTTTAACTGTCAACAAAGGAATGCATTTTTGTCAAGTGTATTTGAATAGCTTGTCAATTCACTTGTGACTTGTGATTGACTTGTGATTGACTTGTGATTGACTTGTGATTGACTTGTGATGGACTTGTGATTGACTTGTGATTGACTTGTGATTGACTTGTGATTGACTTGTGTTTGACTTGTGATTAACTTGAGATTGACTTGCGATGGACTTTTGATTGGACTTTTGATGAACTTTCGATGGACTTGTGATTGACTTGTGACTGACTTGTGACTGACTTTCAATGGACTTGTGATTAACTTGTCATTGACTAGTGATTTACTTGTGACTGACTTGCGATTGATTTGTAAGGACTTAACTACAACTAAAACGGCATAGTTTGTGCTGGTCCTAGCCTAACAAGCTGATTAACAGGCAGTGCTATCATATGGGATTACTCATTAATGCCAAAGAATGTAAAATCAAGCTCATTGTGTCGACCAAATTTATAAAATAGAACAGACATTCTCAATTGCATAGAATTCTGCATGCGATGGGACCAGCTTTACAGTACTAGGTTTATCTAGTCTTGCTACAATGAATCCATGAATCTCTGACTCACAAAACCAATCTTCTTAAAGTACGCAGGATAATTTTGCTTTTGTGAATTTTTTTCCCCGTTTGGAACAGCAAAATTGCTCAAAATCTTAAGATGAGTGCACAACAGCTAGCCTGTTCAAGTTTAAGCTCAGTGGCTACTATAGGTTTTGAAAAAAACACAGAGAAAACATATGCGTAAATTTTGGGGGACTTGTAACTGGATTCCTTTGCTAAGGCCAAACAAAAAAGTCTCTGGTTTCTGGTATGAAGCTTGCCCCAAAAGTGGTGCAGCAACGCGGCTTTTTTTTGTGTGACTTTTTTTCCTTCAAATATCGGCTGATGACTGCAAATGGTGCCCGACTAAATTTAGTGCAAAATGTATTGGAGCCCAGAAAGGCCACATAAAGCTTAAACTCGATCAAAACCCCATCTAAAAACATGTTAAAATTGTGCGGCAGCAGGATTCCAGTCAAGTGAGTTTGGCGGTTTTGAGCCATCATCTTACATTGAAAAAAAAAAAAACTTTTTAAGTTTGCCGACGCGCATACCAGAAACCGGAGACTTTTTTTTTTGGCCTAATGCTGTAAAAACGTGAGCTTGCAGGCACTCTTTATTGAAACCACCTTCAATTATGGTTTCCTTCCAAACATTACCATTTCAGGTGGAACAATAATGGGTATTTGGTACTAGTCCTATAGTCACTTGTAGCAAGGTTTGAGTTGTTAAATCGGTAGGTACAATTCCGGCTAATTGCAAATGATCCTTTGGGCTTTAATGATAATTATACAACCTGTATTCAGGTAGATTTGTCAAGTGTCAGGCGGCTGATGTCCCTCACACCCCAGCCTTGCTCGACTGGGGCAACCTAGATCTTGGCTGGGGTGTTCTAGATTTGGCTTGGGTTGTCTACAGCTTAGCGTGGGTCATCAGCAGTTGGGTCATCTTCTGCAGCAACATGATGTTACCTTTGACCTTGAGGCGACCTGACATGAAAGCCTGTTTTGAATTAGAAGAGAGGGGAAATTACAACGATAAACGTAGAATGCCATGGTCCAGTGGTTACGGTGTTTGACTTATGCCAATGGATCGTGGGTTCGAACCCTGCCAAGAACATGGTGTTTGTGCCCTTGGGAAAGACACTTTACTACAATTGCCTCTCTCCACCCAGGAGTATAAATGGGTACCTGTGAAGGTAGAGGACCGAATGTGCACTGATATCGGCTGCCACGTGGTCTCATGGCCTGATGAACAGGGGAGTAATTGTAACGTGCTTTGAGATCGTTGATACCATGGAAAACACTATTAATTACAATTTATTTGTATTTAATTTATTCATTTACTCATTCACAAGTTTGGGGATAGGAGTACATTTAAAAGGCCTCAAGACTCTGTGCATAAGTATCCCCTCAATGGTTAGAAAGGGTGAGCTGGGGGGGGGGAGACCATGCGAAAAACACAAACGCTACAGGCTTGTGCACATTCAGAATAAAAAGAGTGGTGCGAACTTGGTGCAACACGAGCGCGAACTGGTGCTTCAAGCAGGGAGCAACAGGTAGATCATTAGGCCCTGAGCAAAATTGTCTCCTTTTTTATTGAAATGTTGTTTAGTTTATCTACGTTAAATATTCATATAGTTATATGCTGTACCCGCTGCTATGTACATCACATTTGAACCAGCCAACCTATCTCGCAAGCTCTGTGGTCGAGTGGTAGGATGTCTGCACTAGAAAGCAGGAGATCGTGGGTTTGAGTCCCACCTGAGTGATATATTTTTTTTTTCAACTTTCACTCGGGAGGTAACACACTGCCTATACAGTGATTATACGTCAGTGAAGGGCAAAACCTAATATTGATTTACGTTATAATGTTCTTCTAGCAACAAATTTGAAGAACAAGTTCTACAATTATTTCAGATTTCCTGCTGCTTCACCCTCCTCCGGATGTAAACCCTGGAAGCATTACTACCACGCATGGTAACAATCTCAAGGCTGCATTACTCAAAATAATCTGAAGATGGAAAAAAAATGATGTCAAAGAGAAACCAACCTGTTGAGGGTTGAGTTTGCCAGCGGCAATGGCCACAAAGTCTTCATCTGACACGTTGACAGTGACGTCAGGTTTGCCGTTCTTGGGCGTACCTTTGTACACAGCACCGCCTGGAGTCTTCATATCAACAGCTGGAAAGATGCAAAATTTGGTTAACAGATCCCCATGTATGGACAAACAGTATTACAAAGGTTGGGGAGTGTGGCCTAGTGGTTAGGGTTCATGACTCATGAACAGAGGGTCAGGGGTTCGAATCCTGCTGCTGGACATACGTGTATATGTGATGCGATCAAGCTAAATGAGTCGTTTGTCGGGAATTTTCATTTCAAGATACAGGCCAAAATAGGGCCACTTCATCACATCACTCCATCACATCTCTTGGTGTTCACACTTCCATCATTTTTGAACTAAAGATGGTATCAGCATGCGGTTTTCACAGCAGTAATGCTGAGATTGTGCTCTTTTCAAATCTGTAATAATTTTTTTTTTTACCGGGGTCGACAAACGACTCATTTAGCTTGATCGCATCACATATGTTGGGTCCTCGGGCAAGCTATTTCACCCTCCTGCCTCTGTCCACCCAGGAGTATTTGTTGTTGTAAATTTGTTGTAAATTTGTTGTTGTAAACAGGTTTGTGGGAGTGTGGCTTAGTGATTAGAGATCATGACTTATGATCAGAGGGTCAGGGGTTCAAATCCTGCTGTTCGACATAGAATACAACTGCAGATATACAATAGCCGTACAAAAGTCGTACAAAATTTCAAGTTTTTTCATCAGGCATCACTTTGTACATCAAGTCGGCGCTCTAGTAATTTAATATAGCTCTATGAAGCAAATCCATTTCATACTTGTGTGTCTCTGATTTGGACTAGAATCCACTGACTTAGGATTCCAACTCGGACTTGAACCAAATGACTCATCAAGACTCGGACTCCAACTCGACCAAAGTGACTGTAGACTCAGACTCGACTCAGGTGAGTCGACTACAACATTGACTAATACCTGATGAAATGAGCCTTTACTGAGGAACATGTCCGCAACTTATGCCTGATAGTTAAAGGGAATATACAACATTTGCAAATACCAAAAACAAAACAACCAAATTATTATGAAATATCTTACCGGGCCATTAGTGAATGACAGTCTAAAGCATCCTGTAAAATCATGACACCTGGTGTGCTGACATTTTCAAGAAAAAAGGTATTTTTGTATCAATTTCCAACACTGGTCGGCCGACAAGCATTGGAAAAAAACTGTTTTTTTTTTCTTCAAATACTGCCCCCAATATTCCATATTTAGTTAGTCTGCATTTTGTTCGCAATTGATTTCACACCTATGAATGGGTACAAGCCAGCTAGACTGGTTCCCTGACCTAACAATTTCCTGATGTCTATAAATTGCTTCATTTCAATTTAAGTGGGGTCAGGACTACAAGAAAATGCTTGCTTTTCTTGTTTTTTTCCAGCATCTACGAACAAAAATCTTCAAACAAGTCAGTGTAACAATAATTGTCATAAAATACTTAACCCCCAAATCCATCCATTTCTGAAAAAATTCCAGCAAAAGCAAATGTTGTATTTTCCCTTTAATGAGATGATTCCTACGTTCAGAAAGTCTTGACTTACTCCACTGGCCTGCCTGCTTGCCTCCCTTGGAGAGGTTGTACAAGAACACCCCCTTAGCTTTCTTGGCTACGTCAGGGTTGTTGGGAAGCTGACGGCTCATCTCCTGGAAGAGTAGATCAGACTGCAGGCCACCAGCCGATGATGGCTGCCAAAACAAACAAACAAAATATCATAAACTCCACTGCAGATAACGTATGAGCATTATATTAGGATAATGGCCTTAAGAGTAAAGACATTGCAACTAGCCACACAGCGACGTACGTTAAATTTTCTAAAAAGTTGTATTTCCTGAATTTGACGTCTATACTGTTTTTACTTGAAATTCACTGAGTAAGTAATTACCTGAAAATCAAAAGGTTAAAAGGTCATGACCCATGACCTTAAAAAAAACACCACCCAAAACATCAGATTTCAAATTCAGTAAATTCAGCATGTATCATTGTTTGGCTCTATATATGGAGCACTGCTAAAAATGGTATTCTTAAAACTAGAAAACAAATCTTATTTCAAGAAACACTTTCTTGCCTCACTCCTTAGACAAAAATTCCTAGGGAGTGAGACAAGAAAATATTTCTTGAAATAAAGATTTTTTCCTAGTTTTAAGAATACCATTTTTAGCAGTGAGGATGTCTAATTTTTGAGACACATTCATGGCAGTAAATGGGCACTAGAGATATGACAATATTGAACTAACATTACGGCCACACAAAATAAGGCACGGCCATGTAAACTTGGTGTGTCATTTGGGCAGGAGTATGTGTACTTCAGTGACGCATTTGGAACATGGAACACTGAGGGAATGATTATTGCTAAAAAAAAAAAACTTGAGTGCGTTAGGGGGCCTCACCAGCCTGTGATTAGAGAACTCATGAATATGCATTAAATGATTAAAAATAAAGGATACTTACCTCTGTAGCTGCTGGCTGGGGAGCAAGGTTGATCATGTCCACATAAGCCCCTGAGATCACCACAGTTCCTGTCTCAGCAACCTGGGAACAAGGTGGACACAAATGCACACTATTTACAATTATCTCCAAGCAAATTTGAATCCTCTATTCTGATTGGTGGATCCATGGCAACAAACCGCGCTATATTATCCCATGATGTGCACGTCATTCACGATGCACGCACGTGTAATAGGACAACGGCTGAAAAGTTCGAGTACAGCGTGCGTGTTCCATCTATACTGTACATTAGTTTGTTTGAAGATAAATTCCTTATACCTCTCGCGCTTGTGGAACACGGGAAATGTAGTGCCTCTGTGTCCCACATACCATTCGGCCTTGGCCTCGTGGCATGTGGGGCACAGCACACTACAATATTCCATGTTCCACTTACGCTTGTTGGATAACTTTAATACAATATCACATTTGCATTCTGGCTTTCCCAGGTCATTCTGGAATTTAGAAATACCTAGACATTTTGAAACCCTGTGTCTGAAAATCCCTTTATATGCTGCTGGAGTATGACGTCAGGTTAGGCTCATACTTCGACAACGATTTGCGCACATACCTAAACGACTTATTCCAGGTAGTTTTAACACACGATCATAGACAGTAGTCTACATCCTACTTTTATAGAACATTTTCACAGATTAGTACCTGAAAATTCAAATTAAAGGTTTTACCCTTCACCGACGTTTAAACACTGTATACTCAGTGTGTTACCTCCCGAGTGAAAGTTGGAAAAAAAATCACTAGGGTGGGACTCGAACCCACAACCTCCTGCTTTCTAGTGCAGATGTCTTACCACTCGACCACCGAGCTAATGGGATCGGTTGGCTGGTTCGAGTCTGATGTACATGTACATAGCAGCGGGTACCGCATAAACTATTATAAGATGGAAATAATAGTAAAACGATATGCAGCAAACTGTCACCACACCAGTTAAAATCACAGTTGTCCTTATTCTCCCTTCACACAGGAGATTCAAGCCAATTATAGAACTTGGGTTTATTACCGCCATAGCAAAACACTATTCACGTGGGCTGCTGCAGTGCACATAAAAAAGTAACTATGGTTGTACTGAGTTGACCTCAGAGTGACAGTCACAACCACTGCAACATTTTTCAGAATCTCTGACATACCTTAGTTTGGAAATGGATGCGGTTGCCTTCTCTCCACATGTCAGTTTGAATGGTCTGACCCGGCAGGACGGGCTTAGCAAAGCGGCACTAGAGAAAACAACAACAAAATCAACATGGAAACTTTCACTTTAGAGTGTATTTTCTTGTCAACTCAATGAAAGTGTAACATATTTAAAGTTGCATACCCCTTGAAAAAAAAAAGGTTCTTCCCCCCCCCCAAAAAAAATCTCCAACAAATTCTCAACTTGTATGTTTTGTTTCAACAACAACAAAAACTACCATACTACGATTTGGGGAATCTCCAACCCTGTAAAAAAGGGCCCCATTTTGCACACAAACGAACCCGCCCTGCGAGAGCCGTATTATTGCAGTACTGCAAATAACTTAAACTTGGTAGAGAAATAGTTCAGTAACCAAACTTCGGTAGAGATTTCCATTCGATGTCTCATTCAAAGGTAAATAACTTCTAAATTACTAGGAGAGCAGCACTTCAAATATCAAACCTATTTTCCGGGGTGATACCTGAAATAGGACGGTATATACAACCTAAAGAAAGTGCAAACGATTGTCGGTAAGAGGAACTGACCTTAACAGACTTAAATTTGGTGACGTCGTTGTCGGCGTACTGCTTCAGGACGTGGCGACAAGAAAAACCGAAGGAGCAGAGACCGTGCAAGATGGGCTGAGCAAAACCTGTCCCAGAACACACAGGGTTTGAAAAAACAAATTATCCCACTATTCACATGATGCTCACAACACATATCTATTTGTGAGGACAAAAATTACTGTAAAGCATCCTGCTCAAGAACACAAATTGATAAGGGAATAACAGTGTGAGGAGCCGGTCTTCACTGCATGATAATGACCGGGTGTGGGGGTGACCGCTGTTAATGGACCGAGACGAAGTCGAGGTCCATTAACAGCAGTCACCCCCACACCCGGTCATTATCACGCAGTGAAGACCGGATCCTCACACTGTTATTCCCATTAATAAATACCTTTATAACGAAATAAACAGTTAAAATGCTCCAATTTTGTGACTTTTTTCCGACGATATTTCCAGTCTTTTTTGTGTTCATGTTCATGGGCCATATTTTAGCTAACGACGTAAACTCAACAGAAACTGCTGCCGTAGCGAAAAAAATTACAACAATGTTTTCATATCTTTACCTGATGGAGGAAGCTGAAATCTCGTTTACACATTCCTTGTGTCCGGAATTACAAATATGCTTGGTTTAGGAAAGGTAAATATGTCGGTGGGTGAAGTGTTTCAAAGAAAATAAATCGTAGATCTACGCTTTCGTCGTAAACATCCTCAGTATATACTGCACTGCTAGCTGTACGATGTCGTTTCAAAACTTCCTTACGCGCGCGCACGCACGCATCCCTAGCAACTGTGTTGCGTACGCGCGCGTCAGTCTCACGCGATGGGGGTTGAGCGCATGTGCAGTGCTCAATTGTTACCGCAGGACTGTTACTATATTTTGACCAATCATTGGTTTGCATGGGGCTGAACGGGGCTTGATCAATGCTGGTTCAGGGGCCATTTATTCGCTTGATCTTTGAAGCCGGTCCATTATCACCGTTAATGACCGGCCACGTGATCGAGTCTCGACCAATCAGAAACCATCAACTCTCCAAGGTATTTATTAATAATTAATACAGATTGATAAGACATTTTTAAAACCCATCATCAACTAACACAAACAGCATTGCACTCGTGAATGATAGTTGGACTTATGTAGTTCACTATTTGGGATCAGCTTAAAACAGTGTGTTGCATTCATTCAGTCATTCATTTCGGTTTTATTGTTAAAAAAATAGTGACCAGGACTGTTCAAGGACTAAAAATATTTAGTTTCAAGTAACAGTAAATATTTACAATGATTTCTAACAGTGGCGCCGCTGACTCAAAAATGTTAATATTTTGCAAATCATTAAAAAGCGGTTTCCCCTCTCAATCAAGGAAGGCTCAGCATTAAGATCTCAGAATTGGAAATACAGTTGACTCTGGTTAAGGCAAATTTAGTTACAACAAAATTCTATCTATAAATACTTAACATGAATCCTTACAGTCCATTTCTGTGCCAAACCAATGGGGCCGGTGCTCCACATAACATATAATTCGGCTACAACAAACTTTTTGGCAAGGTCCGGCTGACTTTGTATTTATGGGAGTCGACTGTATATTTAACCTGCATGCTAATTTTATAAAATGAATGTCTCTGGTTGAACAACGGTCACATGCCATCACGGAAAATACTCTTTCAGTGGGCATATGCTTGATGAAAATGTATTGGCAGCAGAACATACTAACATGCAGGCCTCATCAAAAACACTGAATAAGTCTGTTTTAGTATTGGTGTGTGTGTTGCTTCCATGTCAACTAAAGTCACCATGGTATGCAGCAGGGGGAAGTGTCTTGTTGACTAAAGTTGCTCGTGGTTAAGGACAAAGTTAGAGACATAACTTTCTGAACCTACCTCCCATGGCTGCGAATGATGGGTCAATGTGGAGGGGGTTGGCGTCCCCGGTCAAGCGATAGAGGGCGGCCTGATCCTTAGTGGTCGTTTCCTTTATGGAGGCATCGGGAGCACGTGATGGGGGCTTAACGGTTGCCTAAAGCAAAAAACAACAACACACGATAAACAATTTTTTTACATTCGAAGCAAAATATGTGATTGAGGCTCGTGTTCCCACAATCTCAGGACTTCTTTTGAGTATCTGGGGGAGGTGTAAGGTAACAATAGTCTCACTTGTGCCTGGGGTATAGGAATGCACGGTATGAATTTGTGACGCGTTTGGTCAAAAACAGACTTTTGTGGACAGCTGGACAAACATAGAATTTTCATATGCTATTAAATACAGATCTCTTTATAATATCTTAATTTCTGAAAGCAGACTTTCCTTGACAAATTATACTGTTGGAAAAAAGATTTATGTCAGAGACTTTCTTATCGAGACAGCCAAGAGATGTGCATTTCTTGAACTGACACATGTACATCTTTATATATAACTACACAAGATCAGTTTCATAGGTAAAACATATGGTTTGGAACTTAAATCCTAACCCCCTAGGCCCTTTTGGCTAAGAACCATCCTCAGTCCTGCAAAATCCTCCAATTGCCACCATGTAGAAATTTGGTTACAGCCTCAATCCTCCAAAATCATCCGTTATTTTTTGTATTTCTTCAGCGAAGGGGTGACTACTGCCTCAATCTTTCAACATCCTCCAACAATCATCATAATACAATGAGGAATTGCCGATGATACCCAGAAGCAGTGCAGATGATATCTAGTATAATCTAGGCATAATTATGCACGGCTAAGCATAAACAACACAACGGAGCAGCTTAAGACCTTGACACAGTGCAACCTCCAAAAATCAAGAGGCACTAAATGGCATACAGCCTCAATCCTCCAAAATCCTCAAAGACCGCCAGGTTGATTTTGCAGGATCAAGGAGGGTTTGAGACATGTTACGAGTCACAAAATCCCCCCCCCCACATATTTTTCTTGGTCATATCACCACTCAAGCTTGCAAAGTGGGCAACATTTCCCCGCAAAGCGAGCAAGGCGAGGTCTTGTATTTATAAAACCTCAGTAAGTCCACCATACCTTGACTTTGTTGGATGTCTTCTTCCCACCATAGCCGCCCGCTCCAACGAGGAAAATGGATGCCTGGCTGGAACACACAAGCTCTTTGTTCTCGTCGTAGACCTTAGCTGCAAAGCAAAGACATACATGTACTTGCTTGGAAAAACTCGGAAGCCGTACACAGTCATACTGTCACTGGTTTGACGATTTGACAAATCTGCCCAAACTCCAGCAAAACCGACTTTTGAGAAAATCCCATTTGAAGTTGGTCAATTTTTAACATCGTAATTTTGTTTACGTTTCACACTAAAAGTTTTTAAAATATGTAACTGACGCAATAGCCCAATTGTCCTTCTGTGTCTCTGGTTTTCATAAAAGGATATTTGTGAGGTGTTCTGGCAAAATGAGACAGAACTGGGCAGAGGTCGCAATGAGGGTTTGCAGATATCAAGAAAGAGAATAAAATTCTCCTGACAATACTGTTTGTTGCACTTCAATTGGACATTCTGTTGACAAGTTATGGTTGTTAAAACTCACACTTATCGACACGTCAAAAAAGTACAATACTGAGAAAAACTTTCGAGGGATATCTACATCATAATATCAATTATAAGATTCAAAGCCATACTCAAAAACCACAACAGTTAGATGGCTGTGGCTATACGCCATAGTAGTCCAATGGCAAAAACCACAGAAGTAGCCACAAAGTACTTGAAATAGACACAGCCATACGCCACATCCAAATAACGTGGCTACGGCTGTCAGTATTAAAACACACAAGTCTAAGGGAAATGGCTGCAGCCGCTTCCATAGGTCTATGTGTAATTTTCCAGCCATAGCCAAGTTATTAGGAAGTGGCTTTACCATCTATCAGGATGAGAGCACCAGATCCCTTATCCAGGATATCAGCGACTTCACATTGACTAGACAGGGTACCAGATGTAGGGATAGGCTTATAGACTTCTAGGAACTGCTCCCCGTGAAGAATCTGAGGGAAAGAATTAATTTTAAAAATAACTGTAATAATACTAATTCATAAAAAATGGTGATAATTTAAACATCACGGCACAATCATTTAGGAGTGTCTTAGGAGTTATCTTACATGGCACACTAAACTTTTTTTTCCTTAACGAAATTTGTTCAAAATTTGAACAAAGGTATTGACTGAAGCGGGTTTGAACCTGCAACCTCCGGATTGAAGTTCCGGCACTCTACCAACTGGGCTATCATGCCCTGAGCCCTATGTTGGCGATTCCCCAATTTATCAATATCCTTGTTCAGAAGCCGTAAACCCATATATGCTATGTAGCCAGGGATCACGCTCAACAGACACGATGTTGGCAACATTAGCAATGCTGCAAGCTTGGGAAATGGCAAACGGTGATCACTCAGAGAGGATGAAGTTTTTTAATACACTCACTGTGCTCAATGTGCACTTTAAAATAAGACGGGGAAAAACAGTCAAACAGTTTTACTTGTTACTTTGTTACAAGAAAGTAAATTTAGCTTTTACTAAATAAGATTTTTCAGACTTTTGTCTCTAATCAGCTTTTGGAATCGGAGAGATAGACATTCTCTGTTTAAACTAATTGCATCTTTCTGAATGTTTTATCCAATGTTCAGACCTCTCTATAAATTGACAATCGCATCGCTAGTTTTAAACTAGGCTTTTCAAACTGTTACGGATTTTCTGTGCAATTTGTGAGATGCATGTAAGTTTCCAAGGCAAGCTGAAAATTAAAAGAAAATCGATGTTGTCTCTGGTTTATTTGAGCTAACCTTAGTGATGTCTATATCTTGCAGACCGGGGACGCCCCCCATGAAGAGATTAGTCATTCCCTTCTGTCCCAGGATGACGCCGTAGGAAGGCAAGGTGCTGAAATCCTCGCTCAGCTCAAACAGGAACTTGAGGTGATCGGGCTGAACCGTGGATGCACCCACTAGTTGCAAAAAGAAAAGAGAACAATATCATGACCTACTGGTCAATTCTGTCATACAGCCTGTCTAAAAAAAAAAATAGTACAATCGAAAACAATTTTTTTTTCAATATTAAATCTCAACATAAGTAAGTCGTTTTGAGCATCACATTAAAGAAAAAAGACCAGGCTTTCCAATACTTTTTGTTTCATCTCATTTGCTTTTGTCAATCCAGAGATAACTCCAGTATACTACGGAACACAAAAATCGAGTTTGTGCCACAGTACTCGAAACAACTCTGCCCATGCATAAAAGTGGCACAAAATCGATTTTCGTGTATCGCACTAAATTGATTATATCTCTGAATTGACAAAAGCAAATAAGATCAAACAAACACTATTGGAAAGCCCAGTCTTTGTTCTTTAATAAGAATTAAGAATGACTTATTTTGAAATTTCATATTTAACCAATTTTTTTTCTGATTGTACCATTTTTTTTTGAGACAGGCTGTATATTGTGTCCTTGGGCAAGCCACTTCACCCCAACTGGTCTCTCTCCGCAAAGGGGTATAAATGGTATCAGCGTTAGCTGGGGAGTATCCTGTGATGGACTGGCATCCCATCCGGGTAAAATAGAAATATTCTCATTTGTTTTATGACAAGGAAACTGGACATAAATACCGGCCTGGTGGGCTAATAGGCTGGTGTTAGATTTTACTTATTTTTACAATTCTGTCGTAGAAATTCTTCATCCTACAATTCATTGCAGATTGTATATGTATTTTTTAAATTTATTTTGGCACTGGTCTATTCAACATACATTAATCCCAGTAGAACTTTGAAGCTACTAGTGTTGCAGTGTGCTTAAATAAACACCCCCCCCCAAAAAAAAAATATAAGCCTTTGAAGTCTTTTACTCTAACCCCCTCGAGTGATTTACTAGGTTCCTTCCTCACTATTGCAAATTTGAAAACCATATGATAATGCATACACCCGTACTGTTGGACTCTGATTATGGTGATATGCCTGTCCTTATGTAAAGCATGCTCAGTTTACTAGTGCAGTACTCACTCCAACGGAATCAAACAATTGGATTTTGAAGGGTTGGGAGTGGTAAGCGTTAGATATGTTTACCTCCTAAAGCATACAGGATGACATCATTTGGAGAGACAGTGACCTGGCTAGACGGAAACTTCTGACCTATGGCAAGGTCCTATGAATAAAAAGAAACTGCATATTTTATCAACTTGTGCAAAAAAAAGAAAGCACATTTCACATGACACTTTGTGACAAATTTACGGGCTGAATTCTAAGGAAATGGCAATATTCTACCTAATAGAACAATCCAAGCACGCTACTACTGTACAATCTCGGAGGCCCCTTTCAGGCCTCAACCATTGTGCTAGCTGTTGTTCAGATAACGCGCCATGGGGAAGTTGCTTTGTATAATAGCTAGCACAATGGTGTCGCCATTGAAGGGGGCCTCTGTGTGAATGTACCGTGACAGCGTGCTCAAAATGGCCTATAGACTCCGTACACGGTGGCGTAACCGGGGCCATTTTGCAGGGGACACATAGGAGGTCTCATTTTCTGGGAGGGTGCACGCACACCTGTTTTGCCTAATACAGTAAAAGCTGAGCGCATTCAAAACCTTTCATATTAGTTCCGAACCAAACTCTAAAATGTCTTCAAGTAGCATACAATGCACAAAGACTTTTGTGCAACTTTTAAGCAGGGCCTAATTTCTTGGCTCTGCTTACCATTACCGAAAAATCCCTGCTTACTATTTGCTTCTGCCCATGTGTAGATCACGTAACTAAGGATTCTGTGCTTGAGGGTTAGCAACAAATTTTTCTGCTAGCTCAGTTAGCACAAAATTGTGGTGGTAAGCACGAATTCTGTGGTTAGCAGAGCCTAGAAATTGGGCCCAGCTCTTTTGCAGTATGTAGTACGCGTGGGACTGATAATGGACCGCATTTGCCTGCAGAGGTAGCGCAGCATGTGCACTAGTTTCCCCCATTTTTCTGGGGGGAGATGTTACAAGATTCCCAAGACGTTTTTGCTGACGGTTCGCGGGTGATAGCTGTTCGTTGTGATAACACCCTCTCGCAGCGGCGGGTTATCGCGGCGGCGGGTTATGGACATCTACTAAATCGTCTTTCCCCAAGACTAGGGAAGGGCAAAGGACTCAAGCAGGGAGGAGGGGACTTGGGTGGAGGGAACTTGGGCTTAACTAGGCTTGCCTTGTCTTGCTGCTGGTCCCAGAGGTACTTTATACCTATCTCACTGGCTGACTAACCGTCACTTGTGAATTAGACTCGCATAATCCTCACCTTGCCCAAAACATTTGACTTAGATGACTACCTAGACCTGTTAAACCAAAAAGGTCTTGGACCAGCTTTATTAGGCCTGTCTAGTCTTTGTTTGACTCACATACCGGATTGAATCCACCACCGGCTGCTGTGCTAGACCTGACAATGCGGCGTTTTGCAGGCTGATTCTTGGTCTCCTCATGGGATTGTACAACCAAAAAAGTACTCTCTGAAAGTAAAACAGTATACAATCGAAAACCTTTATAACAAGGTCCTTGGGACTTCACGAATTACCTTGTTATAACACGTACCTTGTATTAACAGTAAAGGAAAACAAAGAAAACCAAAAACTTGGGACCTAAAATGTCGCTTGTTATGAGCAGGACCTTGTATTAACAGTGCTCTTCTTATCAGGGTTCGACTGTATATATATTATCACTAATAAGATTAAGATTTACGGCAGCACCATGTGACAAGTCTCTTTTGTGAGTTTGTGAGGTTCTGAAAAGAACCGGTGGGAAACTCAACGTTTTGGACAGTATGCTCTGCCCATCGTCAGGAGACTGAAAGGAGGTTACCGCTGATGGTGAAGGGAGGTTACGTAGTGTGACTGGAAGCAAGAAAGTTGAGCAGGGGATGTTGGCTGATCAGTGAGGCATGTCGGTATGGAGTCCATGCAGAAGCTGGGGATGCATGGAGATCAGTGAGGCGTATCAGTGTGGAGGAAGAAGGTTGCTAAGGGTATGTGCTCCATGCACAAGTACTCCTTCAAAGGCCAAAAAAGGAGAGTTGGGGGAGACCTAGACTGGTTCCTGGTCCATCCACTGCGTATTTGGAATGATCCAAAGTTATTGGGGCAGGGATTAGACTGGGAGACCATCGCAAGTTCAATTCAAACATATTCAAGCGCCGACGAGGCCTGACGCTCGCACGAAGATGCTGTGGCTAATAGCTTTGGCACATTTAGGAAGTCGTGCATGCGCGCGAACCAGTACAGTCCAGCATGCACACACTGGATGTTCCAACCAAGCTCTCAAAAGCGGTAAAAACAAGCCCTCTTTTGTTGGCGCACGGAGCCAAAAGGGAACCCACGGGCTGACTAGGGTGGGGGAACTAAGTTGTCCTTGCTTCACTGCTTCCAGTCACACCATAAAACCTCCCTTCACCGTTGGAATCCCTTCAGTCTCCTGATGATGGGCAGAGCATGCTGTTCGTAATGTTGAGTTTCCCCCGGTTCTTTTTAAAACCTCACAAACTCACAGAAGAGATTTGTCACTAAATCTTGATCTTATTGTTACCTTCACCATGCAAACCTTTAAAATCTTATATCACTGATGACCACTGCATTGTTGGCATATTTATGGAATAACTGTGTAGAAAGAAAAGCCCTGATGACAATATACAATGTAGTTACCTCCAGCTGCGTTTGGGTAGTCACACTCACTCACATCACAGACAGAAGACCAGTTGTCTCGAACTAGGACACAAAAAATAATTTTAAGGGAAAAAGGGAAAAAAATCACGTGAATTTTGTTATTCCATTATGACTGTTGGAAAAGTACTTAAATCTGTTCACAGTTAAAATGTCATGTGGACAGCTATTGCCATATCCTCTGTGATTAATCCCTGTCTGCAATTTCCACGGTTTGCAGCATTGCTAATGTTTCTAGCATCATGACTTTAAGTGTGGTCCCTGGCTACATGGCATATATATGCCAAACTCGTTTCCATGGGTACGATCTTGCTGTGCCATGTTGTTTCCCATCATGCCTTGCGCGATCTTAACCCCTGAATTTGTCTAATTTAAATGTGTCAAATATTGGCACATGTAAATTAGGACTGCAGTCGATGTATACAACGCGCAATGCCATCTGTTGAAAGTTGTGTTTTTGAAGAACTAATCCTTTCAAACATAAGGTTTCGACATCGCGTTATTTAGCAAGGATTTTTATTAAATGTACGTACCTCTTTTGTCCCTTTACAACCGAAGATACAGGTTTTTTGGGGCGAAAAATGAGGCTGCCATAATCCATATCGTAAAGGCATCGCGCAGTTTTGAAAAGAAAACGTTCGTACATGACGTGACATGCATAGCACGCGAGCGACCTATAGGGCGTGCAGTCTTCGAAATGTGCGCACAGTATGCTCTGAATAACCAATCAGCGTCGTTTACGTGTTCATCACGGCCAGGGGTTATTAAAGGAACGCGCACGCGTTCATTGAGTCGAGGCTGTATATATGCTGTAGTCAACTCCATCATCACAAGTTCTTTCACAATCCTTTCAGTGTATTAACCCTAACAGAACTCAACCCATCAAACCCCAACGGCAAGTTTTGTTGGAATCTGTCAGGATTGGTACAGTACCCCTCAACTGACAGTCTTTTACATTGGGTTGGCACACCTCCAAGTGCTTTTTCCCATATGGTGTTTGGAATTTGCCAGGATGGGTATGGTTCCTAACTCATGCTAGGGAGTTAGGGTTGACTGATGAAAATACGCAAAACCTGAATTTAGACAACTTTGGCAGTTACGTTGTTTTTGCAATGACATGATGAAGTTATAAGGCATACCTGCTTCTGGCGTGAGCATTTCCGCCTCAGTCGAGCAAACTACACCCTTCCCTCTCTGGATTTTGACTGGAATAAAACAATGAAATAAGGAAACAAAATTTGACATGGCCTCTGGACAATAGTCTATGAAAAGTCGCTTGGAAAAGCTGCGTCTATGCAATGCGTGATTTGATTAATTATGCAAAGCAAGACAGTGTCTTCAGCTCCAGATTCTGACCATTCCGTGGGCACCTTCTATATCGAATCTTTCTTAACCTGTTGTTATGTTACAAAAACATGGCAGCCAATTCGGGCGATTCACAATGCAGTGCGCTACCAAGAGTTTGCCACGGAGAGTTCATTTTGAAGCATTGTGAATCACCCGAATTGCCCATCTCAACAGCTTAGGCCAAATTTTCGCTAAAAATGATGTCACAATTTCTAAAGTCGACTCCGATTGGTTGGTGCACAGGGTAGCATAAAATATGCATGCTTAGATATATCAGTTGTTGTTGCGGAGCTTGAGGGCTCCATTAAACAAGAATGATACTCGGATTACTTGACAATGCCATCAGACAAAATGGCTATTGAATTATGGTCTTTTTTATAAATTGTTGAGTCCTAAGTGTGACATTTTCCTGTCCCTGTTACTTTGGTGCTTTGTAATTTCCCAGTTTGAGTATCATTAAGAACGACTTCAAATGATTTGATACCTTGTCCAACCCAGCCTGCCCCAGCTTCAAATATGCCGTGGGTCTCCGTGCAGTCCTCGTGGCACAGGTACAGCACGACGGGAGCAATGTACTCTGGCTTCATCAGGTTGAAAATCTCTGCAAAACACAATGTAGAAAAAAAGATCACTCATATCATCAGGTGCAGCACTAAGCAGTGACATAGCGAGGGGGGCACTAACAACCAACAAAAAAACGTTCCCAAAATTTCCAGGGGAACGACTGGCCAGGCAAGCTTTGTTTTAACCAATTTTTCACATGTTATAAAGCCGTAGATTTAACGGAAGTAAAAATTGTCAAATTTGTTTTTTGGTGGGGGCGCACCTGGAATGGCAATGGGAATATGTGGGGGTCATGCCAACCCCCCCCCCCACCCCTACACACGTGCCTATGGTAGCGGCTGCAGCCACTTCCCATAGACTCGTGTGTAATTTCAAGCCGTAGCCAAGTAATTTGTGCAAGGCCTAGCATTCCATCTTAAGATTTGAATAACCATGTAACCTTTGACCTCACCTTCAGGCATGATGTCTTCGGTGAGCCTGGAGGCGGCTATGGGTGCAATGGTGTTGCATGTGATGTTGTATTTGGTGCCCTCTATTGACACAGTGCTGGACAACCCGACAAGACCCATTTTGGCTGTAATGAGAGAAAAAAAGAAAGAAAAAAAAAACAGTTTGAAATTTCAAAATGCAGAATTGCAAAAATAATATCAACAAGCTTGCAAATGCAACATGTAAATATTCTATTGATTATGAATTAATATTAGGTTTTTGCCCTTTACCGACATACCGTATAAGCACTGTATACTCAGTGTGTTACCTCCCGAGTGAAAGTTGGAAAAAAATCACTCGGGTGGGACTCCAACCCACGACCTCCTCCTTTCTGACGTCTTACCTTCTTAACTTCTTCCTTTTTGGGCCAACCATTATTTTTCATCATTTCAACCTACCACTACATTGTTTCTTTAAGTTGAACACACAAAAATTTCATAGTGAATTGTCCTTCATGATTGCTACCTGAAGTGTATAAAATTTCAATGGATAATGCAATACGGAGGACGCAATACACAATACGGATACATGGACGTAAGCACGGTGCTTTTCAAACAGCTGATTATTATGCACTACGCACTGAATGTGTGACAGACACATGGATTTTCGGCCTTACATGTAGGCCAAACAAAAAAGTCTCCGGTTTCTGGTATGCGCGCGTGTCGCCGTAGCCATGCGCGTCGGCAAAATGAAAAAGGTTTTTTTCAATGAAAGATGATGTCTCAAAACCGCCAAACTCACTGGTTTGACTGGAATCCTGCTGCTGCACAATTTTAACACATTTTTAGGTGGGGTTATGATCGAGAATAAGCTTTATGTGGCCTCTCTGGACTCCCATATATTTGCACTAAGTTTAGTTGGGCACCATATGCAGTCATCAGCCGACATTTGAGGCAAAAAAAATCAGGTAAAAAAATAAAAAGCCGCGTCGCCGCACCACTTTTTGGGCAAGCTCCATACCAGAACCTGGAGACTCATTTTTTTGGGCCTTAGGGTTGATGGGCCAAAAAGACTTGAGTAGTCACCAGCACTGTAGTTGGCCTGGCCAAAGTTGCCGTACAATCCAGATGCCGATGATGTCATGATGATGCGGCCGTATTTCTGCTTCTTCATGTGGGGCCAGGCGGCTCGAGTCACCAGGAAGGACCCTCGAAGGTGCACCTTGTGAATCAGATCTAGAATTAGGGGGACGGGGGATGAAAAAGGAAAATTTGGGGAATTTCATCTTGTTTTGAAGATTAAAGGCGTCTAAACTGTTCTAAAATCAAAGGTGAAATCAATTCAAATTTGGTCCAAGACACTAAGCTGTGCACTTACCCCAGTCCGTATCGCTGATCCTGGCAAAGGAGCGATCCCTAATGATGCCAGCATTGTTGACGACAATATCTGATAGCAAGAAACGGAGACAATATGACAGTAACAAGACTAAAGAAGCACTGCATAAATTGTAAGTTTTCTCACTACATCCATTAACTTGTATTATATACTAATGATCTCTAACAATGGATCATGCTTTAATTACAGGGTGAGTCAAATTACCAATTCTGCCAAAGTTGTCCAGTGCAGTCTGAACAAGTTTTTCTCCATCTTCAACAGAATCTAAAGAAAGGGAGAAAAAGTGTGATAATTACTTTAAAGAAGAATTTACTTGTCAGATCCAATACTCCAATTTCCTAAAATTCTCCAATGTGGAGGAAACTGTTGTGTTGTATTCTTTGTATTTTAACTTTCAAGGAGCCCCAGACCACATGTAAACTATAATCAGTCCTCGCGAAATTGGTTGCCCGTCAGGTGGTTATGGAGAATTTGTCAAGAAGCGATGCAATTAGAGCTAACAGTCCACACAGAGGCTCCAAGCCAATTCAGCCGTCGACCAAAATGTAGCATTTGTCAAACAATAAAACCACTCAATGTATACGATTAAAATGATGCCAACGTTTTCTTTGAATGTTCGAATCGGAAAACTGCTCGACTATTCAAGTATTTAATATATTAGGCACAGTTCTACAATGGGAATGGAGGGGAAAGTTTACAAAAACTGAGACGACTGACCGTAGTTGGCCACTGCTTTGCCTCCTTTAGCCCGAATCTCCTCCACGACCTTGTCGGCCATCTTGGTGCCCGTCCCTTTACCTTGCCTGTCCACTCCGAGGTCATTCACTAGGCAACAAGAGTAAACAAAGGCAAATGAATTACACATGCCTTCTCCAAATGTTATGTAAACTTACATGTACTAGTTGTGTGCAGTGTGCATTAACTGCTAGAGAGAAAATGATAATGACATATTGACCAAATGTGACCAGGGTTAGAGGTGGAAATTAACACTGCTTGAAGTACAATCATAAAACCAGTTTGAAAGAAGTACATGTACATTGTCAATAGCATTTTTGGCAGAGTGAGAAATTCAAAAATGGCTTTCTGGAAAAAAAATATACTGATGTGACAAGACAACACCATGAAGTTTGGTACAAAGTAAATGCTCTTTCTACTGTTAAAGTGAAACTATATGAAGGGTTTTGAAGTCTTAACCCTAACCCCCTAAGGGCTTTTGGGGGTCAAGTACCAAATACCTCAGAATACTACACACGTGTGAGTCGTGCACACTTGTACATGTAAGGGGAAAGAATGCATGCTATACAATGTACATTTCTACTCGGTACATGTAGTATTTTGTAGCTTTATGTGAGGTTAGGGTTAAAGCACACTAATGTAGGAAATACATTCAAAACTGTGACTTTTTAAAAAATTGAACAAAGAAATGGACTGGAGTGGGGTTTGAACCTGCAACCTCAGGATAACCGACCAACTGAGCTATATCCAGCCCTATGTTGGCAGTTTCCCATTACGTCTGTGATCAAGGGTGGCTAGTCAGAAGTCATAAACCATTCCCTGTAGCCAGGGTTCAGACCCAAAGTCAAATGACTAGCAACATTTAGCAATGCTGCAAACCTGGGAAATAGCAATCAAGGGTTTTGTGATGACTAGTCAGGCCCCATTTTGGTATTCTTTGAAAAAAAATTGTCACTGGAAACTACAGTGCAATACATCTTAAGATGCATTCATTTGTTGTGTGTGTTTTTTTTTTTGGGGGGGGGTACTTTTTGTAGAGCTAAAGATAAAAATTATCTAGTTGTTGCTATGAAAAGAAGACACACAAGGAATACACTGCACAGCGAATCAATCCGTTATCAGTTATTTGAACTTTTTTGCGAATATGTCAACACACACAAGAAAGGAAATATACAATACTCTACAACTAGGGGTGTGCATGGGAACCGGGTACGGAGTACCTGACCGCTGATGCCAGGAACCAGTTCCAGATTATGGGATTGGGTACCCATAACCAACTTTACAAATTATTTAGCAACTTGTAAGACAAAGCAAAAGACAGATTTTGAATGCCATTTGTGGGGAATTTTCAAAATGAAAATCGAGGCTACATGGAAAACCAATACAGATATCATGTTCATGTGCACTTTTAAGGCATGACAGATGACGCTCATGAAAGTTGCAGTTTACACCGTAAAGCTAAAAATCCCTTCAGACAACTTCCGGGATTTGAATTTTGGGGTTGGGTTCTTTTACGGGTACCCAGATATCCATATTTTACTTCAATAGGGTACCAGTTCCTGTACTTCTCATAATTTATGCACACCCCTATCTGCAGCTACATGTATGCACTGCATAATTTGAGAAAGAACAGTGCACATTTTCTGGAAAAAAAATGGGTTCAATGACAATCCCCTTCTAATTTAACTAAACATGAAATAACTGGATTTATGTAGAACCACAGCAAATGAATCTTTTAACTTCTTACCAACTACTGAAGCACCTCGAGCAGCAAACATCAAGGCATATTCCCTTCCAAGGCCTGGAATGAAAACTTTGGAGAATTACACTTTCACATTTTATAATCAAGACCTTCTCAGATGCTATTTTTGAGTCTTAACCGGAAAATAGATTTTGTTTTTAAATTGCTTTTCTTTATGGTAATACAAAAGTAAATTACTTTTTAATGAGCTATCGTGCCCCCCCCCCAAAAAAAAAATCAGCCCATGTACCAAAAAAGTGCAGCATTCAGAAAACGATATACATGTACTGTTTAATGTTTTTCAGCAATTCATTTTTTTGTTTACATTACGGCCTATTTCTCAATCCACCCCTTTTTACCCCATGCCACTTGGGTCCCTAGACCCAGAAATACATGTACAATCAATTAAGTGTAAGGGTGTCAATTTTACTTGTGCCACTCTCACAAGGATGAACGACTCTGCCAAACTCTTGGTTAGATGCGTGATAACGGCCCATTCAGCTGGGAATACAATGAATACATCACAGAGTTTTTGGCCTTTAAAAAATAATTTGTCAATGTTGCACTTTGTTTGCACTCTGTATTAACATTATATTATTACACTAAGGTACACAATGGAAAATGGGAAAACATTTTCAAACATTTACAAGTCACTGATAGAACTAATACATATGTAGACAGTGCATTCAAGAAAGAAGTCTGTCCAACCATTACAGGTTTAAGACAAGAACACAAGAAAATGTGGAAAAAGAGATCTATTACAAAAAGGATCACAGACTAAATTATAAATTCCTCTCTTACAAACTTTTGGGGATTGACTGCTATAAAATCACATCAAAAGCTGAGTGCACAAGCTACAATATGATAGTGTTTATCACCCTCCCCCTAATTGTTCAGAACATTTCAGTCCACAAAATGACTAACTTTTTTGGAAGGGGTTGATTAAAAGATGCCCCAATGAAACATTTCAGGCTAAGTTGACCTTAGTGCATGGCTGGCACATTTAATTTTTTGATGTAAGTAACATGTGCATAGCATTATGAAAGTCAACTACCTTACAAGGCCAGACCCATTGCGATATAAAGAGCAACCTTTGTACTTGACCACTGTATCTCTGATAACCGGGCGCTTCTCCTGATAAACATGATAAAAATGGTGCGTTCCATGCACTTACACCTACATAATCAAAGGCCTGTCCTAGTCCGAAAATTTGGGACTCTCAATACTGTGTATGAGAGTCCCAAAAGTTAAGCCATTGAAAACATGCGATACAAGAAAATAGACTGACACTTGTAGCAACCAGTCCAACACTGCTTCAGTACTACATCAATCAACTGTGCCAAAGGAAACATGTGGCATGAACATGACGAACTGGGAACTAGTCTCTATTACTACACATTTCTCCATAGTCAGTCACCAGACCATATTTTCAGACTCAATTCAATTTTTAAAGGAAACGTTTCTTCAATATGTTGCACATGAGAGAAAAGTCACGTGATTTCAAAATGCGGCTAAAGACTAGACTGGTACATGTCCAACCATGGCCTAACTATTTGAAAAGACTGACCTCTTCATTATTCAGTGTCTTTACATGTTTTCAATACCATAAGTTTTTGGGACTCTCTCGGTCATACATAGTAGTGAGAGTCCCAAATTTCCAAACTAATAGTAATACTGTTCTATTTAAATATCATAATTTTTGGAAATTATGATTGCCGTCTGCCATCGAAATAAGCATGAATAAGGAAAAAGATTTTGAGAAAATTTGAGTTTGAGCACTTCAATCATATTTCTTCACTCCTTTTTGTACGCAAAATAATCACACTTTGCTCTGCATTAGGCCAAAAAAAAAGAATAGTTCTGCTTCCGGTTACCCGACCGACCCTATTTTTAGGCTGCGACCCTAAAAATTTTATCGGCAATTCCAAAAAAAAAGAAAAAAAAAAGATTGAATAAATAAAAATAAAATTTTGTTGTCTTTTCTGTCTTCACAAAATACCTCTCAAACAACCCTTTTGCATCAAAAAATGCTTGTATTTATTTGTTTTCTTACTTACATTCGCTTTTTTTCAAAAGAAACCTCCGTTATTTTTACAAATTCGCTTCGCGATGTCCGTACGGTGACTATATCACGTGGCGACGACTGGTTCCCGCCGCGCCGCGCAGGGGCCAATTTAGAAGACATGATGAAAATGCGGTAACCAGTCCATAGCTATGCGATCGCGACCGATAGCGCACTAGCACTGCAGGCCACTGTCAACTGGTCGGATTCAACATCGTGAAAAATGCCAAGAAAACACCGATGGAGAAAGAACATTTTTGCAAGTTAATTTACAGAATTGATCTAGCTTGTCTGTGTATGTATTTTCTGTGTTCTAGGGTTCATTTTGAGATCGCACTACTCGTATTTGGAGTGATACATGTACATGCCGCGTGTTTCCCGAAATTTTCGACCGTGAAAACAGGTCTGTCAGCCCATGGCGGGCCGCTCGCCACACATGCTCGCATCACACACCTCGGAGTTTTGGCCAGCTCCCCGCGTCTTGACTAGCGTTGTGCATATGGTGCGAACGACCTGAATTTTCCATTATTTTTTGAAATTATCGAACGTAAATATATTGACAATAATTAAAGGTAGGTTTTATTCACTTTTTGTTGCCATTTCGTGTATAGCTTTCGTAGTGCAATGGAAATAGTTCAGGCTAAAACTTCGCATATAATTGAATACCCCATTCAATCTGCATAAAAAAAATTGGCAAAAAAAAAAATTCCCGACCGACCGACCCTATTTTTGAAAGGCATGTAATCGGAAGCAGAACTATTTTTTTTTTTGGCCTTAGGCCTAAACGTACACATTTCAGTGTCTCAAAAAATTTAAATGATTTAAATCCAGTTTTGTTTGGTTTGCAGTATCCGACAAAATCCAAACTTGTATTAACCTAAAATGTTTTGGAAAAAAAAATTGCAATCTGACGCCACTTTAGTGGTTGTGTACAAAGACTACATGGAGAGTCAAGAAAATAAAAGTATTTCCTAACAAAATCAGAAATATTTCTCAGTCCCAGATTCATGTCTGATCATCATTTTTGCAATGACTGACCTTCATTGAGATGATATATGAAGAAATAAGTGTCGTCAGGTTGCAACATTTTCTAAAGTTTCTTTCACTCAGTTTTTTCTACAAAACTAGCCCCATAAATGTGGCCAATTTACTGGACTACCTCGGAAAAAAAAGGCCATGCTTGGAACATGTACCCGAAAATGTAGAACTTTGTCAAGTTTTTATTTTCACATTTAGACTTTGTTTGTAGTGTATTTACGCTTTAGAAGCATATACATATACTCACTACTAAACTTGTTGCCAGTCTGTGTACGGTAATAAAAAAATTAAGCAGAACAAAATTTCGCCGGTGCAACCGAGTATTAATCATATTTTTATAGTTAAAGATGTTTCCCCGTTTATTCATTGGATTTCATTCTTTGCAATGCTTTACCTACATTGTATTAATTTGCTTTATTTTGTATTGACTGTCTAACTAATTCATTGAATAGGCCCCCCTTTCTATTTATATTATTTCCTTCAGTCTTTCAAGATTCGTGTACAGCTCAAGATTTTTATTTCCATTCATTCATTGGGTTCACTCTTTGCATTGCCTTGTATTTTTCCCACTGACTGTCTAAGAATTCCATTGAATGTTTGTTTTATTATTTTCTGATTGTTTTCGAGATCCGAGATGTGAATTCCATAGTATGCATTGTAAAACATAATTTGTATAGTTCAAAATAGTTTACGTTTTTTAATTCGATTTATTAACTGGATTCCCTCATTTATTGCTCTTATGAAACGTTTTTGATTATGTGGAATGTCATGTAATTAATCTCTCTTGCATAATACATTTTGTTTAATTTCCCTGCTTATAACTAAGGCCTGCTATTCGTATGTTTACAGATACTTTGCGGAATTATACGACTCCGCCTCGGGCAAAAATCATATCTTTAAAAAAAAACATGATTATGCTCTGCCTAAAGCCGGGTAGGTCTATTCATAAATGGTAGGTTCCGTTAGTTGATATATAAATTGCCCGGTAATAACAATAAAACAAAATAGTATAAATAAAAGCACTTTCTAATTAAAACATGTAAATGTGTTATCAATTTTTGTATACTGTCAAGACCCTGAGTGAAACTTTTGAAAATATGGGCCGTGATGAGAAATTCTAAGAAAAACACTAGAAATTTCTGATTTCGTTGCAACAAAGTTCTACTATCCACATTTGCTTCATTTAATAACACACTATTGCCAATGTTTTTTTCACGGTCAAGACCCACGCTGAGTGAAACTTTTGAAAATATCGGCCGTGATGAGAAATTCTAAGAAAAACACTAGAAATTCTAGTTTCGTTGCAATGAAACTACTAATAATAACCTCATTAAGTTGCGTCATTAAATAACATAGGCCTACTAGTACTACTGCCAATATTTTTTCATACACTGCCAAGACGCTGAGTGAAACATTTGAAAATATGGGCCGTAATGACAAATTCTAAGAAAAACATATAAATACACAACCTACGGCGTGCGTTTCCCTCAGCTCAATGACCAAGCGAAACCCAGACTTGGGCAAGTCTACTTGGCTGCAGCTAGCCGGCTGCGCTGATTTGAGCATCACCGAACTTGTAAATGCGATAACGAAACTAGAAATTGAACGACAGAGGGCGTTATTACATAGTTTCGGCGGATTCCTAATTTTGCTGCAACAATTGAACAAGTGCGCTCTACAGCGTAAATTAAGTACAAATAAAGTCTAAATGTGAAAATAAAAACTTGACCAAGTTCTACATGTTCGGGTACATGTTCCAAGTGTGGCCTTTTTTTACGGAAGTGTCCTGTAAATTGGCCACATTTATGGGGCTAGGGAGTACTAGTAGTAGTAGGGGGAGGAGCAAGTTGGTTGACCGACATTCCATACCGCAACTGGTGAATTGAAAACGTAACGTAATTTACCACATCCACATGTTCCAAGTACACTGGCCTTATCGAGTAAAAAAAAAACACTTAAATATTAATTTACCTCCACCTGCACCGGTGATGAGTGCAACACGCCCATCAAATCTGAGCTTAGCCATTTCACGTAGTCACTTTCTTCAGCTCTTGACGAACGGCCGACAGTTCCAGCTCCAGCAAAGTTTGGTTCAAGGGCAGCGAGATATGACGGTCGATGTTATTTCTCAAACGCCACAGGTCGAACGCTGCATCAGCAGAAAGATCCGAAGGAAAATGAGTTTCGTACCACACGAGGACGCCGTGCGAGGCTGGTTTAGACTTGATCAAGTCATTCAGTGGCTTAGCGTTGATAATTTAGCCTAGAAGTGTTTCGTTATAAAAAAGTTTATTGTGTGTTTTTCTTTATTATGTACAGGCTGATTACAATTTTGGAATGTTTTACGTGTCCTTTTTGCCAAATTTATCGTGCTTTAATTTGTATTATTAGTTACGTCTGAATTAAGTGCATATTATCAATATTTCATGCAATTTATATGGAGGTATAAAAAATTTCCGGCAAAGTAGTGCTTACCAAAATAATTCTCAAGCGTTCGGACCGGGTCCTTCTTCAGTGGTTTATTTGTTCCTGAATCTTTTCATGTATTTGTGTGGAGTTATAATGAATAAGTCGACCTGTGTTTGGCACAGGCCGCGGAATAAATCTGCATACGGAGTGCATCGACCTGTGGCGTTTGAGATGGTTTTTGTACATGGTTAATAAATCGACCTGTGGCGTTTGAGATGCTTTTTGTACATGGTTTATATGCATGTTCAGGCTCATCGACCTGTGGCGTTTGAGATGCTTCTTGTACATGTTTTACATGCATGTACAGGCTAAATCGACCTGTGGCGTTTGAGATGGGCTAAATCGACCTGTGGCGTTTGAGGTGGTTTTTGTACATGGTTTATAATGCATGTATAGGCAAAATCGACCTGTGGCGTTTGAAATGGTTTTTGTACATAGTTTATAATATGCATGCACAGGCTAAATCGACCTGTGGCGTTTGAGATGCTTTTTGTACATGGTTTATATGCATGTACAGGCAAAATCGACCTGTGGCGTTTGAGATGGTTTTTGTACATGCTTTACATGCATGTACAGGCTAAATCGACCTGTGGCGTTTGAAATGGTTTTTGTACATAGTTTATAATATGCATGCACAGGCAAAATCGACCTGTGGCGTTTGAGATGGTTTTTGTACATGGTTTATATATGCATGTATAGGCAAATTCGACCTGTGGCGTTTGAGATGGTTTTTGTACATGGTTTATATATGCATGTACAGGCAAAATCGACCTGTGGCGTTTGAGATGGTTTTTGTACATGGTTTATATGCATGTACAGGCTAAATCGACCTGTGGCGTTTGAGATGGGCTAAATCGACCTGTGGCGTTTGAGATGGTTTTTGTACATGGTTTATAATGCATGTATAGGCAAAATCGACCTGTGGCGTTTGAGATGGTTTTTGTACCTAGTTTATAATATGCATGTACAGGCTAAATCGACATGTGGCGTTTGAGATGGTTTTTGTTTATGGTTTATATATGCATGTATAGGCAAATTCGACCTGTGGCGTTTGAGATGGTTTTTGAACATGGTTTATATGCATGTACAGGCTAAATCAACCTGTGGCGTTTGAGATGCTTTTTGTACATGGTTTATATATGCATGTACAGGCAAAATCGACCTGTGGCGTTTGAGATGCTTTTTGTACATGGTTTATATATGCATGTACAGGCAAAATCGACCTGTGGCGTTTGAGATGGTTTTTGTACGTGGCTTATATGCATGTACAGGCTAAATCGACCTGTGGCGTTTGAGATGGTTTTTGTACATGGTTTACATACATATACAGGCTAAATCGACATTTGGCGTTTGAGATGGTTTTTGTACATGGTTTATATGCATTGTACAGGCTAAATCGTCCTGTGGCGTTTGAGATGGTTTTTGTACATGGTTTATATGCATTGTACAGGCTAAATCGTCCTGTGGCGTTTGAGATGGTTTTTGTACATGGTTTATATGCATGTACAGGCAAAATCGACCTGTGGCGTTTGAGATGGTTTTTGTACGTGGCTTATATGCATGTACAGGCAAAATCGACCTGTGGCGTTATGAGATGTATACAACTCGAAACAAGGACAGATACATATCACCAAGGTCAAATCGAGGGGGAAAAAATTATTAAAAAACACCAAAAATAAAAAAACAAATTGACAACTTCCTCTCGGGTGGGGGGGGGGGGGCTCAAGCCCCCCGAACAAATTATTAAAAAAAACCTGAATGTTAGGCTGCTCGTTTGTGAACCGCCACAGACTACTTCAAATAGGTATATTACTTTGGTATTTAGGTAAATTCCGACGATAACATTGAATTGCATTACCGTAGCAATATTATTTTTTTTACAAAAAGGAGTTTTTATTACTTCCAGACATTTTCATCGATTTCTTTGTCAATAAAAGTTCAGAAGTATAGACAAAGTACAATTACCATGTTGTTTATTTGCGGTTGTTACCATTGCGCAGACGATTAGAGATTTAGCCTATGAGTATAAAAAAAAAGCTGGAACAACAATTGTCGGGAACTTTTTTGAAAATGAAGGTCTGCATGGAGCACTTTCAAAATCTAGGACGGAAAGCCCAATTCAAGGGCGAAAATCCTGGGGGTAGCACACTTTTTGACAAGGGGGGGGGGGGGGCTATGGAATCCCCCCCCCCGGCTCCGCTTTTTAGTGAGGAGGAGGAAAATGTTAATCATTCGAGGTTTTTTTAACATTCAAATAGCACTGAAAAGTGGAGAAAAAGGTACAAAAGCTATTTTGATATAAGCGGGGGTATACACATAGATATATATCGACATGTGGCGTTTGAGATGGTTTGTGTAACACAAACATATAGTCCGTGGGACAAGGCCTTTTTTCCGCTCGCCACGCGGTCTGGTTCCCTGAATTTTATAAAACTTCACAGACATGTAGATTATGGTGTACCCTTTCGAGAAAAAAATGGTTCCCCGACCCACAGTTTGTTTGAGAATAAGAAAATCTGGGATAAAAATGCCGAAAATCCTATATGAGGAAAAACATAAGAAACAGCGCCCTCTGTTGACTTAGATCGATCGACCTGTGGCGTTTGAGATGGTTCGGGCGGTCTGTTCTTGTTCTTTACGCGAGTATTTTAATTGTTCTCTCGCTCGAACGGCGGGAACACGACCCACGATCGAACACTGCATGCACTCACAGGATCTCACACCACCTATCCGTCGGGGCATGGTCGGGGTTTGCAAGAATGATCTGTGTCAAAAACAAGACCCGCATCGACTCAGCCGAAGGTGCTTGCTAGATTATCAGAACTTTGTTATTTCTCATCGGGATGCCAAAATATCGTTATTACAGTTTTGTCCAACATGAAATGATCAAGTGTTAAATTTAAGATCGAATGTTATGTATTTGCTACATGAACATCGATTGGTAAACCCCAGCCAGATCAGAGTCTCAGGGTAACATGTTTTCAACAATAATAGAAGTGCGTGGCATGTAGTGGAGCATCTGTGCTTCTGAAATATCTTTTTAAAAAGTTAAGCTTGATATTTAAAACCAAACAAAAAAAAGGAAGAAAAGTTGGATGCAGCCTCAAAAAAGGAAGCGGATGGGCTGTTGGGGTTTATTGGTGGTTTTCAGGTAATGTATGGAGCAAATCAAAACAAAAGTCCTTAAAACTATATTCAAAATAATAAAAACGGTAAGACGGTTTCAGCTGAAACCAAAATGTTGCCTCTCAAAGCTTCCAAATAGGGAAACATGAATATAGTTTCTCTGAAAAAAGTTTGCAAACAGAAAGTGGGTCCTTCAATTTGATGAGACTTTTGACATGTATAATCGGTCTGCGATGTATAGGTGCTCATAAAGCTCGTTTTGTCGGTTGAAAATAAACAAGATATGCTCATTCAGGACAGATTGTAATAAATAATCTAAATCTAAATAACATTCTTCTTGTGTGGGTGACAACTGTGCAGATTGTCCCTCACCCTTCCTACAAAAAAATTAATACATGAGATTTTGCCTATACATGCATATAAACCATGTACAAAAAGCATCTCAAACGCCACAGGTCGATTTAGCCTGTACATGTATGTAAACCATGTACAAAAACCATCTCAAACGCTACAGGTCGAATTTGCCTATACATGCATATAAGCCACGTACAAAATAACCATCTCAAACGCCACAGGTCGATTTAGCCTGTACATGCATGTAAAGCATGTACAAAAACCATCTCAAACGCCACAGGTCGATTTTGCCTGTACATGCATTAAAACATGTACAAAAACCCTCTCAAACGCCACAGGTCGATGAGCCTGAACATGCATATAAACCATGTACAAAAACCATCTCAAACGCCACAGGTCGATTTTGCCTGTACATGCATATATAAACCATGTACAAAAACCATCTCAAACGCCACAGGTCGATTTTGCCTGTAGATGCATTAAAACATGTACAAAAACCCTCTCAAACGCCACAGGTCGATGAGCCTGAACATGCATATAAACCATGTACAAAAACCATCTCAAACGCCACAGGTCGATTTTGCCTGTACATGCATATATAAACCATGTACAAAAAAAACATCGCAAACGCCACAGGTCGATTTAGCCAGTACATGTATGTAAACCATGTACAATAACCATCTCAAACGCCACAGGTCGATTTAACATGTACAAAAAGCATCTCAAACGCCACAGGTCGATTTAGCCTGTACATGCATATAAACTGTGTACAAAAACCATCTCAAACGCCACAGGTCGATTTAGCATATAAAAAACCATCTCAAACGCCACAGGTCGATTTAGCATATACGAATTAAAAACCATCTCAAACGCTAGGTCGATTTAGCCTGTATACATGCATATAAACCATTTATAAAAACCATCTCAAACGGCACAGTACACAATTTGTGTACATGGTGAAGATCGCTCCCAAGACTCAGCTGGTGTCGAGGCCCTCACCAACCATCATGCACCCACCACCCCGCTTTTCGAATTTACACGGCCGGGCAAAATATGTTTGCACATTTAGTTCTACCCTCGGTACGGACAACGTCCTGTTCATGATTATTGTCTAATCGTTTTTGAGTCATTTAATTAAATAGGGCGCAGCGTCGACTTCATGGACGCGTACGCGTTAATTTAAGCCGTGCCAGTTGACAAAAAATTTTTCCAAAACGAAAGTCCTCATAACGCCCTCAATACACAGTAAACTGAAGGCACGTGGTAGCTTTGTTGACAATGTTGTATTTCTAACAATCCAATAATAATTTGGTTATCCGTATAACTCTTCCTCATTTTTGCAGTGTTGGACCAATTCTACCTCCATGGTTGGACCTTCATAGTTTTGCAACCCGTGTTTGGCAAAATGTGCAGTTTGCCGACCGAGCGTAGAAATATCTACGTGTGGATTGCACTTCTCAAAGCACTTTTGCAAGTTTAATAGTATGCGCGAAAAGAACAGCGCCCTCAAGCGATATAGAATCTATCTTTGTTCGGATCGTTCTGTTCGACCTGTGGCGTTTGAGAAATAACATCGACCAGATAGGTCCTAGCATGAAAACACAGCGCCCTCTGTTGAGTCGTAGAGATCAAGTAGGCTGAAAAATTAACTACGGAGGACAAAAAGTTGCCACCTGCTTTTCCGCTATCAGAAAAGCAGAAAAACAGATAGGCCTATTACGTTTTTAAATAATACATTTTTCGACTTTTCGGATTTTCTGCTACTTGAAAAACTAATTGAACTTTTTTGTAAAATTTTATTTTTCTACTTTTGTGCTTTTCTGCTACCAGAAATGCAGATTTTACTTTTTCCTCCTAGCCGGCTGGCGGACGAAAAGTGGCCATCTGTTTTTTCTGCTATCAGAAAAGCAACAAAGTTGTTGGGGCAACAACTCCAGAAATACAAGATGTTTTAAATTGAATTTCCTTGTAGTGATTTGTCGTTGTGTTTAACATTACGAGATTTAATTTCATAAGAAACCGTCAAACAATGCAGCAATATTGACCGTAACAATACAGTGTTTTAAGCGCGACAAGTGCAATCGGAATGGAAATCAATGTGAATTTTTCGCGTGTAAAACACTACATTGTTACGATCATATTATTTTTATCGTTGGACTGTTTCTAATGATATTCAAACCCCTCTGTTACACATCGTGGAAATAAATTGCACGAAATTTCAGTTTCATACATTTTGTATTTCTTGAGTTATTGATCGAAAACTGAGTTGCAGTGTTGTAGGACTCGGACTCGGGACTCGGACTCGAGTCCGGACTCGAGTCCTTTTTTCAAGGACTCGGACTTGGACTCGAGTCCTTTGCTCAAGGACTCGGACTCGGACTCGGACTCGGACCCCAAGGACTCGAGGACTCGGCTTCGAGTCCGGCTCGAGTCCGGCAAAATCGGGTCTTTTTTAGGTGTTTTATTTCAATTATTTTATGTCTTTCACCTTGATTTGGTTTTGCTGTGGAACCGAATTCCGCAGTTCTGCCGCTCGCAAAAATAACTTGCCGATTGATCAATGATCAATTGATTCATAATGCAAGTTTTTTTTAATGTACATTATAAACATAATGAATGCATTGCATAGTGCATACAGCCAAAACCATTACCCCTTCTCTATCACCTGACATTTGATAGTGACATTTTGAAAACGTTAATATAGTATTGGTGAACCGCGACTTGAATTTGATACATAAGGACTCAGACTCGGACTCGAGTCCTTTTTTCAAGGACTCGGACTCGGACTCGGACTCGGACATCAAAAATTGACAAGGACTCGGACTCGGACTCGAGTCCTTTGCTCAAGGACTCGGACTCGGACTCGGACTCGGATGAGGAGGACTCGACTACAACACTGCTGAGTTGTTATTTTTGTTCAATAGTGCAGCATCCGCACCAATGTTCTTACAATAGAGCGCGCGCCACATACAAAGTGGTCTCGATAATTATCCACCACCTAACTCGTTTGGGGGGCAACAGCTCCAGAAATACAAAAAAAATTAAATTGAATTTTCGTCTAGTGATTTGTCGTCATGTTTAAAACATTGCGAGATTTAATTTCATAAGAAACCGTCAAACAATGAAGCAATATTGACCGTAACAATACAGTGTTTTAAGCGCCACCAAATCATTACTAACACATTGTCGTAAATGTTGGCATCTGAAAATTTCTATGGAAAACCCCTTACACCGGGGGTTTGTGTAGAAAATATCAGACCTTTATTTATTACTCCCCATCACGTTCAATACACTTCGGCAGCGAGTCAAGCCCCATTTGAAAGAAAAAGTTAAGACCAGATCAAGGTACCAACTTTTACGCCAACGTGCTGGTAATGAATGTTAGAGCTTTTAGCTGAGGCTTTATTTCTCAAATTTAAATTCGCCGCCAGCGCCAAAAGCCACTCGAGATACGCCCCGACATAATATAATATGCCAAACAACTGTAAGGTTTCCAACTTAATTTGGGATAAAGATTGGACATAATAATTGTTATACCCATATTTTCATACATGTTAGAAAGCTGTGATACTTCGGCATTTTTTCCTTGCGCGTCAGTTTCAAAAGTTAATTCCGCCGCAGATGGACTGAGGTGAACACACTATTTTTTAGGGGGGGGGGAGGGGAGGGGGCTGAGCCCAAATACTTTTTGTAAGTGTCGTTCCAGATTTATATCCAAGCAAAGTGATTCTTGTTTTTACAGGGACTAAATTATGGATGTTAAGACTTATACATTGTACATGTACTAGTCTTGATATGAATGCATGGGACTACCTTCATGTCACGCTCAGAGTGGGCCTGTTTCATCTTGTGCATTTTTTTTTATTTTTATTTTTTTTTTTGATGTCTTGATTCTTATGCAGATTTGGTATTTTTTTAATGTTTTACTGTAAATTAATCAATTTATCCATCCGTCTTTGGCACTTGCTCTGTTGGATGATGTACGAAATAAATAAATAAATAAATGAATAGTAATCAAGACTATTGATGAATACAGTAGTCCCGTCTGTGTGGCGGTGTACTAACTATTGAGGGCGCCATATTACTGTTATTTTGTTGCTAGGCTTGACGTCACATCAATATCGCCGCAGCGCTAGCTAGGGTAGCGCCAGTATCACAACTCCAGCAGTACCACTTATGATAATTTATGCTTACGTCACCACAAGTCAGGTACGCACGTCACAGGACTTAAAATATGCAGTATCGATGGCGATCAGTGGCGGAGCTCCGGCCGGAGAGCGGGAGGCCGGTTTCGATCTAATGATCGGTCAACTTTCGGAATGTAACTTGTGTTTGAGCAGGGGCAGCTCAGTGTGACATGTCATCCTTCCCACCCCAAACTAACTAGTGCAATCGGTTGTACCACGGAGGTAGAATTACTTGTACTTGGGCTAACTGATCTGTAATTCGTCAACGGTAGTACAAAACGAAAACGGATTGTGCTCGGCGGATACTATTTTACACAGTGTCGGCATTTTAGTCGATCAACGTGCGCTTAAAAATTATCATACGAATAGATATTAAATAAAGGGGAGCCTTCGTTTTTGAAACGACCAATGTTAGATTAACCGGCTTGGGCAGATGATTCGGGTCCCATGCATATTCTTCCATGATTTATTATTACATTTAGCATTCAAAAAGTAGGTAGGAATACTTTTTCGTGAACGCTTGCATTAATTGTTATTTAGTTTGTTTATTTTTACTCTTTTCCTTTTGACAACCATACAACTTACCATATTTACAAAAACCTTGTTAATATATTGAATAAAGAATTTATTTTGAATTAATGGATTTAAATCTGTAATATCAAAATCTTATTTCTGTCGTTGAATTGAAAAAAAATGTCCCCTTACGAAAAATCTCCGCGGTTTTCAATTACTTCCGTGTGCATCCGTGGAATGCCTAACGCCATAACCACAGAAATCCTTGGAGATGCTTATGATTTATCCTTTTACCCAAGTGTATGGGATGGTTGACCTAGCTTGTCTCAATATTTTTCACAGGGAACAATAGATTAACTGTGAAGCTGACACTTTCCCTGCATGCAGAAAATGTTTGTGTAATGATTTTAGTGCCAAAGAGGGCTGGTGGTTTTATTCCTCCATGGTTTTACCAAGAAAATTACCATATTTTTTTTTAATCGAGGAAAACGTATGGGCCCACCATGCAAGCTTAAACGGTGCATTAGGAGAAGCGCATATGGTCGCAAATAACATGGCGAATCTCCCAAATTTTGATGTTTGCATTAGGCCCAATTTTGGGTATGTATACCACCTCCAAGCGGCATTAGATCTCAAGCAACACCATGAGCTGACGAGTCACGGCGGATCATGTTTTATCGTTCTTCCTAATTTTTGAAGTACATGTATATTATTTTGTCTTACAAAATTTCAATTTGGAATTGGGCCTGTTTTGTTGTTGCTTTTGCCGGTGCCTCCCTTTTTTTTTTACTTGTCAACATCACCGAACACATTTTGATTTGATTTAATTAATTCGAAATTTCCTACAATGATGATAAAGATAACCGGGCATAGTTCTCGTTTAACTTGCTCTGTGTTTTAACCATTGATCTCCATTACATTGATGACTTTACTAATTGAGATCAATGGTTTTAACCCATGCAGCTATAAAACAAGTATATAGATCATGGGGGGACAGTACCGCACCGATTGCAGGAGGAGGGGGTATCGAAGGTCGCGTGTACGGCAATCATGGCCGAGTCGTAATATTGTGCATGTTATGCCCGATAAATTATGTACGGAACCATGGGTATACATGTACATGTACATGCACATGTACATGTATGTGTGACAGTGCTGCAGTGGGCCTGCGCCTAGCTAAGGACATGCACACGACGATCACGCGCGGGCCGACGATGTACATAATTCATAAGTTTGATGACGCTGCACTGTTCACGGCATAAATTATGATTAGTGGTACTGCTGGAGTTGTGATACTGGCGCTACCGCTAGCTAGGGTCGGTGCCATTTGGCGAAAGTTCGTACTTTTTAATCGTAGGTTTGCTCATGTTTTTTGGTCAGTAATAATTTTTATATTCAGCAACTGTAGGGATTTGATTGAAAATGAAAAGTCGGTGATATTTGTTAGCTCTATTTTAACCAGAAAACTGGCTGTTATTCGGATAATTTCTGGAACCTAAAATCTTAACCTGAGCTGACATTACTCGTTCCGTGCACCGTACGAGTTGCCGTTCCGCCGATCCTGTAGCGCAGCGTAGCCGTGTGTGGCGAAATTTTCTCGGGCTACTGTTCAGGTGCTGTTCTGCATCGACGCATCTGGAAGCGTACAAGTAGGAAGGAGACATTATGTTAGCAACACAAAAACCCCGCAGAACGAGGGAGTATGCTGGCCCAACTCCACACTCAGTGGCAATTGTGAGTTTATTTCATCAATGATCATTCAATCTTTTTAAAATTAAATTGGATGCTTTAACTCTTTTCAAACACTAACAAAACTTAAAGTTAAGGCAGTGGATATTTTACCTTTAGTAAACGTTAGTTTGCCGGATATGCACTGAACATGCGCAGTTACTGTTTTTTTCGTTTTGTTCTGGATTTATTTCAATTCATTGTCAGTTTTCCTCTTTTTTATTAATACAAATTTCAACTTTAATAACAGAGGGCCAAAATGCCCAGCAAGCTGCCCCCAGACCATCTGATCTTGGAGAGGCGACGTCATGATGATGCTCGGGAGGAGGCCGAGGCCGTCACCAAGTACAACGCCCTGTGCGACCTGAAGAATGACTGGGAACGCATCACAGACCGCCGCATCCAGCTGAACACTGTCAGCAGGAAGGTCAAAGGGCTGATGCTGGAGCAAGAATTTACACTGGAGGATCGCAGAGAAAGGTAGGCGGTAAAAACAAACAGTGGATCTGTGGATTAATGGACCGATCCAGTAAGCCCCGCCCACTGCGCACTGGGCAAACTAACATGTGGTCCTCTCAAATGCCACACTGCATTTTCCTGCCGCGCGTATCATACGTGCGGGCACGTATGTCAGACTTTTGTGCATGCACGTCGGACATAAATCACGGCTGTGATTAGTCAAAACACCATGGGGTGGTGCTTACTGGATCGGTCCATTGCTGGATTTGAGAGATATACAGATTTGACATTTGGTAACATTTTGCTGAAAAATGGTAAATTTCTTGAATTGGTTTTCTTTATTATTCGCATGTCTTTGTTTAAACATTGAGCTACAACACATACATGTAGGCCTACATATACTTATGTACACTATGTGTTGGTCGACTATGGGCTCGGTGCACAATTACCCCTTCAACGGCCAGAAAAGGAGAATTGAGAGAGACCTATAGATCACTGGTTCCTGGTCCATCCACTGCTTATTTCGAAGGATCCAAAGTTATTAGGGGCGGGGATTAGTCTGGGAGATCATCCCAAGATAAATTTGAACGCATTTGCGCGCCGACAATGCCTGACGTTCACGCAAAGACACTGTGGCCATAGCTGTGGCACATTCAGGAAGACATGTGTGGCCCCTGCAGGGGGCTCTAAAAGTGGTAAAAAGGCGCCCTCGTTTGTTTGGCGTACAGAGCCCATACTGATTTTCTACAATGCACGTTTTCAAATATATTATAGTGTATAATTCCTCGTTACTAGGTTAATCGGGATAACCTACCCTCAATTTTGACGTCCAATAATATTTTTACATTGAAGTAAATCTTGAAATATTCCTGAGAAAGGAATAGGTTTCACTAACATACATTGTATATGGTGGGAGAATGGGGATCAATTTTGCCATACCCCCCCCCCCCTGTCCAATCAAATATTTCCAATAATTGGCCAAACCTCAAAATGCTTTTCAGACTAAGACAGCTGCTGGCAGCAGAGGATACTCAATACCTGGAGGAGATGGAAGCCAGCCAGGAGACCATGCTGGAGAGGCAAGCCAAGATGCGGGAGAGGGCCAAGTACCTCAAGGAGAAACGAGAGAAGGAACGACTGCAGGTGGTCGCTGAGAAACTAGACCAGAGATGGAGGTAAGGCCAACAGCCTTGGTTTACCCTGCGTGGAATGCCGTGGTCCAGTGGTTAGGGTGTTCAACTCATGTGCCGTGGTACGTGAGTTCGAACCCTGACAGGGAACATGATGCTTGTGTTCTTGGGCAAGACCCTTTACTACAATTGCTCTCTCCACCCAGCATGCCCAGGATTTCATACCTGTGAGGGTGGAGACTCAGCTTGGCTGATCTTGAGCTGCTGCAGGAAGATACAATTGTGAAGTGCTTTGAGACCTCCAGTGTAAACTGCTTTATAAGCACAATATTTTATATTATTGTATGAAAGATGTTCATTGTGTTTTTTGGTCTAAGAGGGGGAGCCTGGCGTCCTCTTGGCACCTGACACCAGAATATCTTGAACCACTTTCGAGTATGGATCTATGATGTCAAATTTATACCGCACTGCATCTCTGCAATTTGCAAAATGACAAAATTAGGAAAGCACTTACCAAAGGCTGGATAGCCTAGTAGGTGGAAAATCAATATTGTTCGCCTTCTTCATATTTATTGCACCTGGTCAGTTTCTAATGTTATTTTAAAATAAGTTCTGTAATGTAAGATCGAAGAAGAAATTGGCCTGAGAGGGAATTGAATCTGCGACCTCTGGTATTCTGTAATCGTGTTCTACCAACTGAGCTATCCTGCTGTATGTTGGTACTAAGCCATTAGTCTTCATGTGCAATGTAACCAGGGATCACATCTAAAATCACAATGCTACCAACATAAGCATGTTTCAAACCCAGAGAATGGCACAGTTTTTTAAATGCAAATCATCAACATTAGGGCCTACCTACGATATTCCACATGTTATAGTTGCACATTCTGTTCAAATCATTGCTTCATTCAACCTAATATTGATTACACACAAATCTATTTTCCTGTCTCTGGTAATTTAATGATTTTGTTTCTAAACATTTTAGAGAGGAATGTGAAGAGCTGCGGTCCACCCTGACCCGCCGCCACATGGACGAGGTCTGCCTAGAGCGCGGGGAACAGCTGCGCATCAAAGCCGACATGGATCAACAGAGCCAGGCCGAGGAGAAGATGTACGCGGACCTCTGGCATCAGGACATGCTGGCCAAGGCGGCAAGGGAGGAGCGAGAGGCTCAGGAACGGCACGCCAGGAACCGAGAGACGCTGAAGACCTTACAGAAACAGAAGGCAGCCCTGGAGGCTAAGAGGCAAGACGCTAAGAGACTCAAGGAGGAGGAAGGCAGATTGCTGGTATGTTGGTTACTTACTTATCATCAGCCAGGGCCCATTTCATAGCACTACTGCTTAACAGTTAGTAAAAAAAACTCTGCTTACTAAAGTAGAAAATCATTATTGCAGTTCTCACTTGGTAGTCTGGTTCTCGCCCAACAATCAGGTGGGTGAGAACCAGACTACCAAGTGAGAACTGTAATAATTGTCTGGACAGTTATAATTCAATAACTAAACATGGGCCATTTTTTTTGTTTTGGTCAATGTCTCGTTCAAAAGTGAATAATATTTATATAGTTAGAAAAGTAGCATTTTAGAAAAAGAATTTGTTTTTCATGATGACATTTTGAAAATAGCATGGTAGCAAGATAGGACGTCATCTTTAATGATAACTGTTGATTTGTTCTTTGCCTTGCAGGCGGAGGAACGTGAACTACGTAAGATGGAGGAGCAGCGGGCGCAGCAGGAGAAATTGGCCAAGCAGCAGCAGGCCCGGGAAGACATTGCCACCAACATCCGCCTCAAGACCAAACGCAGGGCCAAAGAGATGCAAGAGGAACTGGCCCTGGACATGAACATCTTAGAGAAGTTGCTGAGCGACTCACGGAACGAGGCCATGGAGATTGCACAGAGGAAGGTTGGTTCAACCCCAAAAGAGTCAAGTTTTTTGAGAGGGGAAGGGAGGAGAGGGTGGGGGTCCCCCCTTATTGTCTCAGAAATGCAACGGCCGATTGTGAAATTCGGCTTGCTATTACAGACGTTCACACATGTGTGTGCTAGCCTATTTGGACAATTGGACTAGGCATAGTTTTCATGGCCTAAAAAATGTCTATTTGCCATTTCATCCATGTTGTAAAATTATGCAAAATAAGCACCTAAATACAAGTTGAGTTTCTCTGGCACTTTGCAGCATGTGCGTTCGTAAATGCGCACCCTCTAATGTGCCACACGAGATCAAGAAGTAGCATCCCAACTTTAGTTGGGCCGTCCCAACTGCAACATTTTCTCTGGGACGGTCTCAACTTAAGTTGGGATCATCCCAACTTAACTTTGGAACATCACAAGCTTAAGTTGGGATCCATGGTCTAGTTGTATGTCTGGTGCTCATATGGAGTGGATGGTTTGATCAGATTCAAAATAAAATGGGTCATGCGATGTGAGATAGTATGTGTTGCACTCACAGAGCTCTCATGAGAGGTCTACAAAGTCTACATGTACTGTTCAAGCGCCTAAAATCCGATCCATTAACCCTTGCTCTACCTGATCCTCCAATTCACTTCAGCATGTTCAGTATTTGAAAAAAGTGACTCGTCCATTTTTTTTTACAAAGCCCTCCAATATCTGCAGCTGTGCTACAGCACACTGTAAGAACTTCCAATGGGTATTAAAAGATAGCTTGGCCATGCTGTGAGGAAACCCTTTAGTCAGCAATAAACAATGACACCAAACAAAGTCTGTATAATTAGCAAACTAGCACCTTTGCTGTGCAGCAGACAAGTCTTTCAACACACGCCAGTTGGAGCCCTAAAGTCACTTGGCTGGCGAGTCAAAGAGCATCTTCCGATTCACTTCTGCTGGAGTGCATCGGCATGTCAAAATGACAAGGATTAAGCCCCGCCAATTGCACTCATTAGCAACAACATGTGCACCTCTCCAGTGCAAGACTGCATGCTCCAGACACGCGCTTCATATGCAAGTGCACGGAGCTCATAAATCTTTTGCTTGCACGTTGGACATGACCAAAGGTTGTGATCGATTGGTAGAAAACACAATAGGGTGGGGCTAGGGTTATCTGCCTGGATGATTGAGGAGATATTAATGTGGTGTCTTTATTGCAGAAAGAGCTTCGTGAGGAGGACCAGCGTTACCGCGAATACCTCAGGCAGACAGCGCGCGAGGACGAGGAGCGCGACCGTGAGATTGACAAGCTGGTGGACGCAGAGGTGCAGAGACAGTGGCAGAAGAGGCTCGACGAATGGGCCCGACAGAGAGAGGCTCGAAAGCGGCTCATGGATAACGTGCTGGCTGTACGTCGCCAGCAGGTGGAAGCAAAATGTAAGGACCCCAGTGGAAATTATATGCCTGGCAGTGAGCCAAAGGATTCTTGGATTGAAACTTTCATCACTCTACAAAATTGTTGCTTTTATCAATGTACAGCATGGGTAAAAAAAATGGCCAAATGCAAACTAAGACAAAAGCTATGAAAGGTGATACTGCCAACCAAAGTCAGAAAGGATCTGCATCAGCACCCAGCTGAATATACAAGGGTGAAACAAACTTTTGCTTGAAAGGGAATATACATGTACAACATTTGCTTTTGCTGCATTTTTAGAAATGGATGGATTTAGGGGTCAGTATTTCATAGCAAAATAATTGTTATACACTGACCTGTTGAAAGGTTTGTGTTCATAGATGCTGAAAAAAAAACAAGAAAAAAATACTGTTCTTGTTGTCTGGTAATTTCCCTGACCCTACTTCAGATAAAACAGGGCAATTTATAGACATCAGGAAATTGTCAGCTCACCAAACCTGGCTTGCATCCGTTCATGGATGTGTAACTGACTGCAAACAAAATGTGAACTAACTAAATTTGGTAAAATGGGGGCAGTATGTGAAAAAAAAGTCAGTTTTTGAAAATTTTAAAAAAGTCAGCACACGAATAGCATTGGATTTCCAACATGGGGCTGGATAGCTCAGTTGGTACAGCACCGGAATGGTAATCTGGAGGTTCCAGGTTCAAACCCCACTCCAGTCAATTACTGTGTTCAACTGTATATAAATGCACCTATTCAGTTGAACTGTGCGGTTTCATTTGAAATCATGTTTATTAATTTGTTTGAAACTTGCAGTGGCAGAAAACGCCAAGGCCCAGATCGAGCTGCAGAAGGAACGGGAGCTGATGCAGGCAGCCATGGACGAGCACAAGCGCCTCGAGGAGGAGAAGCTGGCCGGCATCCGACGGGAGAACCTAGCCTACCAGGACGACCTGCTGGGCCAGCTGGACTACACCCGCCGGCAGCACGAGATGGACAAAGACGAGGAGCACCGGGAGTACCTCAAGGGGCTGGAGGCAGAGGCGGAGTACCAAGCCAAGCTGAAGGAAGCCCTGGCCCGCCCCGTCATCGACAAGATGCATCCCATGAGGCGGGCCCACATGGCCAAGAGGGCCAGCGGTGTGCCGTATGAAGACCTCATGTGAATTTAAAAAAAGAAATTGTACACAATTCAGATCCGTCCTGTTTATTTATGTATGCTAGGGATTTGTATTAGAACATCCACATTTTTAAAGATCCGTTCCATTGATGATCATTAAAAATTTGACAAATGTGACCAAATCCTTCAAAACAGGTCTCAACCCATTAGAATCTGTTTTACATGTACAGTCGAATCTCGTTAGTACAAACTTTGTTAATACAAAATTCTGGTTATAACAAACATAAAGCCTTAATCCTGACTGTGCATTTATGTGCACAATGAATGGGACTGATGTTCCTCTTAATACAAAATTCTGATATAACAAACAATCTGGTTAGGTCCTAACGAGTTTGTATTAACGAGACTCGACTGTACATTGTATTTCATTGTATCTCTTTCCAGAAGAATTCCTGGGCAGTTTTGTGGACATTATGTGGGAGAATATGTTGACAGTAAAGCAGTTTTATTGTGTAACTGTGAGGGCTTGATATCCATAGTTCTGGGGACTTCAGACGCATTTTGTAGGGTTTGGTCACACTTTTTAAAAGTTACATTTTTGTAAAGATCCGTCCTCTTTGCTCAATTAAAAGTGCTAGACCCGTGCTCTTCAGCATAATAATTTTTATTCTCCTAAAAAAAATTTCAATGTGTTAATAATGGAAAAACTACTTTTTTTTCTGTTTTGGACTTTTCAACCCTCTGAAAACATTCTTTTTAACTGCTTTTGCACCCATAACACACACAAAATACACTTGAGTTATTATGGGGGTGCAAATAATTTGAAAAAATAGTTTGCCCGATGTCTTGTTTAAAAGTGAATAACTTTTGTATTGCTGGAAAGTTGCAATTTAAAAACAAAATCTACTTTTTCGGGATGTAACTCAAAAATTGCACAGGGAGATCAACTTGAATGTGCCATGATAATTATACAAAAGTGCAAAGCGTAACAACATTTTAAATTTGTTTGTAACTACTTTGCTCACTTCTCATTGGACAGACTACACTTCCAACTTGATGGCTTCTATGTGGAAAAAACAATATTGCCTTGCAGTTTTCTATCAAGAGTATGTTTTGAGAATGACATTGCTGACTGCCAGTTGTGACTTCCAATAACTTTCTCAGTGTGTGAGCATCCCAATTTGCACTTGTACGTCAGCATTAGACATTGTTCAAATAAATCACAAGAGGGCGCTGTTTGGGTGTTATGGTTCCTCAACTGACAATCCGTCCACAGCTAGGTAGCTTATTTTTTTATAATAATAGTTGTACATGGTGCGTTGCCTTTGTTTTTCGGTTTCTTCCAAATGTGATGTACGCAATTACTATTTTTAAGTAGGGTGATATGATTTAAAATTGAGAGTACAGTTGCCAACAAGTTGAGTACAACCTTCATAAGCTTCTCATGGAGTGTCGTACATTCTTGACCACAATTAAAGGCACATAGGAACATTACCCAGTAAAGTACCCACTGATTTTATGAGAAAAACCTTGCTCAAAGAAATTATCCCCTCAGAAATGGTTTTGATTGAAAGAAAATCAGGTTTTAAAAAAATGTACCCGCAGGCCCACTTTATAGTTATTACATGCTTCCCCTGTTTTCTCAAAGTGCAAGTAGCAAATGAGCTAAAACTACAAGGTTTGAACTCATTAATGCTTGTACTTGTTGTATTACATTGTATTTATTCCCTGATGTCGCCATAAAACCAAAGATTACTTGAGCAGTTCGGGTCATTATGGTAAAATTTCATGAGCTGTTGATTTTTTTTCCAGTTGTCACTCAGCAAAAATATCTAAAGTGATCATCATCCGCATGAGATATAAACAAATCTGAAGAGAATCAAAACAAGAATCAAAACAATTCCAATAGTCATTCCGTCCCTGATGAGTTTAAATATTCTAAAGAAAGTGGGATTGTTCGTTGTTCTGTATAAATAGTTTGCGTATCGGTTGATCTTATTTGTGTAAAAAACAGTTTGTAAATAGTGCAGGATGTATCTTATATTTCCAAAGTTTACCTGCATTTTTAAAAGGGATTTCAAGATTAAATTTACAGTGACAGTCGTGCATTTGTTTTTATAAACTCATTTGTTTTTGGTCTAAGAAGTGTTCCAAAGAATTCGTTTGGGTGCAGATTATTTTTGTAAATTTCACATCTGCCATGTAAAAACTATTTGAACCACAAAGACGATTGCTTGTATTCTAACTTTCGTATCATTTCCGTCCAGCAATTGACAAATTCCAGAAATCCCTCCAAATTTAATTGATATTAAAGTAATGCCTTGTAAATATGTTGGTGCTTTTGGTTTTTAATTAAAAACAAGAGAAACTAATTCTGCTGAGCTGTGCTTTGTGTTGTTTCATTTGACAAGTGACAATTTACCAGTGCTTACAGAAATAACTTTTTCCCTTACCCCGGCTTCTGTTATATGGAGGGATTTTTTTGTGGGAAGTAAATTGGAGGTGGAACTTTTTGTAAAAGACTTTTAGAACCTTAATCTTTCAGAGTTCATTTCAGTTCATATTTTTATGAGCACATTCGTGTTTGGTCTTAAGAATGTTCAGAGGAATTCAATGAAACGTTTTGGGAAGTGTTTTTTTTGGGGGGGGGGGTAGTAGGAGGGGTCGATCAGATTATTTTTCCTTCATTTCCTAGAAATTTTGTGTTTAGTTTTTTAGATAGAGGGATTAATTCATACCTTTTGTGTTGTCACTTCACAAATTTCCGTGTTTTAAATTAGTTTGAGCCTGTTTTGGGGCTTTTGTTTGCTTGATTTAACATCCTTTTTACTGTTTTTTTTTGGCCAACGTTTCGGTTTTTTTTCATTGAAATTCATTCTCATTCCTTAGGGGGGAATGTTGGCTATTTACAATTGTTCATTTATTAATGGGCGGGAAAATCTTAGAGCAAATTAATACCAAACTTAAGGCATTATGAAAATTTCGAGGCATTTCAGAGAAGAGTTTTTCCTTTGTGTTTAACCACAGTTTACAGGACAGTCGTGCTGCTGCTTCAGGTTAGCTTTTGTTGAAAATAATTACATACAACGCTGTCATAAAACATAATATGGATTTTTACACTCTGGCCGGGCTCGCTGCTAGAATGATAGATCTACCAATTTGTTTATTTGCACAGCTGTAAACAGCAACAAGATTCAAGGATTGAAGAAAATCAAGAAATCAATAATAATCTTTCACAATCGCCCATCCCTCGGAATCGGACTTTGGTTCCCTTGACGTCACTGCGCCCCACCCGTGACAACACTTATGACAACCATACACAAAACAAATGCTAAAAATAGCCTGGATCTCTTGTCATTTAAATATCTCATGAATATGCATGTTAATGAAGTTAGTTATTCAAGATGGCGACTCGTATGGGTGTTGTCCGTGGCCGTGGGTGGATACGCCGGTAGTATTTTTTTTGGAGTTCCTCTTTTGATTTATCCTCGTTGCTTTTGAATGTAAGATGACTTAATTGAGAGAGTGAAGACGTCTTCCCTTCAAATAGCTGATTTCCTTGGTAAGCCTTATGAAGCAAAGTACACAACGTTTTTAGGATCGACGAAGCACTCAAGCAGTTAGTTAATGGAAATTTGATCACGCCGCGGTTCACATGCACATGGTTCGGCATTGTTGTTTGTATTGTAATTGTTTGTTTGTAATGTGAGCTGTGAATGTTTCTACTGTGCTGTCACTGGCCGGCCGCGCAAAACTGAAGTTATTCCTCCGGGGTTCCTTGATCTTTATCCATGGAGGTAGGCACCCGTAATGCAACATTGTCCTAAAAACTAGGCGAATTGTAAAGTTAATGATTGTGTTTAATAGATTTACAGAGTCATGTTATTGTTAGTTTTGTCGAGTACTCAAACTAGTGGGTTTATTATCATTCCAAAAATAGGTCAACATTACACTATTTTTTTGTATTTTGAGCATATCTTTTGGTAGAAACGGTAAACATGGTAAATGACAGTGTTGCGTTTTGTCAGTTTCTTGTCGTTTTAAGTTTTTAATTTAACCCCAAAATATCCCTAAAAAAAATTCAAAACCCTGTCCTCGATCTATCAACGATAGTCCAATAACCTAAAAGTGCTCTTATAAATACTAGGATAGGAACTTAGCCCAAGTAACTGGGACCCAAACTGTCACCTTTTTAACATTTGGACATATATTGGCGATAGTAGGGCCCATCATGTGCCCATATGGTAAATGTCACGTCAGACATGGTGTTTCAAATAATTAACGACTTAACCATTTGCCCCCCCCCCAAAAAAAATTCAGATTTCACCCTCAAAATGGCTTCAGAGTAGATACGCCACCTGAGATACAAGTAGTAGAGATCTATGATTAAGATCGAGGTACTAAGGTTAGCTTACATATGATCTGGATGAAAAGTTAAATTTACTGTTTATCGGTGAAAGCTCCATCGCGAATACCGCACATGTCCGCGTGGTATTTGCAACGAAGCCCTCGCCGATAAACTTTACTTTTCATCCAAATCGTATTGTTATCCTTAGTACCTTGATTAAAACGTTGCGTACCTCCTCCCTCGCAAGCCATCAGCTACACATACCTTTTACTAGTGTTAATATTAGTGCAGAAATAGCGCCCCATACTACTAACATGTAATCCCCTTCCCATTTTTGAAAAAAACCAAAAAAA